>FPAK01000009.1:12026815-12372032 GCA_900116095.1 Euclidium syriacum | reverse complement strand
TCCTCTGTTTGATCAAATTCAGAAAGTGTTTGATCAAATTCCATATCAGATATCCCTTCTTATTTCGAAATAAATAAATGCTTCTCCGAATAATGGGAAATAACATATTAGAAAACTATAATGTCCTATAAACATATTTAATAGAAAATATTATATCTACCATTTATACGGTTGATTTTCCAAATTCGCAACACAACAAAACAAACACATGATGTTTGATTCTTATATTCTTCTTCAAAGTCATAAACATATTTGTCAAGAGCCATACACTTTATCTCATTACCCCTACAAACAAAAAGTTATTTAATTGAAGATGTATATTATATTTAAAAGCGACTAAAATATAAATATCAAAGTCATAAATTAGTGAAAACTTACTATATATCTCGTAAAAAAAACCCTATAAGATGTTTTGCTAATATCAATCTTAAATTCCTTCAAGCTAGAAGCAAAGTAAACATATCCAATCGTATCTACCATATGAAATTTAATAACTGAGTCAACATATTATAACTAAATCACCACGTAAGCAATTATATAGATGACATTACAGTGTTAAAATTATTACCAATAGGATATCTGTCGGTGACAGTTCCATCCATTAAAATTAAAAGTAAGCGTTTTCCAAATTTGGAAATAATAGTCTCCCAACCTCTAAGAAATTTACAACGAGCATGCCAATCTTCCTTGTCCATTTGCAGATCATTGAACATCGAGTAATTAGCCATTACTAATTTCCTTTTTAAAGTAAATGTTATTCTATAGCTAGATTTGTAATGAGTATAGTTATAGCGAGGAAGATTAGTAGTATAAATAATACAAAAATATAGTAACTCGAGTTAAAAAAAATAACTTAAAAATTAAATGCTAATCGTTTTTTATTTTTCTCTGCATGTTTTCAAAAAATAAATAAATAAAAAATATATAAAAAAATATTAATGCATGTTGATGTAAATGCAGTTTTTTAGGACTTCGGAAAAGTAGAAATATGTCAAACATAATTTTCTACTCATTATTAGTCATCCACTTTTCTAATTGTCGAATCCTAACAACTTCAATTAAGATATACTTTAAAATGTTAACGTTATATTTATTTCGCGGCTGTGACAAGTTTTGTGAATTTATATCAATCCTAATACCATCGAAAAAAGTGTGGGTTAAGCATAAATGAAACAAATTATTTTATTTAAAATCAAAATCACTTCTACTCAGTTATAGGTTGAAAAAAGTTTAGAATTTGGTTAATATAGTTAAGGATTTAAACTTTACGATACAATATAAGTACGGAATAAAAATAACAACAAAATAAAAAAAAATAAAAATATGATTTAAACCATCATTTGAAATATAAAATAAGAATTTACGACACGTAAATTACACATGACACGAATTATTATCATGCATTGTTTTTTCTCTAGTGTCCCACAAGTCAGTAAATGAAAGTTTATTTTTGAATTGCTTCACTTCATGAATGGCCGGTTCGATCCAAAAATCAGAAATGCCTTGTCATGTGACAAGATAGGTACGCCCTAAAAATATTTGTTGAGAAAATTGTGTTAAGCATTATGTGCATACTTAGTGTTTAGCACACAAATATCGACAAATATAAAATATTTGCATCTGATTTAATAATCATCCAGAAACACAATACTCAAACATCGCAACACCAAGAATGCATTTACTCCATTTATGATCAAATTCTGTTGCGTTCCTCCCATAAGCAATGCAATCAATCTCTTTAGCACTGCCATCACAGACCAATACACATGTCATAAATTACGTAAATATAATATTTAATATAAGTTGGAATAGATTTCGATATATAAAATATAGCTTATATCTTACTTAGAGTCCTTAATGCCGAACAAAATATATGTTTTCTCTGGATTTGTTTCATCCTCCTTTAATAAGCTTACATAATCTACTACACCAATGAAACCTACATATATATTTTATAAAAAGAATTAGTCTAATGAGAAGATCATATGTAAATCAAAATATTAAACAAAATAGAGATAAATACTTAAAAAAATGTAAATTCCATAAAAATTACAATATACCTATCAGAAAATCACATCTGAATTGACCATCGAGGATCTTCTTTATGTTACGAAAACGTAGATAATTCCTATCATTAATTGATGGTATATCGACGATTTTGATTTGATAAAGTGCAGTGTTGCTTGAAAAGTAATCGTTATGCTCAACAACTTTGAATTTTCGAAGATGAAACCACTGACCTTCTCTCCTCAAGGTATCACAAAACCTATGAATGAGGATTCGATTGATACGAAGATCAATCTTGGAACCCTAAGAACACAACAAGCATGAACAATTTAATTAAAATTCTATATTCACTTTCAATAGCAGAACATTGTGACATATTACATTTAAAAATTAAGATAATCTTACTCTTTCATCGGCGAAAATGTAATGGTAATGCGTAGGACATAAATTTTGCGACTCCCACATCCGTAAAAGTATGACTCGGAGATTATAGTACTCAAACCCTAGCTGTGTTTATTCATATAGATCTTCAATCATAAGAAATCCCTCCATATTATTGTGGTATCGGTGAATAGAAAATATAGATCTGAAAATGGTAAAAGCAATTATGTGTGACAATAAAAGGCTTCTAGGAAAGAAATATTTAAATAGGGATGTAGATAATATCATATACTGAAGCGTTGCAGCGGTTTTCGAAGAAAGATATAAGTGGTTTTGCTTGGTGATAAAAATATTTATTTATATTTTAAATACAATACATCTGTCTCTTCGATTTAAAGACATCTAACTTGTAATCGTATACCAAAGAGTTGTGAAAATTATCAAGAAAGGTGAAAATGTTTAAATTTTGTAATATTTATTTATATTTTAAATACAATACATGTGTCTCTTCGATTTAAAGACATCTAACTCGTAATCGTATACCGAAGAATTGCAACAGTTATCGAGAAAATGTATAAGTGATTTTGTTTGGTGATAAAAATATTTATTTATATTTTAAATACAATACATGAGTCTCTTCGATTTTAAACACATCTAACTCGTATATCGAAGAGTTGCTGTAACTATCTAGAAAAGGTATAAGTGGTTCTGCTTGATGATAAAATTATTTATTTATCTTAGCAATCATTATCTACAATTTTCGTTCCACTTTAACGACATATAAAATTTAATATGAATATCACCTTTATAATTTTCTACATCAACACTCAAATTCTCAAATTTACTTTTTATTCTATTTTTGGTCGTCAAACATGTATTGTAAGATAAAGCACTAATTCAATAACAACATCTAACATAAGACCAAACTGAACACCATAAAGTGGTCATGTTCAAAATAAAATAAAAAATCAAACGAAAACTAAATAATGTAAACTGATCAATGTTTCCTCGCCGATCTTCTTCCAGCAGGTTTTTGTTTCTTATTTGATATTGTTTTTTTAGCTCCAATATCGCTAAGGTTGGCGAGTTCATCAGATCTTTTGGATGATTTTGTTTCCGAAGATGTCAATGATGCAACATGAGATTCTCCATTCGTAAGAAGATGTTGAGGAAATTTAGTATGAGTTAGTTGTTCGAAACGTTCAATCTCAGATTCATCATCGAAAACCAAATCAATGACATATGGGTTGTTAATTCCTGGTAATATGTTTTCCTTTGATACTGTCACTTTAAAGAGAAATATCTTTCACATATTTCTTTCAATTGTTTAGGTAGCCACTCAACATCTTCTTGTGAGAAGAAATTAGAGGTTAATAGACTCCTAGATGTTTCAACTACGTAGTATGCATTGTCTATATCAAGTATTTGAATAACTACATCGACAATATCCTTCAAAAGGCCATCGACTGGTGCTTTGGTGAAACTTTCACCAACCTCGTCGAACATAAAAAATCTAGTTTATGAATCTGTTGAATCAGACACTCTGACAATAGTATAAAACCTAGAGAAGCAAATAAAATTAGCATAATATATAAACAAAGTATTATATGAACGTAAATATTATAAATCTGTTTTACCTTGGAACGACATCATAAATATCATTACAATTTCTGAAATTATAGAGTTGTCGTGTATCTTCATCATCAAAATTTTCACTATAAGGATGAACTTTGGTATTACATTGTTTGTATGCTTCATAGTACCACTTTCTCGGATTATCTACTTCAACAGCGTATGCACAGAAAACCACTTTTGCAAACTATAAAAACAATAAAAAAATATTTTATGAACAATCGAAATGTTAGTATGTATAACTATGAATAGTCAAAGTATTATAACTAATTGTTTGCATGCTTCATAGTACCCTCTACTTTCTAACTATCCACTTAGATCAGTAATTTGATGCCTCCTAAAAAGTTCGTCTTTATAATTAATTGTCTCTCCAAAAGAAATTTCTATAAGATTGGTATGTCTAATAGGTTAATTGTCTTTAGGTAATCTGAAACAATTGGGAAAACAAATCATTAAACAATTTAACAAATCAATCAAAATATTTAAACGACATATTTCAATTACTTACAACGCTTTGAACTCAACAACTTTAGCTGTATCTGGATTGAGTAACACTTGTGTAAAATTATAAGCATTTGAAATTGTGAGAAACAACGATATATTATATCAAAATATATAGTTAAAATTTTGTATTTGTAGTGTATACTTAACATAATATTTAAAAGGAAATACTACCTTTAAATTTTTTTGATCTATGCACATCGAATAAAGAAAATAACATGAGTAGATTTGACATTTTTAGAGGACGCAAGAACCTTCTTAAGGTAATCACCGCAAATAGTACATACCAAATGATCCTTATTGTATTAAAAACAACGATTTTAGTGAACAAACATATATATGAAATAGAAAGATGAATGTACTGATGGGCTGAATTTTTTACTTGAAATCTCGTAGAGTAATATCCATCTTGACGGAAGAGATAGATTTGGTTTCAGACTTCACTTCATTGACACTTCCTATATTAATTATCTGACCAATGACATCTACATAAGAAAAAAAAATTATTAGATACAATATAACTTAATTTAAATTACTAAAATAAATGTAGAAATCTCACAAATCAAAACCTTCTTGTCAAGAAGGTCAGATAAAATATCCGAGAAATTATAAAAATAATTTTTCGGATATTATGCAGGGAAATCATAGGAAAGTTTAATTTTTGATGTCCTCATAAGATGTATTTTATATGGCAACTAACTTGGCTTAAAATCTCCATCTGAGTCATTTGGATTGAAAGCGTTGATGATTATTGATCTTTCTTCTTCGAGCATGTTTTTTATGTTTGTATATCAACTCTTTATCTACCGAACATTGGACTCGACTACCCTAGAATATGGGAAATCATTTGAAAAGATTAGTAGTTGTTTCGAAAGGAAAATCAATAAACCTCAATGTATTCAATTTCACCAGGCTAGTTTATAAAAGATGTACCTCTCTGTCGACCACGATCATCTCTAACGAATTTTCAGTTTTTGCATTATAAGCCATTCACAATCATATGATATGAACCTCGATCTTCGTTTTTTCGTCGGTTATATCATTATCTTTCAAAGGAACATAAAAATATGAGATTTTTTTTCCTACTAACGTAGCCATTGTTTTGTTTGTAAACTGGAAAACTACGATGTCAAATAGTTCATTATTTCTCCATTCATAAGATATATATAATACAAAGTGTAGGACTTGAGTAAAGATTATCACGCGAACACATTTCTATTGGTCAATTTATAGGTGAGAATTTTCTAAACATTTTGATTGGTTGAGTCACATATATATATTTAATATTGAAAATATTATAGTTGCGTGCAGAGGTAATCATCATTAGGACTCTTCATTTACGTAAATTAGATTAAAAGAATATATTGTATTTATATATGGTAATTATAAAATTAAAAATAAAATCAAGAAAACAAATTACGATTCGCGTCCCATTCTATTTGGGTCAAGAAGATCCAAATCGTTTGGTTTTAACCCATTTCATAAGCATTTCAAAAAATTGATAGTTTATGCTGATTATATACCAATCAAATTATAACATTGATACATGTCAGATTTACACGTCAAAAACTTTTACGTCTTAGCCAATTAGAGAAAGACATTTCAGCACATAAAAAATTAGACGACACTTCATAGAATAGTAAGGGAGATAGCACTCATGGTTTGGTATTCGGCTTCTGTTAAGGAACAAGAAACCGTATCTTGCTCTCTCTTTTTTATCTTCCAAGCAATCGAAGAATCACCCATAAGTAACTTAAACTAGTAAGAAATCGACATGAAACCCGACATGCACCTCAGTCTGATAAGCATAGAGACCATGCCTCTAGTGCCTTCTCGTTAGGATGTATCAACCATACGTCCTGGCATGGAGAAGCACTAAGTGTCAGGCGGCCAACTTGTGGAAACCCATAGGAAGGATTTCATAGCCTGAGTTAAATATCATAATCAAGGTAAGGTATTTTCAGATTTTCTATTAAGTTTCATTCATTCATTCCGTCCAATATATTTTTTAATTGAACTTGGCGCTAACATGTTTTGCACGTCCAAGTGTCAGGAACCGATAGGATCAAAAACTCGTTGATATGCACCTCAACATAGGGACCATCCCTCTAGTGTCTTCCCGTTAGGATGTATCAACCATACGTCATGGCATGGAAAAGCACTAAGTGTTAGGCGGACAACTTGTGGAGTGCCATAGGGAGGATTTCATAGCCTGAGTTAAATATAATAATCAAGGTAAGGTATTTTTAGATTTTCTATTAAGTTTCCTTCATTCATTTCGTCCAATATATTTTTTAATTGAACTTGGCGCTAACATTCTTTGCACGTCCACGTGTCAGGAACCGATAGGATCAAATACTCCCTGACAAAATCAAGCGTCTCGATAACAAGGAAAGCATGACACTTCAATAGGGGTGGGTGTTCAGTACACGTTTAGATTCAGGTCGGTTTTTGGTTCTTCGGGTCTAGGGATTTAGTGTCCAAACGGGTATTTATAATTTTTGGTTCATACTCGGTTTGGGTCTATTCAGGTTCGGGTCGGGTCAGGTACCCGAAATATAGGAAAACTTAAAAAAAAATTGGTTAGATTTGAATAAATACGGTTAAATTTTGAAAATCATAACTAAGAATTTTCCAATATTATGATTATTTTGGGTGTTTCGGCTATTTCTATCCTGAAATAATTGATATCTTTGGTATATAATTGTAATTTTGGGTAATTTGGTTATACTAAATACAAATATAATAAATATTTTGGGTATATTATTCGGATACCTATTCGGTTCTCGGTTCGATTTCTTTCAGGTTCGGGTTCTTCAAAAATAGAAGCTCAAGATATGTTCGGGTTCGATTTCCTGTTTTTCGGGTTGGTTCGATTCAGACCTTCAGGTCCAGATTGCCACGTATTAGCTTTTTTGTGCAGAACATGTCTTGATTAGTTGGATTAGCATACAATATACATATTTACCTAAATGATGTATCATGGATTTTACCGGTTTTCTACTATGATATAGTAGGTTTTATGGAGTCTTTGTAGCATGTTTTGAGCATTTATGCAGGATTTACTAGCAAAAGACACTTTGGAGCAAAAGGAGCTAGAAAGAAGGTTTTATGGAAGTTTCCACGTGAATTCAGAAGACTTAGAGGATTTGGAGCCAAAATGAAGAAATGATGCGAGCCCCGAATCGACCAACTGGAAGAGATGCAGTCGACCGACTGTGACGCCGACTTAATTTAGAAGATTTTCTTATCAGGCCTTTCGCGGAACCCTAGACCCTAAGACTCATTCACGACCTATATAAACACCTCGTAAGCACTAGAGCCAGCACGACGTACCCCATAAGAACTCAGAGAAATACAAGTTTATCTTTGCTTCCATTGTTTTTAGCTTTCTAGAGAGATTGTTCTTATCACTGTTACAGACTCTTAAAAAGATTAGAGAGTGTTCTTCCTCATTTTGAGCTTGTGAGCCTCTGATCTTCTATTGTCTATTTCGTTTGTATTCATTTCATTAATAAAAAGATGATTTGTTTTACCAAACTCATGTTGAGTAGTTATTTTATTAGATCTAGGTTTTCTTACGGTTTTGCTATGAATTGCTAAAATAGTTTTTAAACAATCTTTCAATCACGAAATTCTGCGCTACAGTTGTTCTTCACTGAGTAGACGGACTCGCGAACCGTTCTATTCAATCATCAATCGAGATCCGGTAGTCGAGAGACACCGAGGATCGGTAGACAGTTCTGTAGTGAGCAAGGTGCGTTATAATTCAAATGAATGTTTGTTTAGACACCTTGTGAACAGATTTAGCTTGCACCCTCATGCTTGTTTATTTTCAGCGACAATCCAAAGAGATTTGAGATTTAGGGATTTAAACAAAGGCGTTGTTCTAACACATCATTAGAACATCGTAGCTATTATTGTGTCTAGAGTTCTAGAGTTTTGAGATTTGAAATTGATTGTGCTCCTAATTCATAAAATTCATAGTTTCCAACTGGAATTCCCTAAGATCTAATACTTCCCCGAATTTGAAGTCACCAAACGTTTTAAAAGTTTTCTCGGTTACAAAGAAGTTTACTTAAGATATTTCACTCTTGAATCAACCACAAGCTCTATGTGGGATCGATAACCTAAATACTACAACTGTACACTGTGCACTTGCAGTTAATTTTGGGTGAATAACTTCACCCATCAGGGTGTTACAACTTTACTTTATGCTTAGTTATATTTACATTCCTACCGATACTCTGCATGTTTAATTATTATTTTGTCACTTTAATGCTATTGATCTGCTCAACCGATTACTTTCTCGCTAATACTAAATTACTACTATTACTCTTCTAAAATTAACTTTATGCTCTCGTTACTCTGCTAACTTTCCCGCTCTCATATTGCTCTCATTGTTCTGTTACTTAAAGTATTTACTGGGTTCTAGATTGTTAGCATTTGAAAACTTATTGGTATCCAGTGGACTCAACACCCTAAGTACTACATGCAATACAATAATGCACTTGCAGTTAGTTGGAGTTTTATATTGATTAGGACAATAAAATCTGCATCAAGGTGCAAACAAATGCAACTTTTATAGCACCTAATATCCTCTGAAGGAAACTAGTCCTTACCCGATACCTCACATGCCACTCCTCGAGTGTTTCATACGGTATCGTAGCATATGACTCAACAATTTACTCATAGAGATTAAAGTAAAACAAGTTATGACGATCCCACTACAAAGAAGTGGTACTGACGTGCCCAATTACTGAAGTGGAAGTGATATATGGAAAGTCTTCAAATGGAGAATACGGTGCTAGCAACGTTGGTCGTTGACAAGTATAACATCTCGGAGGTGCAGGATGATCAGATGAGCATGACAAAACTTCAAGTTATCTTGAGTTGTGAGAGAAGCGACTACTGGATCTGAGAGCGTAAGATTTTGGTGATGCTTCCCGTATCATAGAAATGATACATCAAACCAAATCTCTTTGCATACTGAAGAAAGCTTGAAGTTTGAAGATACTTGATGTCCATATATCTCGGCGCACTGGTCATGTCCTCCTCGGGAATCTCAACTCTGCGTGCATAAAATATGTGCCTGATGACACCGCCAAAATAAATACCCATCTTTCTCGATGGAGAGAAAGTGTTATTTACTCTGGACTGCTCTCTCAAAAGTTCTAACACCATCACATATGCTGAATTGTAGTCGTGTTGCAGAGTTACTCCATAGATCATGTTTTAGACTAGGGGTGGGCGTTCAGGTACCCAATCGGGTTCAGTTTGAGTAATTTTGGTTTTTAGGTTTGCAAGTTTAGGCTTATAGGTCCCATTCGACTATTATGAAACTTCGGATCAGATGCGGTTCGGGTTATGTCGGGTTCGGGTCGGCTCGGGGTGTAAGCTAAAAACCCATAGTCTATACGGGTTCGGGTTCGGTTACTTTACAAGAATTTTGTATATTACACTTCTATTACAAATTCAACTCTTTAGTTAAGACGTAAACTAAGTTAACAACTAAAGAGATTAATCTTTAGTTTCATCCATGCTTTAGTTTAAGTCCTAACTAAAAAGTTATATGCTTTTGTTTTTGTTCTAACTCATTCATGCTCTAATCAAGTTAATACAACTGAAAAAGCACATCAATTCACAGTAGTATAATGTATATTCAAATCGACATAGAAAAAAAGAATAATTTAGAACCTACTAACAACAAATTTAGCAAATAAAAATGAAGACAATCATAAAGAGAGATGGATTTTATTTAAAATGCCAAAACAAGAAGTAAACTCATTCGAAAACCAAATTTAAAATACAAAATTCAAATTCAAAGTAAAAATGAAAATTTAGATCATCTCTATTTATTCCTTGCAAAACATGAACATAAACTAAATAAGTATTGTGCATTCCTTCTCCTTATCTCTTTAAGTTCGGTTAACCTGTTTGAGTTTCTGTTCGGTTTGGGTTAACCTGAAATCCACTGGATTCTCAACATAAGTATCATTCGGTTATTTCACCATAACTCATACTCATACCGAATCGGTTTGTTCGGGTTAGAACCGGGTTTGAATTTCGGGTTCGGAAAATATGCCCACCCCTATATTAGACTTAAAGATAAGCTCATCATCTCACACTGAACTAGTAGAGTTGCGAGCGAAGAAAAAATTTATGATAATCTTCAATACGTAACTGAGAAGAAAGTTTTTGATCCGGCTCTGTTTAGACGTAGCCGCCTTATATCTATTAGAATAGTGGTCCAAAAAAGCAACAGATTTGGTACCAGAGAGAATGGTTTCAATACCTTTTTTGAAACCTAAGGGCATAAATGGTTGATAGTCATCGTTTGGAAGTGATCATTCACACAAGAAGTGAAGGTGCCAGAGTTTCCGACGGGCTTCTTAAGTTCCGGGTAAGAAACTCGCAGAGACGCTAAGAAGTGGAATACGCTTGTTTCAAAGATGCTTTTGCGAAGACGGTGTAGTGGACAAATAAATGTGTGTGTGAAGAGGTCATCAAGATTAGCTGTTATGCCCATTGCATCCATTGTGAATACATCAACAAAAATGGTGGAGTCCACGCTTCTATTGGTCAACATATCAAGCTTTATTTTGGAATTGGAGTCTCATTGAAACTAGTGCTTGAGGTGTCTGCTATAGCTTTGTAAGTATCTCTTTTCTTTCGTTGTCTTCCACCATAATTCATGTGAAAAGGAAAAAAATCTCGAAACCCAAAAATCAATAAATGGAATTTTCATTTAAATGGAATTATTGGCATGTATTGAAAACTCTCGCAAGTAAACAATAATATAACCAGTTTAGATTCATCAAAGAAACCAACAAAATAAAAAAAAATCGATTTTTCCAGAATAAATTTTCAATTTCGTAGATTTTTACATCAATTTCTTGCTTCTAGAGGCATAAAATGATTCCCTAAGACAGTCACTGGTAAACATGTGAGTAATTGAGTTGGAAAGTATTAGAGCAATTCAAAAAAAAAGTTTGAGAGTAATATAGAGGAAAAATAATAAATATATAAATACTTTATTAGTTTAAATATTACTCTTGGTTCATCTACCAAAAGCAATAGTAAATTTTTTCCCTCTAAGTCTAATAAGACAATTAGAAAATTCGAGTAACTACGAAAAAAAAAAAAAGAGTAACTAAGAAACAAAATATTTACTCTAAAAATATTCCTTTCCACCTAGTTGATAGAAAATTAGAGTAACTAAGAAAAAAAAATTTACTCTAAAAATATTCCTCCAACATAAGCAACCAATCACAGCCTAATAAGTCTAAATACGAGTTTTTATCACGAAACAACAAAATTATATTAGAGAAAATCAGGTGTAATACCTCAACGGATCTGAACAAAGATTTGGATGGTTTTGGTGGTCTCGACAAAAATATTCCCCTACTCGTGTTAGCTTCTTTTATCGGCTTTTATCCTCTGCGATTTTTGTTGGTGTTGGTGGTCTCAAGACGGTGACGGTTTTGCGAGGTTAAGGGGAAGCGTGGAGCGTCTTTGAGCTTTACCACGACATCTCTCAGGTTCAAGTTGAATTATCTTGTCACCACTGGCGATTTAGAGTCGTAGTTCGAGGGCAGCATCGCTTTCTTTAGGTCAAAAGTGGCAGCCGATGGGTCTCTGTTTCTGACTAAGACAGCCTCTATTTTTGGGTATTTGTTCTTCTTCAGTTCGGTTGTACATCATTGGCGAGCTGAGCTTTCAGACATGTATCACTAGGGGACGGTGATGGATTTGGGGCTTGGTTATTTCGTCGGACGGTGGTGTTGGTTTGATTTTTAGAGGGGTATAAAGCCAACTTATTTCAGATTCCTCGTTCCGGTTTTAGTTTCAAGCCACGTTAACACTGAAGTTAGCATGTGATAGATTTCAATATTTCGATTTGCTTTATAAGGCTATGAACCTTTGTGTGGGCTTTGAGAACACAGCGACTTGAACTAAGTTAGTCCTTTTGGCGAGCGTTGTGGTTTGGACCCTCCATTCCATGACTCTCAGAGGCATGGATAAATAGTAAGAGATTGTTATTTTGTTCATCTCAATGCATTTGGCTGATGATTGAGACAACGAATGGAGTGGCTCACATGATTTAACTTGAATTGCTCCCCACTGACCGGTAATCTTCAAGTACCGAATGACTTAATTCTTACCATCTCAGTCTCTGGATGTAGACCCTTACATCCTGGCAAAGTTTGATCGTTGGTCTCTCGGCTCCACCTTTCGTTGTTTTTTCTTTTGGTGATATTCTCGCTCTGGAGGAAACAGTTTAACCAGGTTGGAGACTTTCAACTGGGGTTTTAGACTTGGTTGTGCAGCTAGTGTAGCCAAATATTTTATTGTGGGTTCGTTGAGTATGGTATTTGACGACGGGCTAAGGTTGGTGCGGTTTCGAATTAGACCTTTGGTTGAAACTGCTTTGGTAAGACGATTTCGTGATAAGAGGATTTAACCCGAGTGTTTTGGATTTTGTGTGCACAAATGTAAATCAAAGTCTTTAATGGCGGTGGATGTCGTCGTTCGTTCTAGACTTGTCTTCCTTTTAGTGATGGTCAAAGTTCCCAAATTTGTTCTAGGTTGAAGGATTGTTTCTGCCTAGTATTTTGGTTGTTGTATTTGTTGTTTTTGATGGGATAGTTTTTAAATGGAAGCTTCTTAGTTGTTTTAGTCGAACTTATAAGCTTTGACTACTTAGGTAAGATAGACACGGTTGTAACCCAATCCAAAATTTATCAATCTAATGCTTTATTTCGTAAAAAAAAGAGACAAAAATTGGATAGGCGAAAATAGTGTGGAAAAATCCTCGATTTAAGGGTTTATTGATTCATGGATTTTAATAGATTTTTAGTATTTGAAAATTCATTTTGAAGTTATGGATTTGAAATGAAATACAATAGATTTGAAAATCTTAACAAATAGAATGTAAAATCAATTAAATTGATTTATGAAGATGATTCATGATTGTGATTTTTCTTTTTTATGTAACTATATTTTTTTCAAGTTAGAAAGAAAATATTTTTTGTACCATAGAAATTTTCAGTTTTAGTTGTCAAATATATATGTAAAATCGTATGTATATTATAATTGTTTTCACTCAAAATCAGAAAAAAAAAAAAAAAAAAATTGTAGATTCACAACCAAATCGAGAAAAAACTTCATACATCCAATATAATTCTCAAGAAAAACCAAAACTTTGATCAATTTAGTTGTATTATTAAATTGTTTCTTCTATATGATGATTGAAAAAAAATTAATTGTTATATGTGATAGAAAAAAATTCATTTTATGAGATTATTTTTATTTGTATGATGATTTAAAAAAAAAAAGATAATTGTTATATATATTTTTTTTCTATATGATATAATGGTTAAAGCATGTTTGGATATGTATTGAAATATAGATCTTTACATTATAAAAAAAATAGGTGAAAGGTTTGGTGATTAGTAAAGATAAATTTTTTTTTAATACTGTTCAAAATAACATGATTCGGATAAAGATTTTAGTCTTTAAAGTTTTAATGGGAAACACTTTCAAATCCATTGAAATCTATTATGGAATTAAATCCATAAAGAAATTCGTAAAGTTGAATAAGAAATGATTTGAATTAGTATTTATATTTCAGAATATGAACACGGATTTTAAAATCATAAACCCAATAACATTGGATTTGATTTGGAAATCAAATCTATTAAAGTTTATCAATTAATAAACCACCTTAAACCAATGATCGTAGAAAGCGATCGGCATTTATATCCAAGATGGGGTACAAGTGTTTGCCTCTGGGCTTTACTAATTTAACAATGGGTTTATACCTGCTCTTAAAATTTAAAATAGGCCGAAGGGTAATTTAAGCCCAATTGTTGCAAGAGGAAGAAGAATTGGTTGAGGGAGGATAAAGACGCGAGTTTTGGAATGTTGAATTTGAACGGTAAAGAGGAAGATGAACGTGAACTCACATTTCAGTATCACTATATAAGACGCCAATGACGTCAATGGAGTCGCCAAGAACTGTTGAGTTTGTATCGGAATTAGCTGTTTTTTTTTTGTTAAAGGAAATTAGCTGTTTAAAAAAAATTAAATTCGAAACTTCTGTGTCGCTTCTGATAAAGAAGAAGTAATATTTTTCGTTTAGTATGGTCAGCGTTCAATAATTCGGTTCAAGTAGAGAGGTGAATCGGAAAAGAAGATGAAATGGAAAACTGCTTCAGTTTTTGGGGCCGTTTTAGTATAAAAAAAAATTTTGAAAAATTTTGGATCCTATTTTTATGTAACAATTTCAAAATTTAAGATGGACCCTGGTCCACGTTTCTTGCCCTAGTTCTAAACCGGCTATGCGGATTTTTCGAATAGAGGACTTTATGATCCATTCGAGTCTTTTAGAATTTGGTTCTGGTTTGGTTCGGTTCTATTCGGGTTCGGTTGAGTTTCAAGTATCCCCAATATACTAAAAACAACTAAAAATTGGATAAATTATACAAACATAACTAAAACTTTCTAGATATTTAAATTTTTTTGGATAATTCAGTTATTTTTGTCTAAAAACAGTATATATGTTCAGGTTTATAGTTATGATATTGGGTAATTAGGTTATATCAGTCTAAGTATAACTAATATTTTAGGTATGTAATTGTTTTTTGGTATTTCGATTACCCATTCGGTTACTCTGTTCAATTCTATTTGGGTCCGGATTTTTCGGATAGAGGAATTTATGACATATTCAGAAATTTTATCGGTTTCAGATTCGATTTTTCTTTTTCGAGTCGGTTCCGGTTCAATTGTTTGGTTCAAGTATTTTGCGCACGTCATTGAAGACAATTGAGTTCTCTTTAGCAAAAAGAGGATAATTGAGTTCTGGATAATCAATGACGTGGTGCATATAATTATCTTTCGGTCATGGGTCTGATATCTATTCATTATCAATTGAGCCATATTTAAGCAAATAAATGGACTTTTGTTCATTTGCTCAAGAAAACATCTCCAAAACAACTCAAATTTGAGGTTTAAAGATTGTTTTGTTTGAATTTTGTCATTACTTTTGATTTCATGAACTAGATAATATTTAATTTTATACTCTTTTTTCTTGAATAATGTAATTAGTCGTAGAAGTAATTCTTTAGCAAATCTTGAGAAAATACAAAAAAAATTTTAAATATTAATATCGTTGTTGTTCTTTGGGATACCAAAATAAGAATATCATCATATTCAATGATCGTAATCGTTGGATATGACATGCTTAATTTGATATAAGTTTTTATAAGCAGTTAATCATTTTCAGCAGATCTTATTGATTTTTTTTAAAGCGATTAGTTTTTTTTGAGAAAATATTTATTATTTTCTAAGTTTGCTCTTCTTAAAAGCGAGTAATTTATGTTTTATACCAAATTTTTCATGAGTTATCATATAATTATACACGTAATCAGAATGTGTCACATTTAAAGTTGGGATGACAGATTATAGAAAATGTCCTTAATGAACCCCGGGTTTACTATGTCAGTTAACTTGGTATGTTTAAAAAATCAGTAAGCTTTTTTTTTTTTTTTAGCATAAAAAAGAAATCGGTAAGATTGATTCATTAAAATTTGGGGTGACATATTATAAAAACTGCCTTTAACAAACCATGCGTTTTACTATGTCGTTTAATTAGGTATATTTTTAAAACAATTGGTTAGCTTGGTTCATTTAAAAAATCGGTTTTTTTTGGATTAGATATCTTGTAATATTTCTATTTATCAAAACTATTTAAGTCTAGATTAATATGACAAATATACCTTCTAAGAGAACCCCAATTTTTTTAATCAAAAAAGGAAATTATATTATATATAACTAAATCGGAAAAATAATAAATAGAAAAGCCGCCTCTACTAAATCACCAACAACAAAAAAATGAAAAACAAAATTATTTGCAAAGGTTGTAGGAAAGAGGACACACGGCGCTCTGTAACTGACTTCTGTTTATTGGTTCCTCTCTGGTTATTAAAACAATCATCTAGGTATCATAATTTTACCCACAGCCTAACTAAATTTAGTTTAGTCTTTTTTTTAAAAGTACAACCAAAAAATTAAACCAATGAAGTTGTAATTGTTCTTTTTTACTCACAGTCTTAAATGAATTTAACTTATTTTATTTTTTGGTGTAAATAAGCACTTCTTCACAATTTTATTTTTGACTCGATAAAAAAGCAGTGACATTGTTAATTTCTTCCACTTTTTTATTTTAGGACAAATTTCCTTTCAAATATAGATTATTAAATAAAAACTAAATTAATGTGTTAAAAGTTAAATATAAAACACATACCTAAGATTTTTAAATAAAATTTTCATTTAAATACTTACACCATAAATCCTACAAGTACAACCATAACTATCTACCATATGAATTCTATGGCAACGGTCAACACAACACCAACACACATTCTACAATTACAACCAAATTAATCATTCTCAAAATTTCGGAAAAACCTAATTAAATCTAATATACTTACTTTATATTTACAAGAATGAAGATAAGTAAGGGAGATGATTTGTTAAAGACACCAATTTTTAGAGGATTGAGGATTCTATAAGTCATTTTCTCTTATAGTGATAGTTTATTTCATCATTATATACAAAACTATTATTCGATGTAAATAGTCTATATAAAGACCGAAGAATAGATGGGAAAAGTAAATTCAAAAAGTTATTTTTTTTGGGGAGTTTGACTCCCCTTTTATACTAAAATGAATTGCAATAAGCTTCATTAATTATCAAAAGTAATTTGCTTCTTTTATTTTATTCAAATTCTATCATATAGATTTGCTATATAGTTTGGTTTTCTTCTAAGCTGCTTCATATATTTCTGATGCTTTTGTTTTGTGATAATTTTTCAAAGGCAACAAATACTTATCAGTTTACATAGATATTTCCAAAAAATTTGTGTAGCCTTTGTTGGCGGTGGTAAGATATTTAGTGGTGGAGTTGAATCACTAGATCTGGAGTGGAGTAGGTAACTAGGATAGTGGTGAAGCAACCAGAACTAGAAGCAATGGTGGTGATGTAATTTATTTGGTAACTGTAGAATGAGTTTTTACTTGTAATAGAATTGTGATTGGTGGTGGAGTTGGAACTTGGGTGAGACATGAAGTGGTTAGACTAAATGTAGCCATAAATTTCAGTTTGAATTTTTTTTTTTTTTTTCTGAAAAAGAGAGATTGATAGTCTATACTGGTGATGGATATATGAAAAAGCAGGTTTCTTAATTTTATTATTATAGTAGATTTATGTTTTATTGTGTTATTAGGAGAATGATTTACTATTTGAAATCTTTAATCATATACAAGTATTTTTAGTTATTTACTAGAATATTAATATTGTTAATCATTGTCAAGTTTCTTGACTTTTAAATTTTTTTAAAGATGATTCTAACCAGTTATGAATAGAGATGGAAATCCGATTATATTTTTTATGGTGGAGATTGTAGCCAAATATTACCTGTCATTCCCAAAGATGAGAAGGTAGAAACGACATTAAATGCTCTCAATTCATCCATTCTTTTGATATATTTGAAGTTTCTAAAGCTTACCAAGGATATAAGATTGTCTACAGCTCTCAACAATATTCATGGACAAGAACTTGCGTCTTTCTCGAAAAGAATTTTGGATAAATGCTGATGATACTAACAATGGAGAGGTTACCATCTGAATATCCACGTATAAGGAAGAATTTTTAGTTCTTGTGCGTAATGATTTTCCCCTTCAATTCACCAGAAAGTGGAAGGGTTTTGGATTAAACCATAAAAAAAATCCATGTATAAGAAAGGCTTCTTAGATTTGTTGCATTATGATGTTCCCATTGAACACACCAAATAGTGGTAGGGTTTTAGATTAAATCATCAAAACTTCAAAGTAAAAGGAATGCTTTTAAACTCTTGCGCGTTACTATTTTCCCTTTCAATTCATGGGGTAATGGAAGAGTTTTGGATTAAATAGTCAGAATATTCACGTATAAGGAAGATTTGTTTAGCTTCCGTGTGTTACTATGTTCCACTTGAGCCCGCTGATGCGTGAATTATTTCACCTAAACTAACTGTAAGTGCACAATATACAATTTTAGTATGAAAGGTTATCGATTCCACATAGATTATGTCAAGTTATAATTCTAACTGAAAGTTTGAGTGAACTTAGGTAACTATCTAGTATCTTGTTTTGTAACTTATGAATTAAGGGTGTTGAATCAAGGAAAATATTGCTAGAGATATAAATCAATATAAAATGAATAACCAATAGACTCTTAAACAAAGAAGGAATAAGTATATAGTCCCCAATATCTTGTGGTACTATACCTATGTATTATTACTACTAGACCAAAAACATTGGTTTTCAATCTAAAATGCTAACACATGTAATAAACATTGATCTGCTTGTTCGTGATTTTCCAAACCAAACATTGATTTGAACAAGGAAGAATCACCTACTAAAAACATGTCATGACCTTGTTATAAGAGAGTGTATGCAATAGCAAAACCTAGATATCAATATCCTAAGTGATCAAGTAAGAATATTGTATGAAATACCATTAAAGTAGAGACTTATTACTGATCATATCATATTAAATGCTTTAGATATCTATAAAACTATTGAAAAAACTAGATCCAAAAAGTAAACTACTCACACATAGCAAGCAAAACCATAATCAATATCAATATCAATAGCTTGCATAAAATGTTGAGAGTAGAGTTTAAACAAGTCGTAGCTTTCTCTCTCTCTAAAATCCTTAGTGAGTAGAACTTCAAGGAACCTTACTTAAGGCAAAGGAAGATTTTTTGGTGACTTGAGTGTCTTGCTTCTTGAGAACTTAAATCCTTCAAGAATTGGCCTAATTCTTATGTTTCAGGAGGGTATATATAGCTCAGTAGTCGTGCATGGATCGACAATGAATCCTCAAGACTTTAGGTTTTGGAAAATGGCCCGTGAAACAATTTTCTTTCTTATGACCGACCTAAACGAGTCGGTCGACTATTGCTTCAGTCGGTCGACTTCTTTCTTCTTCGATAAATTCTTCATTTTCGCTCCAAATCTTCCAATTCTTCTCAAAATTCTCCACCACGTGAAGTCTCTTGGTTAAAATGTGGAAAAGGCTCCAAAACCATATAGAATATGCATGTGAAAACTAATAAAAATACCAATACATCACCCACCATATAGTGGAAGAGTTTTAGATTAAATCATAAAAATGCCTAAGTATAAGGAAAGTTTTCTAGCTCATGCGCGTTACGATGTCTCCTTGTGTTTCCCAGATAATGATAGGGTTTTAGATTAAATCATTAAAACGAATAAATATAAGGAATGTTTGTTTAACTCATGTGCATTATTATTTCCCCTTGATTTCACCAGATAGTGGTAGAGTTTATATCAAACCATAAGATCGTCTACATATAAAGAAATTTTAGCTCGGGTGCGTTATGGTGTTCCCATTGGATTCACAAGGTAGTTGTAGGGTTCTAGATTAAATCATCAAAATTCTTAAGTATAAGAGAGGATTTTTAGCTCCTATGTTTATGATTTTTTCATTCGATTTCACGAGATAGTGCTAGAGTTTTAAAATAGACCTTCAGATCATCTACGCATAAAGAAGATTTTTTTAGCTCCCATAAGGAAGACTTTTAGCTCCTAAGTATAAGGAAGACTTGTTAGCTCATGTGCGTTATTGTTTTCCCCTTAGATCTACCAAATACTGGTAGGATTTTAAATTAAAACCTCATAACATCTACATATAAGGAAGGCTTTTAAGCTCCCGTGCATTATGATATTCAAATTGGATTCACGAGATAGTTGTAGGGTTTTAGATTAAATCATTAAAGTGCCTAAATATGGGGAATGATTTTTTGCTCCTCTGGATTGCAAATTTACCCTTAATTTCACTAACAATGGTATAATTTTATATTAAACATGTAAGAGCGTCTGCGTATAAGGAAGGCTTTTGAGATCCCTGTTGTACGATATTTCCCTTGGGTTCACCAGATAGCGGTAGGGTAAATCATAAGAATTTCTAAGTATATGGAAGGATTTTAAGCTCATGTGCATTACGATTTTCCCTTTGGATTCATCAGACTATGGTAGAGTTATAGATTAAACTATCAAAACATCTACGTGTTAGGAAGATTTTTTGATCTTGTGTGTTACGATGTCCCTCTTCGGTTCACTAGGTAGTGTGGTAGGGTTTTAGATTAAATCATCAAAACGCCTAAGTATAAGGAAGATTCTTTTTCGCTCATGTACGTTATGATTATCCCCATGGGTTCACAAGATATTGGTAGGGTTTAGATTAAACCATAAGAACGTCTACGTATAATAAAGGCTTTCAAGCTTCCGCGAGTTTTATGATGTTTCCATTGGATTCACCAGTTAGTGATAGGGTTTTAAATTAAGAATTTTAGATCTTATGCATTATGATTTTTTCCTTGGTTTCACTAGATAGGGGTAAGGTTTTATATTAGACATTCAGAACGTCTACGTATAAGGAAGACTTATTAGTTCCCATGTATTATAATGTTCCCCTTGTGTTATCAGATTTTGGTTGAATTTTAGATTACATTATCAAAATGCCTATCTATTAGGAATGATTCTTAGTTTATGTGGTTATAGTTTTCCATTAGGTTCACCACATAGTGGGGTTTCACCGAAAGTGGTAAATTTTTAGATTAAACCATTAGAACATTTACGTATAAGGAAGATTTTTTAACTCATGTTCCTTTTGGGTTTACCATATATTGGTAGAGTTATAGATTAAACCATCATAACACCTAAGTATAAGGATTTCTTTTTAGTTCATGTGCGTTATGAATTTTTTCTTGGATTCACCAGATGGTGGTAGAGTTTTAGATTAAATCATCAAAACACCTAAGTATAAGGATGCTTCTAAGCTCATGTGTGTTACAATTTTTCTCTTGGGTTCACAAGATAGTGATAGGATTTTATATTAAATCAACAAAACGCGGAAGTAAAATGAAGAATTTTTTTAGTTCTTATGTGTTACAATTTTCTCTTTAGATTTATCAAATAGTGGTAACATTTAGATTAAACAATAAGAACATCTACATATAAGAAATGATTTTTGACTCACATATATTACATTATTTTTATTGGGTCCACCAGATACTTATAGAGTTTTCGATTAAATTATCAAAACATAGTTCACTAAACTAGAAAAAAAAATCAGTTACAAAAATTATAATCTATGTTGATAATAAATAATGGTTAAATTATCAAGCTTAGTACTGAAGATAAATATGATCAGTTCATATTGTGGATATAAATTTAACTATGCAAGTTCTTTACCTTTGGCTTTTTTTTTTTTTTTTTTTTTTTTTTTTATCTTAAAAATGAGTGATTTTCATTAGGATAGATAATGAAAACAAAGTATATTCATACCTATATTTAAAATTATTAAAAATAAAATCATTATTTTCTGCTCAAAAACTCAATCACCTATTTCAAATTATTTAAAATTACATAATAAGATTATATATGAAAAATTTAGTTAACATTGCATTGTTAATAGTAAAATATCGCTAACAAAAAGATATATTATAAACCAAACATTTGAAACACAACTTACATTATATAGAAATTCACACAATCATTCCTTTAATGTGAATTTATAAATTAAAATTTTATAGAATTTAATTAAATATCTTTTAATCTACTGCAATAACTCTACTTCTACTAATATTACAATGTTCAACTAATTTTGACAAGCAACTACGGTGACTTATTAATTTCCAAATAGCTAAATCCCCCTGAATTCTTTGGCGGAAATAAACAAAATCAATATGTGGTCACATGTAAAAGCTGATATAGGTCACTCGATTGGCTTTGTTGGGAAAACAAAATAATGGCAGTCGGTGGGGTTCATATTGATGATATCAAAATATAAAATAATTAAGATTATTTACTACAGCGATACTGGTAAACCCATGATTATTCACCCACCACATGGACGTCGTACCAAATCATTTGTTTATAAAGTTATGATTATTATTAGTGGGTTTGAGAGTTCGGATAATCGGTTCACTTCATGCATATAACCAGTGCTCGGGGTAAAAGGTGAGTTTGGTCAAATCTTGCATTACTTTTGGGAAAACGATTGATGAACAAAGGATACAAAATATCCACCTGGTGTCTTGGATTCAAAATAAGGGAGGCAAAGACATATATTTTGGATTTCCAGAGATCGTGATTGGGTCTAAGATCAAGACTCGGAAATATATTGACAACATAGTACAAAATCAGATCAATACTTAGACCAATAAGTTATTCACTCCTGGTGGTAAGGATGTTTTGTTTAAGTCTGTAGTCATAGCTCTCTCTACACATGTCACGACTTGCTTTAGAATGCCGAAAAACCTTTTTCAAGATATCATGAGTAAAATGGCTAGGTTCCGGTGGCGAAATAGTCATACAGACAAAGGGATATATTGGAAATCATGGTCCAAATTGTGCAGGGCTAAATGTGAGGGTGGGCATACCTTCAAAGATCTGAATGGTTTCAACTTATCGCTTTTAACTAAGCAGTTGTGGAGGATGTTGGTATTCCCTAACTTGCTTCTGGCCAAGGTATGTAGAAGCAGGTATTTTCCTAACTCTAACCCTTTAGAAGCAAAGTTGGGGACTAGACTCTTCTATGCATGGAGAAGTATTCATGAAGCTCAGCCTCTACTCAGACTTGGAGTTAGGAAAGAGTTTGGTACTGGTAAATATATCAGAATTTTCTAGGATCCAAAATTATGTGCCTAGACCACCAATTCCTAAAAAAGGTATTGATCAAGACTCTGTGTGCCTCAGCTTTTTGAAAGACCCTAGCCCGGATGAATGGGATGTGCCAAAGCTAAGAAAGGTCTTTCTGGAAGAAGATGTTGATCATGCACATCAAGTCCAAGAGTTTGACATTAATATCAATTACTCCTGGATTAAAAATGCGAATGGGGTATATACTCTCAAGTCCGGATATTAGTTTTGGAATGAAAAGCTTAGACAAAAAGAGGAGGATGAAGTGGGATATTGAAGGCCAAAGATAAATCCCCTCTTAAGTTCCGTCTGGAAAGCTTCTGCTATGCCAAAAATTCACCATTTCTTATGTAAATGTCTTACCAATACCCTGTTTGTGATGACCAATTTGAAGAAAAAGAAACTTACAACAGGTTCCCAATGCCCCAAATGTGGTGAACATGATGAAACAGTAAATCACATGCTCTTTCTCTGTCCCTTTGCTCGATTGGTTTAGGCGGTATCTCCCATAGGTGGCCTTCATTCATCTTATTCGAATTCTATATACAAAAACATCAATGAGTGCCTCCAACCTTCTATACTTGATCACTTGATCACGACTATGCCAAGCGAGTCCAATCCTTATCCCCTTGGATGTTATGGTGAATATGGAAAGCTCGAAACATACTTTCTTTTAGTTCCCAAGAGGATAATGCAATGAGAGTTGTAGAAGATGCACTGAAAGATGAACGAGAATGGATTGACTCTCGAGATCCACCTCCTTCTCAACCAAAGGCAGCTCCAACTCCTCAAAATTGGAGACCACCATCTGATGGCTACTTAAAATGCAATTTAAATGCTTATTGGAAGGCATGTGAGGAACGAAAACGGGGATATGAGATGGATAGGCGCTAAGTGCTTTCCCAGTTCTATCTCTCTGGTGGAGGCATAAGCTACAACTCTAGCTTAGTCTATGAGATGTCTTGATAATATGGACATGAGAAATGTCATCTTTGAAACTAATTGCCTGAAACTGTAGCAAGCTATCCATTCTCCCACCAACTGGACAAAACTTGAGGGTTATATTGCTGAGATCCAACAACCGAGACGCTTTCTGGAATCTCAGTTTTTTTATGCTATAAGAGAAGCAAATCATGTTGCCTATTCAATTTCAAAGACCATCTCATCTTTTTCTATTTATCATGCTATGCTTGAATTTGTAATACCTAACTGGCTCAGAAATGATATTCAGACCAGTAGCGTTTGTAAAAACTTTCAATCTCTTGAATGAAAATTTGCGTATTGATCTTTTTTTTAAAAAAAATCGGTTCATTTAGTTTTCATATTTCGGGCTTTTAGGTTCAAGAGATTAATGTTCCATTTGTGTATTCTAAAATTTTGGTTAAGATTTGATTTGGTATTATCTCGATTCACGTCGTAGCTAATTTTTTATAAAGCTATTATTGTGATTAGGTTTGAGAGTTCAAATAATTGGTTCAGTTTAGTTGGGTATTTCAAATTTCGGACTTTTCGGTTCTAGGGATTAATGTTCCATTTAAGTATTCTAAAATTTTAGTTAGGATCTAGTTTGGTACCATCTTGATTCGATATGTTTAGATATTATTAGATTGGAAAACCAATTTAGTACAAAACATTCGGTTACAAGTCAATTCCAGTAGTTTTATTAGAAAATACTCGAAATACTCAAAAACATATTGGAAATAATTTGAAAATACCCGAAACTCCAAAAAAACTAATAAATTGGTTATAATCTCAATGAATTTGGTAAAATTTGACATAAATAACTAAAGAATTTTAAATATTTTGGTCATTTCAGATATTTCGGTTGTTTCGGTCTAAAATAATAAATAACTTTGACTTTATATTTTTAATTTTAGCTATTTAAATTATTTTAAGTGTTATTTAATAATATTTTGTGTATATACTTATATTTTGGATACTCATTTAATTATGGTTTAGTTTTGGTTATTCAAATATACGAGTCTACAATTTTTTTGGATATTTTATCTGTTTTGGGTCGATTTGGTACCTTTTTAATTTGGTTCCGGTTCGATTAGTTGGTTCTTTTGCCCATACCTATTTATTTTACTATTCAAAAATCTTAACTAAGGTTGGTTCGTTACTATGTATTAGTTTAGTCTTCTTATATTTAAGTAGAATTTGGATCATTTGAGTCCGTTTTAAATAAATAATTGTACCTTTTTGATGTAGAATTGAAGAGATTTTAACGTGTATCAGCAAAAGTCTAGCTTCCATCGGCAAAACCCACAAATGGTATAGAGACGGTATTTGTCAAAAGATATAGATTCTCGTTCATATGATAGGACGCCATGTATTTAGAATTACATTGTCAAATTTAGTCTTACCAAAAAATTTATCAAAACTAGAATTAGTATTTTCGGACTTCTCGTGATTTATTTGTGATAGAACTTAGGTTGGTCTTGTGTCAATTTAGAAAACAGTGTGCAATTAGATCTCGTGGAATGAGCTATTCAAACTTGACTTCTCCACAATCAGATTAGTTAAAGTCAAAACCACGATCACCTCTTTCCCTTGTAGGTGAACCACAACTTGTGGAAGCCCATAATTTTCCAATAGTCAGTTTTCTTGTGTCCATTGCGTATACTGTGAAAGCAAACCATATTTCGAGACTGATGAAGTATGATCGAGCCAAAAAGTGTACTCACTTGGGCATCGCCACGATTGGACACAACTTCATCACGAGGTTGTGTATCAACATGATCATGTCGTGAGTTGAAAATAACCGCTTCCTAGAGATGTTCTTTTCTCACAATCTTCGAATAAATCACACATAATGAAAGTAGATGATCCATGCTAACCAAACCTTAAGAAACACCAAACCGGGCTTCGTTTAGATTCATAAGGAACTGGTGAACATTTTCTTCATCATGTTCATTTGAAAGAGTTGATGCCGCAACACACGAACAAAGTGGTAGACGCTTGTAAACTTGAAAATCCTTTCAAAGAGCAACAAATTGCCCATAGTAGTCAAAGAAAGTATGCCCATCTTAACGACACGCCGCAAGCCAACTCTTGATTTGACAAACACGAGCGAAATCCCTCTCTGATCTATTGTTCAAATCAAGTGAGCATCAAATATAAACTTTACAACAGAACAAACCTTTGGTGTAATAGATGCACACATCCAAGAATCATGGAGTTAACCGTCATTTGATTCTCCAAATCATGGTTGCCAAGAAAAGGTTTGGGCAACGTTCCATTGATGAAGCTCTTGCATTTGGCATGTAAAAATAATACTATGTAAATTTAGGTATGAAACTTTACATGTTTATTAAGATTCACAAACAAATGTGTTTATAGATAAGTTTAAGTTATAAGTTTACCCTAATACACAACCGAACTTAACTTATATGTTTAACGAGCCTAACCATAATTCACAGTTTTTTTTTATATATAAAAGATTGTATTATATTTTCTAAAAAAGGAATTCGGCCAAAAAAAACACCAACTTTTCACGAATCGCCAAAAAAATCACGGATTTTCGGACTGACCAAAAAAAGCCTGAACTTTTTTTGACTTGCCAATTTATTAACAAAATTTACGTTGACTTGCCAAAACAAACACGCCGTTAAAAAAATTTAACAAAAATTAGATGCCGTTTATTATAGTCAAAACGTAGAGGCGAAACGACGTCGTTTTACTTTTTCTGAAAATAAAAACATGTAACACTCTATACTCGAACTCATGAACTGCACTTTGAACAAAAGGGTTTCTTGCCACTGGGCTACAAACACTTTCATAAGATTATTAAACATACTGGGCTACAAACACTTTCATAAGATTATTAAACATACTATCTTTTATAGAGTCTTGACTAAACTTCTAACAAAATATTTAAAAATCTTTTTAAATATTTTTTAAAAAGCAAAAATTCAAGAAAAATTGAATTAAATTAAGAAAAATTTTAAATTTTTTTCTTTAAAAATAAAAAATAAAAAAAAATTCTAAAAAATTTAAAAATTTCCAAAAGTATAAAAATTAATTTATAAGTTAAATGGTAAGGGTTAAGTTTCAATAATTTTTAATAGAATCTTCCATACTCTCATGAAATATAAAATGATAAGAATTAAATTTCAAAACATAAATAAAAATAAATTTTCCATTAACATGAACAAAAGTTGCATAATATGTCTTATCATATTATGCTCTCATGAATCTTCCATAAACAAAACAAAAGTTGTATAGGTAAATTTTTATTCATTTTCTATGGGTATAAATTGCTAACAACGAATAAAAATCCTAATCATACAACTTTCGTTGAATTTTTTTAATGTTTTGAAATTTAATTCTTACCAATTTATAATTCATGAGAATATTATATGATTATGGAAGATTATATTGAATATTATTGAAATTTAACCCTTATCATTTAATTTATGAGTATAATTTTAATTTTTAGCATTTTTCAGTTTTAAGAATTTTTAAAAAATTTCGGTTTTTATTTTTATTTTTTATTTTTAAAGAAAATAATATTAAATTTTTCCGAATTTAATTTACCTTTTTCTGAATTTTTCTTGAATTTTTGCTTTTTTAAAAAGATTTAAAAAGATTTTTAGATATTTTGTTAGAAGTTTCGTTAAGACTCTATAAAAGATAGTGTTTATAGCCCATTGGCAAGACTCTTGTTCAAAGTGCAGTTCATGAGTTCGAGTATAGGATTTTACATGTTTTTATTTTCAGAAAAAAAGTCAAACGACGTCGTTTCGCCTCTACTCACAACGACGTCGTTTCAACTTAACGACCATAATAAACGGTATCTAATTTTCCGTTAAATTTTTTTAACGGCGTGTTTGATTTGGCAAATTAACGTAAACTTTGTTAATAAATTGGCAAGTCAAAAAAAAGTTCAGGCTTTTTTTGGTCAGTCCGAGAATCCATGTTTTTTTGACGATTCGTGAAAATGTGGTGTTTTTTTAGTCGAATTCCCTTTCTTGAAATCATATTTTTCACGACTCATTTCCTGGAGACAAGAGTGATCTAAAATGAATTAATTACAACATCTCGTAACATTGAAATTTCTTAGGAAAAAATTGTGATTAGGTAGGTGATAATGGTGTACGATAGATAGAATAGATCTCTAATAAATTTAAATAATAAGGGCATAATGGAAGATTTAGAATTAAGTAAAACAATAATTACTACCATCTGAATGATTCTTCTTCTTTTTATTATTTTATTAAACTTTTGAATTCGATTTGTTCCGATACAAGACAAAGAAAAAAAGAGAAAAATTCGTCGGTTGAACATTAAAAAATAAAGTCAAAATGTGCTTAAACAGTGATCTCTCATTTACACGTGTAAGATTATTATTAGTGCACGTGTCAGTAACAGCAAAGAAAACACCCTCCGACGTTGAAACCTATCAATCCCGTACCCTGAAGAAACCTTTTGTCAAAATTTACCCCCAAAAAAACCGGTAAGACAAGACATCGCACCATGTCCGTTATTGTTAAGTTTGGTCCTACAGAGCCAACAGAGAGATGCAGCAGCAGCGAAAATAGAAGACGAAGAAGATCGGAGATATAGATAGAGATAGCGATACCTTACTTTGATTTAATCATCAGATCATGCGAGACCTGAAGTTATCATCAATACCAACAACTATAGGTTTCACTCCATTCTCAATCACGTGACTGAAACTTTCTCTTCTCCTCTTTCTCCCTTTCTCCCTTTCTCCGTCGTGTCTCTCGTGACGGTTCTCCATGGCGGATTTGGAATCCGTTCTTCAGTTTCTCCGGCAAAACGGCTTAACGGAGGCGGAATCTGCTCTGAGAGACGATATCAACGAGCAAAACAAACTTGCTTCCTTCGATTTCGAGAAGTTTCTGTTTCCGATCCCGCCGCCCATCAGAATCACGGCGGCTACTCGTCCTTCCTCCGGCGAAGATTCCGGCGGCAATGGTGGTTCGAAGTCTTCTTCCTCCTCTTCCGACGAGTTTGTCAGCTTGGACTCCTCCACTTCTGGCTTCTGTTCTTCTTCAGGTAACATAGATTCAAAATTACTAAATATAGATTGCTTGATTCGACATTGGGCTTTAATTGCTTCCGGGTTCTTGATCTAAATATCAACAAAATTACTAAAAATAGATAAGATTATTGAATATAAATGCAGGGTTTGTGAATCCGTATGGAGATGGTTCAGCTTCATCATCTGATGGACAGTCTCAATTCGGCACAGCTCGTACATATACCGACTGGAGCGAGATTTACTTGCACAAGGAAGATGAAACTGATGATGAGTTCATGTCTCCTGCTTTTAGAGAATCTGATTTCTTCATCTGTCCTGTAACTGCTCAAGATAAGTTCATCACAGATAACCAATTCGAGAATACACTTGGAACCTATGATAAATCATCCCAAGGCTCTCAAACCGAAGCAAGTCTCGATTACTTAGATAATAAACCCAACAATGCTGAGGAGGAAGATGACTCAAAAGATTACATTGGTCTAGATATTCATAAAACTGAGCTCGATGCCGATCTCTTGGGTTTTAGCTTTGAAGACGATACAAAAGATAATGATGATTTGAAAACCGGTGATGATGATCATGAAGAGGTTGTTGATGTGGTTCCTGAGCTTGAAGATGAATATGAAGTGTTTGATCTTAGAATCATTCACTGGAAAAACAGGTATTTTCTTTTTAATATATGATTTCAAAATTGAAAAAAGTGTTGAATCTTGTATTTACATTACAGGACGGGATTCGAAGAGAACAAGGATCTACCAATCGTGCTAAACGCGGTGATCGGAGGAAGATACTACATTACTGAATACATTGGTTCCGCTGCATTTAGCAAGGTGGTTCAAGCACAGGATCTACACAACGGAGTTGATGTTTGCCTCAAGATTATCAAGAACGATAAAGATTTCTTCGATCAGAGTTTAGACGAGATCAAGCTCTTGAAACATGTCAATAAGCATGATCCTTCTGATGAACACCATATCTTACGCCTCTACGATTACTTCTACCACCAGGTAAGAAAAAGAGATCTCACAACATTGGTGTCTCTCAAAGGAGTTTTCTAATATTCTTGAATATATATATAAACAGGAACATTTGTTTATCGTGTGTGAGCTTCTCCGAGCAAACTTGTATGAATTCCAGAAATTCAACCAAGAATCAGGAGGAGAAGCATATTTTAACTTAAGCAGACTTCAGGCGATAACGCGTCAGTGTCTTGATGCTCTTGCGTTTCTTCATGGACTAGGAATCATACATTGTGATCTTAAACCAGAGAATATATTGATCAAGAGTTACAAAAAATGCGCGATAAAAATCATCGATCTTGGAAGTAGTTGTTTCCGATCTGACAACTTGTGCTTGTATGTGCAATCGCGTTCCTATAGAGCTCCCGAAGTGATTCTCGGGCTTCCGTATGATGAAAAGATCGATTTGTGGTCTCTCGGTTGTATTTTAGCAGAGCTATGCTCTGGTGAGGTACTGTTCTTGTTTCCATTAAAAGCTTATGTTCCACATGGTGAAGAAACTAGCAATGTTTATATGTATTTTGATATTTCATCAGGTTTTGTTTCCAAACGAAGCGGTTGCGATGATACTGGCACGGATTGTTGCGGTTTTAGGTGCAATAGATATGGAGATGCTAGAGAATGGGCAAGAGACACATAAATACTTCACTAAAGAGTATGATCTCTACCACTTAAACGAGGTAATTTCTTTTTTTTATTTAAGCAAAAGACTTTTAGATATGTTGTTTGAGTCTGATGTTGTTTTTGGTTTGATAGGAGAGTAATGAGATTGAATACATAATCACAGAAGAATCTTGCTTGGAAGAACAATTACAAGTTGGTGATGAATTGTTTTTGGATTTTGTAAAGAGTCTACTTGAGATCAATCCATTGAGACGTCCTACAGCTCTCCAGGCACTTAACCACCCTTGGCTCTCTTCTTCTTCTTCTTACAATTGATTTTACATTTTTTTTTTTGGCTTATTTTCTGTTTTGTTTTTTCTTGTTCTGATTTCTCTGTTTCTCTCCTGTTTTATTCTCCTCTTCGGGATCTTGATTGTGATTTTTTTTTTTTGGAAATTGTAAGATTTTGTGTATAGAACTGTCTACATTTATTCCACATTGTAAATAAAACAAGCTTGCATTATGCAATAATATAAAAATGATTTTGATACAGTGTAAAAGTAGTATTTACCGGTTGGTCTAGTCTTCTGGAGCAAAAGTCAAAAAAGAGTTGGACGACCGACAATGATGTGCATTCTATGATGACCAAATATGGTACATCATTTTGGTGGCTACTCTCTACCAAATACCAATAATGGATTTTAGTGGTTGAAACAAAATTCCGATGTAACATATGTGCTAATAATTGTTTCGTTTTGTTGTATCTTTCTATTACTATTTATTTGCTCCATGTTTAAGGAATCAGTACAAATCTCTATCTTCTGGATCCAAGAACTCAAGATCGATTATGAGATCCGAGTTTAAGGTTTTCTATCGGTTTAAATTTTTAAAATTATAGAAATTGTGGAAAGCGGACAATAGAGGAGAACTTGATCACTTTCACGGCAAGGGTGATTTTGCTCTCTAGAAGGTTAGGATGCTGGCTCATTTTGGTATCTCGGAGTTCATAAAGATACTCACTGATGAAAGGAGCTAGATACATGTATGAAAGGTCGTGCAAGATCAATTAGTTTGAAAACTCTAGCTGGTGAGAAGGCAAAGAATTTGACATATTGGAGATCAGATTTTAAGGAAGATATGCCGCTGTTATGCATCAATGTGGTATATGTCGAATCAGTTGTATGCATATACCTTATTGGTATTATCAACATTATGTTGATTGCGGTTATTGTTTTTTTGTTTTTTTAATCAGAAGTGAATGAAGAAAGTCAATTAAATTTGCCTAGTATCTAATGATTATGTTATGAGTGGTGTGAGATCACAACATGTATTGGTAGGTAATTCTCGACTTTGATGAGACACTAGTGAGTGTATATGAGACGTTCAATAGAGCATGCGAGAGGGTTTTTAGATATAATAGAGTCTGCCAAGCGCATGCCGACGTCCAATAGAGCCTGCGAGAGGGCTGGATACAGCAAAGCCTGCTAGGCACCTGCCGACGTCCAGCAAAGTCCACGAGATTATTGTCGGGTACAGCAGAGCATGCAGGAGGCTTGACGGGCACAACAGAGCTTGTCAGGCTCAACTTGGTAGTTGTATATCCATGGATTGACCTACATAGAGCATAATATTATTTGAGTAGAAATTTTGGTTTTCGAATATTACCGTTGCTACATCTGCTCGTGATGTGCCCGTGTACAACCCTTCTCTCTGCAAAACAGGTGATATATGTGAGGGGAAGGCTAACGCTTTCATGGTGCATCGGTTTCATGGATTATGTGACTTGGAAGTTTTCGTGGAATATATGGCTTGGATTCTAGAGTTGAAGGCTAATGATTCTTTTAAAGCTTACGTACAAAATAAATCAAGAAAGCAAAAACTTACCCAACGTAAAGTGACTAAGAAATCGCTTGTTCCTCAAGGATCGAAGCTTTTTCCTCGAGAATCCGTTGAAGTCTGTCCATAATTAAGGATATCGTGATTTTCAGATTATGGTTGTAGATGGGTATGACAAACATGAGTTCACTAGTTTATAATATCTTGTTCATTGTTTTCATTATAAAAGGAGAAAATAATGACCTTTCTGTTGTTAATGGTTGTAAATCATATTTCACCTTACCATTGGTACTTTGCCATAATATTTTTTAGGAGGGATACAATTTCAAATTTTTTGTTTCAAAGGTGTATACACACAATTCCCCTAAATATAAATGTAAATAGTTTTCAACGAATTTCTCACTAATCTAGTAAAAAAGGTAAGATATTCGACTAATATGTAAATATCAGAAATATCCGATTTTTGAGTATCTCCAATTATCAATATATGAAAACTCCAAACATGTTTTTTTGTAATTGAATATCGGCTTGAATCATACTGTAGGATGAAAAAAGCTCCAAGGAAGCTCTTCGGAGTTTATAACTTGAAGATCTTAGCTGTCGTTTTTTTTTTTCTTTTGCATTTCTGTTGGGAATATATCCCCAAGATTCTAATGATTTCCTCATTAACTGAAAATCCCTTAATGTCTACTTGTAATATTCTCATTTTAGGAAACTAGGTTACAATCCATTTTAATATAAATTCTTGTATAGAACGTTAAATGAATAAATACGGAAGACCTTTTCTGCTTTGTCTTGTCATTTGGTTTCAAGCTTTCAGCAATCCAGGTTTTTTTTTTTTGGCTAGATCGTTGGGTATTTGATGATTCGATATCTTATATCTCTCTGTTTCATATCAGTGAAAAAGGTTTTTTTTTTTTGTTAAAAGTAAAAAAGGTTTCGAGGTCAGAAAAATGGTGGCCTTCCCCAATCTCAACTCAGACGCTGGATTGAAGAAGCTCGACGAGCATCTTCTCACTCGCTATTACATTACTAGGTTAGATGTTTGAAAACCTCTTTCTTTTAATCGGTTGTCTCAATTATATGTAGTCAACATCTCCGCTACTATAGTTTAGATCCTAACATCTAACAACTAAATATGTACAATTTTACAATTACAAGGCTTCAAAGGATGATATCACCGTCTATGCGGCTCTTTCAAAGCCTCCAGGTTCGCATTATGTGAATGCATCTCGTTTGTATAACCACATTGAAACCCTCTTGAGTATCTCATAAGTTCCTCCACTTGTCTTCTACGAGGATTTTGTCTACCCTTCTTTATATAGAAAAACTTGTGTCTGTCTCTCTTTGCAGAGGTATCACTTCTGAAGGGAGTGGTGTCACAATTGATGGATTAGCCTCTATCAAAAAAGAGGCTCTTGCTGATTCTAAGGTACTCTATTGTTTGTTTATTTTCTAGTAAGGGTTTCCATGGCATTTACAATATAGTTATTTTATTACGTTATTGTTTTGAACATGGATCATATATATTTGTAGGATGGTGTGGTTGTTGTTGTTGATGATGATAATCAAGATGTTGACTTGATCTGGGAGGAAATGAAACCTGATGATGTGAGAGCAGCTTTCTTGGAGGCATCCACAGAGAAGAATTACTGTAATTTTTGGTTTGCTCTTACGCACTTCATTTACATTCTCATCGTCTATCTTAAATGGTCGATAGATAAACTTAAACGGATTTTTCAATGAACAGCTTGGGAATCGTGGGTACTGATTATCAGGCCGAAAGATAATGAGAATGACATGAAGAAGCTAGAGGAAGCTCTAAGATCTATTAAAATGGAAGGATTGTCTTGGGACCACCCTTTTATTATATGTGTTATTAAATATCTTATGAATATTATATATATTCTAAAATTTCACAGCAGAACTTGTTACAATTGGTAATGGAATCGAGTCGTTACGGATCATAATCACCTTTTTTTGATGACCTTGTGTGTGTCGAAAGCCTTATTGAAACCCATATAATGAGTAATAGTACCCAAAAGTCTACCTACACTTCTGGCTTGAAGGACTCTGAGTTTGTGGTTATACACTCTTAGGTTTAGAATTTGAATTTGGATTCTTGTTGTTTGTTATCATCTGATTATACTTTAATGACAAGTCATCAGTTCTAATGCTTATCAAGCCAAATGATGATGTGGCCGATATGAAGAAGCTGGAGGAAGCGGTAAGGTCCATTCAGATGGAAGGACTGTTCTGGGGAGAATGTAAGTTTGGTGCAATCTCTTAACACCTTATTCTATATATATATATATAATTCTGAAATCTATGTCTCAATGATTGTTTACAGCAAAGCTTGTCCCAGTTAGTTCTGGAATCAACTTGTGTATCAGGTGCACCACCGTTGAATACCAGCATCTCGACGCCATTCTTAAAAAGAAAATAACGGTTAATCAGTATGTCCAGAGTTATCAAGCTCTCCCATCGAAAGGAATGTGCAAGATTCCATGTAATATTCTCGGTCCGAACCATTTGAGATAGGTTTAAATAAATTTATTTGGCTACCTATGTTAACAAAGTGAACTTACCTTTTCCGATCACTTGCCTGAAAGAACTCCATAGTTAAGCGTGCTTGAGCTGCAGTAGTTTAAGGATGGGTGACCTTCTGGGAAGTGATTCGCAGTAGCGTGTGAGTGAGGACAAAACACGGGAAAATGTCACGTGGTGATTGTAGGGTAAGTAAATTACTCGGTCGGGACTATGAAAAAAATAATGCACCGACCGTCAGACAGAGATGGGGTCCACGAGCCTAATAGAGGGATGAGTGACTCACCGGTAGGGACTGACGAGACGTTACAAGTGGTCTCAGAGCTTAGGGAAGTCAAACTGATTCAGTCTCGGGAGATAATCTTGGGGTTTGAGGGTTATGGCTGCTCCGGTTATGAGTCGGCGGGTCGGAGATGGACCCTAACGAGATGCGGAATTCGGGGACAAATTCCCGTTAAGTGGTGGAGAATTGTAACCTCCTCGGCCCGGACCATTTGAGAAAGGCTTAAATAAATTTATTTGACTACCTATGTAAACAAAGTGCAGTTACCTTTTCCGATCACTTGCCTGAAAGAACTCCAAAGTTAAGCGTGTTTGAGTTAGAGTAGTCTAAGAATGGGTGACATTCTGAGAATTGATTTGCAGTAGCGTGTGAGTGATGAAAAAACACGTGAAAATATCACGTGGTGATTGCAAGGTCAATAAATTACACGGTAGGCATAAAAAAATAATGCACCGACTATTGGACAGGGATGGGGTCCACGAGTCTGATAAAGGGATTGATGATTCAGCGACGGACGGGGCGTTATAGTCCATAATCCGTTTTTAAACACCTTAACACTTCCATTTTTAATTGCAAAAATTTGTGAGGTGGGAAAGAGAGTACCATTTTTGCGAAGAGAGATTTGGTCATTATCTCTACATATGCGACACTTTTTTTAGTTATCATTCTTTTTTAATCTCATAAATTAGCCATATGATTAATTTTTCTCAAAAATGTTTAATCATCCCATTATCAAAAACTTCTGTTCTTTCTATTTCTTAGTAATATATATATATATATATATATATATATATGAATTGAAACACATTAGTAATTCTATGAACTTTAAATAAATCGGTAATTATATATTTCTTTTGTTGTTGATGATTATATATATATTTTAAGTATAAATTAATCAATGTTGATAAGCTTTATTAATTATATTAACATAGGTAATTATATATTTCTTTTCTTAATAATATATTTTTAAAATTGTTGATAATACACGTGAGAGTGAAATTAATCGGTAATTATATATTTCTTTTATTAATTATATATTTATTTTGTTGTTGATATTTATATATTTATTTTTAATTATATATTAATCAATGTTGATTAGGTCTGGGCTTCCGATATTCGGTTCGGTTTCGGTTCTTCGGTTCCTAATATTTATTATTTAATAGGTATTTTAAATTTTCTGGTTCGGTTCAGCTCCATAGTTGAGGAACCGGAAAATACGTTAAATTTTCGATTCTTAAACGGTTCCAGGTATGTTGTACCCGAAATTATAATATTTTACCTGAAATATACAATAGTTTCCAGATTAACAAAAAAATAACTCGAAAAATTTGTTAACACGTAAACATTTGATAATCAACTAGACCTAAATCTAATAAAATCTCACTTAAACTATTACTATATCGACGGAAGAAATAGAAAATAACGAACAGAAAAAGGAAAGAAAAAAAAAAAACCAATGTATATGATTAAGTGTTACACATTGACAATTAAGAGTAGTCTTTTGGAGAGTCTCTCAACAATAAAAAAATAAAAAAATAATAAAATAATGTAAATAGATGAGAGAAAGTGAGATGAGTCTCTTAAATGAGAGATTATGAAATACTCATGAGAAATTCTTACGCCAAGTGTCTTTCTATGATTAGTTCATTTTCTTTTTAAAAATTAAAATTTAATTGAAAAAATATATTATATTAAAATTTTAATTTTTAATTGTTAAGAGATTCATGGATGGAGATGTTCTTAGAGAGAAAGTCACAACTTCTCTTTATAAATAAGAACATCAATTCAATTTCAGTACTCGACGAAATAGATTTACACAAAGTCCAACTTACTCCCGATTACAATGTTTATTGGGATAGGTTGGAGATTAGTATGATTACTCTGGTTTAGGAGGACGAGTATATTAATGACCGACTATACCAACTGATTTGACCATATATAAGTTCGGGTTTTCGGTTCTGTATTTCGGTTCCCGAGTAAGAATCGAAACCAATCCGACACCCATAACTCCTAAGCTCAAGATCCATCAGATATTTTTGCTCATGTCTAATCTTGATACACGTGATGCACTAATTATATATTATGTTAACAAAAAATATATATTAAATTCAGCATGAGGCATCTATTTAGGTAAAATCATTATTTATTTTATTTTTTGCGATTTATTGTCAAGGCATCTATTTGTTAAACTTTTTTATATATTTTATTAATTTTTAACGTAAAAATATGATAATTTCAACTAAAAAAATTTAAAAGAAAATGAAACTATGGGATCATCATTGCTATATATCACGCAATTTAGTAAATTCAAATATATATTTAGTAAATTAAATTATATGATTTAGTCTATATGTTCTCTTATTCATTAATCTACACATCAAACCAATGCATTTTAGATAATAAATTTTAATTTCATAAATTTAAATAACTTGATTTGGTTAAAGAAATTGAGTCTAATAGTAGCTTCAGATTTTTTTTGATCGGGGCCGATTGTAATTCTTTTACCTTTGCAATATCATATTCATCTAGATCAGCCATATACCATTGTTTTCGGATAATGCCTTATCAGCCAGATGACCAGTCCGCACCTTGGACAGGAATGAGTTTAGTCCGATGAATTATCTTTTGGTTAGAATTCAAGTATGTACACCTCCCATTGGGTTCACCAGATAGTGGTAGATTTTTAGATAAAACCAACAAAACGCCTGAGTATAAGAAAAGCTTTTCAGCATCTATGCGATTTTCTCCTTGGGATCATCTGATATTGGTAGGTTTTTAGATTAAATCTCAAAACGTGTACCTTTATGAAATGATCCAGATAATGCTAGGGTTCTAGATTAAATAATCTAAACGCCCAAGTCTAGGGAAGGCTATTTACCTCTTGTGTGTTACTATTTAATCCTTGGTTGACCAAATAGTGCTAGGGTTTAAATTAAAACCTCATAACATCTAATTATAAGGAACGCTTTTTAACTCCTGTGATTTATGATGTTCTTTGTGGGTTCACCAGATAGTGGTATGTTTTTAGATAAAATCCTCAGAACGCCTAAGTATAAGAAAGATTTTTCAGCGTCTTTGCGTTAAGATGTTCTCCTTGGGTTCACCAGATAGTGGAAAATTCTTAGATCAAATCATCAAAATACCTAAGTGTAAGACATTTGCTTTACAATTTTCCACTTGGATTCACGGGATAGTGGTAGAGTTTGAGAAAAAACTATCATAAACGCCTAATAAAAAATAATTTTAGCTTCTTTAAAATTTTCCTCTTGATTTCACCCTATAGTGGTAGGATTTTAGATTAAACCGTCAGAAAGTACATATAAGGAAGGCTTTTTACCTCCAATGTGTTAGATGTTCACTCTAGTTTCATCATATAGTGGTAGGGTTTTCAATTAAACTATCGAATTGCCTAAGTATAAGGAATGTTTTTTAACTCTTATGCATCACAATTTTTCCCTTGGGTTCACCCGATAATGGTAGGGTTTCAAATTAAACCATCATAATGTATACGTGTAAGGACATATTTTTTTGCTCTTATAAGTTACCATGTTCCGCTTAATTAAGGAGAGCTCTCTAGCTCATGTGCTTTACGATTTTTTCCTTGGGATCTACCTAATAGTGGTAGAGTTTTAGATTAAACCATGAAAACATCTACGTACAAGGAAAACCTTTGAGCTCATGTGCATTACAATGTTCCCCCTGGGATCACCAGATAGTTGTATGATTTTAAATTAAATCATCAAAACGCCTAAATATAAGGAATGCTTTTTAGTTTTTGCGTGTTTCAATTTTCCCTTGTTTTTACCAAATAGTGGTAGGATTTAGATTAAACAATCGGAAAGCATAGATACAAGGAAGGCTTTTTAGCTCATGTGTGTTACGTTGTTCTCATTGGGTTCACCAGATAGTGGTAACGTTTTAGATCAAATCATCAAAATATCTACGCATAATGAATATTTGTTAGCTCCCATTCCTTACAATTTCTCATTGGATTCATCAAATAGTGGTAGAGTTTTATATTAAACTATTAAAACCCCTAAATATAATGAATGCTTTTCTTAGCTCATATGGTTACAATTTTTTTCTTTGGGTTCACTAAAGCGTTAGAACAACTAAGTATAAGAAAGACTTTTACTTCATGTGCGTTACAATGCTCCTCTTGGGTTAACTAGATAGTGGTAGAGTTTTCAATCAAATCATTATAACACCTAAGTAAAAGGAAGGCTTTTTAGGTCTTATGCTTTACGACTTTTCCCTTGGATTCACAAGATAATGGTAGAGTTTTAGATTAAACTATTAGAACACCTATGTATAAGGAAGTCTTTTTTATCTCATGTGGGTTACGATGTTTCCTTTGGGTTCTTATGTGCGTAATGATGTTAATATGGTAAGTTTTTAAACTAATTTACTTGAATGGTAGTAACTTTTAGTTTATTGATATTAATGCCCGCACTAGTTGCTGGCAATCACCTAGTATATAATTAAATTGATGTTGAAAACTTTTCTATCAATTTTAGTTTTAACTATAACTTAATTGTGTTTACAATTTATAACTCCCAAAATATTGATGAAAAGAATTAAAAGAGAAAATTAGCTCATATAACCCTAAATGTTTTAGAAATAGCTAGCACAACCCTCTTTAACTTTTATAATCAAAATAACCTATTTTTTAATTACGATTTTTGATAATTTCTAAAATTACTCTTAAATTAAGTCTACCAAATATGATGTTGCAGTCTACAAAAAACATTTAAACTTTACGTAGGTTTGCCAAATTATGTAGACTAAATACAAGTCTACTAGATCTATTTTTTAAGTCTTAAAAAACGTATAGACTTTACGTAGGTCTCCAATTATTTGCAGACTATATACAAGTTTATCAAATATAATGTTGAAGTCATAAAAAAATTGTGTAGGTTTTACGTTAGTCTTCCAAGTTCTGTAGACTAGAACACAAGTCTAGAAGATATGATTTTGAAGTCTACAAAAAAATGTGTAGACTTTACACAAGTCTTCCGAGTTATGTAGACTAATTACAAGTCTACTAAATATTATTTTGTAGTCTACGAAAACGTGTAAACTTTACGCTAGTCTGCCGAGTATCAACAAACAATATACAAGCCTACCAAATATGATGTTAAAAATCTGAAAAAACTTGTAGACATTCTACTGAGTTATGTAGATTACATTAAAATCTAATATATATGATTTTAAAGTCTGCAAAAAAGGTATAGACTTTACACAAGTCTATTAAGTTTTTGCAGACTAAATTCAAGTATATGAGAAAATGAAAAGAAGAATTATTAATGTTAATTGTACATATATGGTGAAGATACCTTAAAAAGATATGCATAACAACGACATATCTTCCCTTTGGGTTCACCAGATTATACTTAAGTATATAGAACTTGGAAGATTAGCGTAAAACCTACATTTTTTTTTGCAGATTTCAACATTATATTTGGTAGATTTGTATATAGTCTGCAAATACTTGACAGACCTAAGTAAATTCTACACTATTTTTGAAGACTTCAAAAACAAATCTAGTAGACTTGTATTTAGTCTACATAACTTGACAGGCCTACGTAAAGTCTACACTTTTTTTTCAGACTTCAGCATAATATTTGGTATACTTAATTTAAAGATAATTTTGGAATTATCAAAAATCATAAATAAAAAGTAAATTATTTTGATAATTAAAGTTAAAGAAGGATATTCTAGTTATTTCTAAAAAAATAGGGTTATATGAACTAATTTTCTCTAATGTTTATATTAGACATGTTTTTACGTAAATATATTTACAATTTTTTCATTATTATTATTTTTTAAAACAAAATTGAATTATTATAAACGCTTTAAAACCATTAAAATATTTTTAATATGATGAAAAAAGTTAAAACTAATGTATTTAAGGATAATTTAGAAAAAAATATTTTTAAAAAGTTAATAGGTTATTTTGACTATTTTATATATTTTATTGATTATTGTAGCAAATCACCCAACTTAAAATGTAAAATAGAACTTTAGAATTACTCCTACGTATATCAATGATTGTACATATCTTCGAAACATGACTCTTGGTCTTTTTCTTTTTTTACTTAATTTAGTGCGATAGAGTTATCTAAAAACACCCATTAAAATATATTCCATACATTTATGCGTTTTTACTTTGTGAACGAGATTTTCCCCTAGTTTTTCCTAAACGACTTGGCCCTGGAAATGAGTGGGTATTATCCAAATTTTTTTATCTCATAATAAAATAACTATAAGCACCAGATTCATGAGAGAACATCAATCTGTAAAAAAAACCTCGTGCCCCAAAAGATTTGAAGAAAGGCTAAACCTACCCACAACGGAGCACCCAAAACCGGATGACAAGAAGAAAATGGGGTCAATGCTACCACTACCATCACCACCGCTACTTCTTGAGAAGCTCAAGTGGATTTTGAAGGAGAAAATCAGCTTAATGGCTCAAACACCTCGTTAAGGTCATAGCCGCTCGATAGTCGCATGTACAATCCATAGCCTATTATCCTTGAAGTTCACGAAACGAGGGTGCAACCACAGGATGAGCGGCCCTCAAGCGGTGACTAAAAGTTGATCCTTATTCAAGATGCGATGGATCCCTCACCCATTTACAACAAACTTACTAGATAATGACAACAAACATACTAGATAATGGAGCTAGTTTTGACTTTAAATTTAATTTTGAGCCAATGAGCTCACATTTTTAGCAATGGATGATAGAAAGCTCCGGTGTGGACTCTTTGAGCATGCCCTCTTCTGAAGAACAGCTGGAGGCTTATTGAGCATGCCCTCTTTGAGCATGCCCTCTCCTTACTATGATGATCCAACCCGAGGAATCCCCGCAGTCAGTGTAAAGCGGGGAATGAAAAAGGGGTTTCACGAAGGAAAGAGTGTCCGTGCCTCAAAGGAAGCAACATGCCTTTCATTGAAATTATTGTGGAGAGGTCTAATTGAAAACCCCTTGCAAAGAGGAGGAGTTGATGTATGCCTTACACCATGTAAGACCAGGGCACCACACAACCATTGACCCTAGAAAGGTAAAAAAATGCAACGTAGTGGAAAGCTGATTGGGGGACATCTAAAACTATCTCTTCCAAATATGCCCAAGTATAAGATGTGGATGCACGCGTAGCCATCGCTTGTTTCCATGTTCATGAATGTAAAAGGAAAGAATCGGTTAGAGAATAAAGGGCTTTGAGAGTGTAGGAGACAATACTCCACTGTCACACCGTATCACTAGTTATTTCACACCTCACAATAACCCGATTCAAATTGAAATCGTCCCAACCGACCACTTAAGAAGCCCAACTCGACAAAAATCCTCAACTAAGCATGAGTCGGCACCGACCCCTTAAGGAAAAAGAAAGCCTGAAGATAAGAAGAAATCTCTAAATAATATGAAAACATCCATATTTATCGAATAATTCCATCGAGCTTCGACCACCAAAGCACACATATAAATAGGAAAGAGCCATTTGAATAGAGAACATTCCCTATTCTTCATGAGAATAGAAATACATTGCTTCGTGTTTTACGGTTTTCATTCTCTTGTTCTCTTGTTTCTCGTTCCTTTGCTCGAAACTTATTAGCTAACAAACTCTTTGTATTCTCCAAGCTTAAAACTTAATAAAACGATATACTTCATTCCTTTTTTGTCTATTTTATTAGATAGTTTAGAGCATGTCCATCGGGCTTGTTTCTGGCTTTCTAAACGTCGAAACCTAGGCAAAGATGAATAAAAGAAATATTTAATTGTGTTTTCAGCTTAAGAACCGATCCTTAATTAAGAATTTTAAGCGTTTGTTTCTTACCACGTGTCAACATCTGATAGACGTTTTTTTTCCGAACGAAACCCTCTACTCTAAAACGAGTATCTCCCCCACACATAACTATTTTTCAGTCTCTCTGTCTTCCTTCGCGATTTCAACGAGGAGAGTTGGAGGACAAGGCGATTTCTGGGCCAGAACCGGCCTGATTGAATTTAAACCCTAATCATCCTTTTCGAAATTGATTACATTCTTTTTACGTTGTCAATCAATCTCCATAACCTCGTCGGCGTTCATCGATTTCTGTTGTAGCGCTGCCTCTAGTTTTCAAAATTTGGGGTTTTCTTTGACGTATTGAGTTTCTGAGTACTTTCTTGCAGTTGTTTTGGATTGAAATTCCCTTCGTACAAGATTGGATTCGGAAGTCATTCTTCTCATCGATGGATTTGAGTATTAATTTCTTTAATTTTGAGCAAATATCATCTTTGTTGGTTTTCTTGGCCTTGAATCATTAACTTGACCACCTTCCAGTTTTCTTTGTTCTGCATTGTTCTTTAACTTTCGCAGCTTCTGCTTTGCTTCCATTTCTACTTTTTAAACCTCTGTTAGTTTTACATATCCGGTGATTGCTCTGTTTTTAAGTTTATCATCTATGTGAAAAGTAATCTTCTGCATCAATGCAGAGTTTGTATCAAACACACAAAACTAGTACTTGTTCCTCAACTGTTAATACCATGGGAACGTCAGGCCTGGTGCAGAAAACCGTTGTGCGTGAGCCATTTATCAGGCAAATCTCCACACACTTTGCTATGCCTTTCGTCCAACATCTTCATATATATGTTCAAACAGTATCTTTATCAATTGTTAATTTCATTTTCTATATTTCTTTGTGTTAACTTTTAGGCTGGTGAGGCATGTAGTAAGGGTCTTATATGATGATTACACTACAAGAAGTGATAATCAGCAGAAATCTGCGAAAACTGACAACAGAGGGATTGCAGTTGTGGTGCTAGATGCTCTTACAAGGTTTGTATATCGATCTCTATCCTTAAAAGTCTTTAGATTGGTTATTTGAACTCTGATGTTTCTGGTATTTCTTTTTTTGTTCGATGTCTGTTAGGCGGCAACGGGTTAGAGAAGAAGACTTGGCACATGATTTGAAATTACCTGCCAAGCAACTTCGAAAAGTATTAAGACACTTTGAAAAACAAAAATTGATCATGCTTAAGGAGAGGAAAGAGGTCTGTGTACAAAAGCTATGTTCTTTCAGATTGATATATAGCACTTATTGCACAATACTTCAAATGAAATGTTTGAAAAAAAAAAAAAAATTTAAGAATCCAACTTCGGAGTCATTAATAGAGGAACAAAAAAAACACAAGTCCTTAACTATTCAATATTAATAAAATAATGCTAAGAATCCTAAGAGGGAGTTCACTAATGTACATATTCTTAGATCCATATTCAACAATTCATGTCCACCTTGGACCGAGATACCGCGAACAAAAACAGTCCACCCTATCTAGCCCATCTCTAGATATAATAAGAAGACTACTCACTCATTGTCCTCAAAGATCCATGAGAAATTTAAAAGCGAAGAGAGAAATAGACATAAACATAAAGATAATGAGATTTGATTAAGAAAAATCCAAAAAAAAATTGCCATTATAATTTTTGTATTTCTTTTATTTTTGATAATATAAAATTTCCATTATAATTTTTATAAATATTAAACTGTAAAATAATATTAAATATTAATTTTTAAAATGAAATTTTAATTATAACTAGTATAATTTTGTATAATTTATTTTTCATCATTTTTAGTTTAAAAAAAAAAATTTCTGTTATTTTTAGTCTATGCATTAAATTAATAACATTTTCGTGAAAAATTAATTATAAAATAATTAATATTTGATTTAAGTTAAATTTTTTTTTTCCAACAATAACTTTGCTAATCTAAATCGTTAATTACATTATTCAAGATAAATGATGGACATAAATCATACAAATGCCAGTCATAATCCCTAGTAATAGCAAATTTAGCTAACTTGTAGGCTGGTTGATTAGCTTCACGATAGACGAAATAAACTTTTGATTCAGGGAACTAGAGATAATGGTTGAGTTTAAGGTGATTTCAATTCTACTACAGCAGTCTATTTAGTACTAAATTATCTCCTTCAAACTCGATTATTTGGTATCCAAGAGCCCAAACATTTTGAAGAGCCCAAATCAATGCTGTACTTTCTCTTTCAATTGCTGACCCAGTCTATTTAGTACTAAGTTATCTCCTTCAAACTCGATTCTTTGGTATCCAAGAGCCCAAGCATTTTGAAGAGCCCAAATCAGTGCTGAAATTTCTCCTTCAATTGCTGACCTTCGACCTTGATATTTTCCCCATCCACAATGTAATACTCTTCCTTCACTATTCCGAATTATCCAGCCAAGACTTGATCGGTTATATTGAATCTCATCTCCTGCATCATAATTACATTTTACCCATTCTTGCCTAGGTCTTCTCCACTTTGCTTGTCGCTGTCTCCATGAGCCACTTTCTCTTCGTTCTACTCCATTCGATTGTTTTGAACATGCCATCCATTTGTTAACATCAAGTAAACTTTTTTTGGATTATAAGCATCTCATTTGTATGGCTCCTTTGGAACACAAACTAATTTCTCCCATTCCATATTCTTCACAATATGAAAATTGGAAGAATTCGCATATGCTTAGGAAAAAAGTCATTTTCAGATCATTCGAAGATCTGTTTCGATCTCTACGGGGTTCAAAGTTTTCCTTTTAATTGATCCGATCTCAGATCTAGGAAAAAGGGAAGGTCCAACGTCTGGGATACTTGGCCAAGGACGAGTACTCTCAGAAATCGAAACCTCGAGGTCGTTTCTTCTAGACATTTCGTAAAAGGATATTAGTTAGAGAAGAAAGATTGAAGGTTGCCTCGGAGAGTGGAGAGTCGATTATGAAAAAAATTAATCGATAATGAGAGTGGTATGAAGAAAAAAATAATGATGAACGCATCATTTACAGTGATGAAGAAATTTGATTAGCCAGCATCTGAGATGAAAGGAGGTGCCTTTCTTCTCATTTATTTTTGTCTGTTTTCAAGACGACACGTCGCTTAGGAGGTGAAAGGTTTTGCGAGAATCAAACAGTTTGCTAGAAAGGGCTTTTCGTTATCCGGTGTTTTCCCGCCAAATTGAAAAACGAAGAATATTGCAGAATTAAAACTAAGACGAAGATCGATTGATACCGAACTTCATTTATTGACAAGCTATTCAGAATGGAAATTCGCCAACGCTGCCTGAAGACATCCTCGGACGAACTAGGGGGACTTACTGTTGATGGTGGAGTTCTACCCCCTTATCGATAGTTTGGCAATAATTGGAGTACGGTCCCTACCGAGCTCTTGCCTGATAACTTATTAGGTTATAAGTCCCGGCAACATGAATATTAACCCTCGGCCCAGATGACCGAGGGATACCTCGGAAAAGAATGATCGAATTTAGTGTCCGAAGCGGGGGTATAAACAACATCGTCCTAGGCCGAAGTCTAAAGCTCGGACAGTATAAGATCAAATCTTATCACAGATTTCCTAGTCTTGGAAAAATAGAAATATTCCATTTTTCCGTGGTTAGTCCATGGGCTTAACAAGACCGACTATTAAGGATATATAAATACATACCCCCCCTCACTAATAATATTCGTTCAAAATTGGGGAAAAGACGAACTAGATCACCTAGGTTTTACTTCTCTCTGATAAAGTCAGCTCGGCATCCCGAGTTGACATCTTTGTAACTCAGATTATTAATAATACATCCTTTTTCCGAGGTTTCCTCTTGTTTTCTTACTTTGAACTTTTCCAAAAACGAACCCCTCTAATTATAAATAATTAGAAGTTGAACCCAGTATCAACAATCTCCAATACGGGTTTGAAGTCCTTTGAGTAGCAATTCTTGACCAAACAATAAAGATGTCCAGCCATACGACGGTTGAGAGCCATTTTATGCCATCATAATTGGTTTCTTCCGACAATATATATGCTCCAACATTCGATATAGTAGACAATGTGGCCTTTGTAGGAGTTTCCAGAAATGGTTCGCAAGTAGCGCTTGGTTAAAAAAATGAAGATCTCGGAATCCCATACCACCGTGTCTTTTACTTCGTTACATTTCTTCCATGATACCCATGACATCTTGCGTTTTTCATTAGTGCCACCCCACCAAAATCTAGAAATCATAGAGTCTGAACATAGTTCTTGTGGGATTTTGAAATTATTCATGGACTGGAATTGCATCGAAAAAGCTACAAATTTGATGAGGACTTCGCGTCCCGCCGTTGATAAGAACCTATTTTTCCATCCTTTTAGCTTCTTCTCAACTTGCTTTTTAGTGTAACTGAAGGTCTCTGTTTTCTTCTTTCGAATATGTTCAGGTAACCTTAAGTATTTTCTCCCGCCTCCAACGTGTTGAATATTTAGGAACCTTTTTATATCCTGTTTTGTATGGTGAAATACTTTATCTCCAAAAGTGATTCCCGATTTCTCGAGGTTAATCATTTGACCGGACAGTTTCTCGTATTCTTCGAATATTGATGCCAGCGTTTGACTATCCTGTCTATCCGATTTGAGGAAAAAGAGCGAGTCATCCGCGAATAAAAGATGAGAGATCGATGGTCCACCAGCGCTTACTTGTATCCCAGTGATATGTTTCTCTTGTTCTGCTTTATGTAACATAGCACTAAGTACATCAGAGCATAATATAAACAAATATAGTGATAGAGGGTCACTTTGTTGTGGTCACCTTGTCGTAATCCCCTTTCAGGAATAAATTTACCATACGGACTGCCATTAACAAGTACCGAAAAGGAGACAGAAGTTACACATCGCATAATGCATCCAACCCATTTTTCACTAAAACCTTTAGCTTGTAAAACAGATAGGAATCCCCATTCAACAAGATCATAGGCCTTACTTATATATAAGTTAAATATTAGTGACTGATTATAATCTTGTATTTTATTTATTAAAAATCAGTTATAATAAATTAATTTTTATCAAAACTATTAACAATAAACATAGTTTCAAATTAATAATTTAATAATAGATAATATATTTTTTATTGTGAGATTTTGTGTTGTGATTGGAGATATTAAAAAAAAAAGTGGAATACCAATATACCAAATTTAATGTTTTTTCAATATCAAATATAATATTTGGATTGGAGATGCTCTAAGGAACAAAACCCTAATTTTTCAAAATCTTTGACCTCTTGCGAATTTCTTGAGCTCGTAAAACTTGTTCGTGTATAAATGAGTCTGGTCTATTTTGTGAAATTAAATTAATTTGTATGTTAATTAAATATGTATTTGTGCATAAGAGTTGTGACTTGTATAATAAAAAAGTTAGTTTTGTGTTAAGTCACAACAAAGGAAAGACACAACTTTTCACTTGATCATGTCTGAAATCTATATAAGTCACTGTTGTTGTGATGAATAAAAATCAAGTTTTCATAATAATACAGTTTCAGTTTAAATTCTATGTCTCTCTTCTTGTTGTCAAGTCTCTGTTTTTATTTTTCTTTGGATTCAATCAAAATTTCTAGATCCAAAGAAAAATAAAACTTTGAAAAGTCTCACAGTCAACAACACCATTTATATATATATAAAACCATTGTTATTAACACAAAAAAAAAGAAGAAGAAAAAAAATCACTAATTAGAATCCTTGAAGGCAGCCTCTACCAAGATCCTCCTACTCAGCTATTCCTTAAAGAAAGCCTTGTGGAGTGAATAAGGAAGGAAACTCCCTTAAAGCACCCTAAACTATATCCCTGAAAAAACTTTTATAAAAAAGAAGACTAAAAACCAAACGAACAATAAAACCCTATTTTGAATTCTACAAGCCAGCAGCGTTCACGATCCTTGCATTCAGCTTGTGCTCTATAGCAAACCTAGTGGTATGAATAACAAAGCAAATCTGATGAGTCGTTTTGTGCCTAAACATCCAAATAGTTAGAAAATCGCAATGGGACATGAGCCCATATCTTTTCACGAATGTATTCCATTCTGTACCCTTCAACACAGGTGTGTCCGTACTCCAGATCTTAAACACCATCGTGTGAACCTCCCCGTCTGGTCCATACACCAAAACGTCAAGCCCATCACTACTAGGTCTCTCTGATTCTGCCATGACTTGACTCATCATCTTCTCCGTTGGCATCTTGCTTAACATGAGCCTGCACTGACTTTTCAACACGTCGCTCCGCGTCAACTGCTTCCGTATCGGTTCGCTACAATGCCCCAACGCGTCAGGATCAATGATCACCCCCGGAGGTTTTTCTGGCTTAATTTTGTTCCACTGAACCATTAATGCTAGGATTTCTTCGGTATCGTCTGTCTCCACAAAATTCTTCTTCTTATACTTGACAATCTTCCTCTTTTGAGACTTATTTGTAGCACTTTTCGTCTTCTTATGCTCTTTTAGTTGAGTTTGGCGTGCTTCTACTAAGTCCAATTCGTCCTCGTTCACAACTTCTATTTCTTCAGGTGTAAAATAACTTTCGGTTATCTCAATCTCCAGTTGGCTTAATAGTATTAATGCTGAAGAAACCTCATCCATAGCTTCTCTTTCTTGTGGTGTTAAACTTTTGATCATCTCCTCAATCAGTTGCTTTTGATGAGCTTTGTTAAGATGTAATAATGTTAACGCAGCTTGGTTGATTTCTCTTTCTCCTGCTGATAATGTTAAATCCTTAGCCATGATTCTTAGTTTTTTCTCCTTTCTTTTTTTTGGTCCTTTTGTGTTTAGTTGCAGCAAACGGACAATGTTTTTAGGGTTTTTGCCTCTTTGTTTCCGTCATGAAACAATATATAGAAAAACTTTCTTTTGTATTTTACTTATATTCACCTTTTTTATTTAGTTTTCCTATTTAGTTATAATAGTTTTTCTTTTTATCTATCTATTTATCTATATATATATATATATATAAATGCGAAGAGTTTTGGTCTCTAAAAGATATCCACGTGATCGTTTTTTCTTTTCCGAACTAATAAAACAATATAAATTATCCTTAATAAACTGTTTAATATTAAATGATCACCCCATTTTGTAATTATCTAATAGAATAAAAACATATTTATTACATATTTTTCTTATTCGTGTATATCACTTAATCTTTTTATGGAATTTATATATTATATTCTCAAGATATAGTTATAATGATTAATATACATTTTTTTTCTTAAATTCATATATATATCTTTTGCATTTTAATAAAATTTTCGTATTTTAATGTCTATACATATATAGTAGGGTTAATAATTTACATAATTTTTTTGGTGTGATAATCATGATTTTCATTGTATATATCTTTTTTTTTAATGGAAAATTTGCATTTGTTTTTTAATGGAAATTTCACATTTAATGTATATATATATATATATAGTAGGTTCAATAATTTAAATTTATTTTTTGTGTTATAATCATGATTTCCATTGAATATATCTTTTGTGTTTTTTATGGAAATTTGCATTTAATGTCTATATATACAATAGGTTTAATAATTTACATATTTTTGGTGTGATAATCATGATTTCCAAAATATATTTAAATTGTGTGTTATCCCTTAACTTCTCGAATTATTGTTACGACCTAACCTGAATTTTTTTTTTTTCTTGAGACGCGATGTCGAATGAAGGTAATGTGTTATTCTGTTCTTCCATACTTTTTATCTTACTTTTGATGTGCTAGCTTTTCACTTCTCTTCTAATTTTGTTCATCTTTGTTGTGGTTGCAGCTTCTTCCCGTCATGACATGTCTCTCTCGATTGATTCTACTACTTATGCTACTAAAGGTGTGATCTTTGTAGTTTTTTTTTTTGTATGCTTTGTTTTTTAGTTTCGTATATTTTACTGCCTAAACTCCTATAGTTGTTTTTTATTTCTCTCCTTTTCAGCCGCGAGTCTGTTAGTGAAGACATGTATCTAGGTCATTCAAAATAATTCTTTTTTTTTTTTGTGGTTCATTTGTATGTCTAAATTCGGTATTGATACATGCCATATGATGCGGATGAGCAATGATTATATCATGTATTTGCCTCTTCAGTTTTCCGCAACAAGAAGTGGTTAGTCTATTAACTCTTTTTTTTTCGTAGTTTTTGTTGTTTTTATTTTATTTTCTCTTATTCGTTCGATGCTATTTTTTGTTTCGTTTTGTTGCTATCTTTGTTGTTTTAGTAGGAGTCGGATCTAAACATGTCAATCTTAAGGATGGTATATTATTTTTTGTTCTTCATTACCTATTTATTGCTCTCATCGTCTGCATGTATGTATAAATGTTTGTATAACAAGTTAAAGGGTGGCATCAAAATGGAAATTTCATATGGTTGAAGAGGAAAATTTGAAACTAATAAGAACGGTGAGCTCTGACCAATTATGGATCTCGATCCTTAATTCATAATTTTAGTCAATAAATCCATAAATCACAATCAAGATCAGTCTGCTTTTGTGGTTTCTTTAACTGGTCATGTTTTGTTCTTGCAGAAAAATGAAGAAGAAGATGATGATCAGTGTGGTATAAGTATTACTTTACATGATTTCGCTCACATTCGAAGTCATCTTCATGTTATTAGGAAAATTATTTAATATTTGAAGTCTTTAATCATACAAATCATACAAGTATATATACAGCATTTTTTTTTTGTTTATTTATTTTAGAATATCAAAAAATTTAGTATTTAACCAAGTTTTTTGACTTATTAAGTTTTTTTTAAGACCATTCTAATAAGCTAAGAATAAGGCTAGCGATCTGATTATATCTCGCGAGATCTAATACAAAAATTACGCTCTCCCAAAGATGGGAGGATAAAAACCGAAATTACTGCTCTCTTTTCATCCATCTTTTGATATATTATGCAGTTCTAAAGCTTATCAAAAATATGAGATTGTCTATAACTCTCTCATCATTATTCAAGCACAACAACTCGCGTCTTTTTCGAAATGAATTTTGGATGTGTGTGATACTAACAATGAAGAGGTAACCATCAAAACATTCACATACAAAGAAATTCTTTTTAGCTCTTGTGCGTTACTATTTTCCCCTTTAATTCCCTAGATAGTTAGTTTTTGATTAAACTATAAGAACATCAACATATAAGCAAGGCTTTTTGAGCTTATGTGCGTTACAATTTTTCCTTTAGGTTCATGAGATTGTGGTATATTTTAGATTAGATCATCAAAATGCCTAAGTATATGGATTTTTTTTTTAACTCTTGTGCGTTACGATTTTTCCCTTGAATTCACTAGGTAATGGAAGAGTTTTGGATAAGACCATCATAACATCCACATATAAGGAATGTTTTTTAGCTTTTGTGCGTTGCGATGTTCACCTTAAGATCATCATATAGTGATAGGGTTATAAATTAAATCATCAAAGCTTATGTATAAGGAAGATTTTTTAACTCAAGTGATGTATAATTTTTTAATTGGGTTCACCTAATAATGGAAAGATTTTACATTAAATCATTTGAATTTCTAAGTATAAGGAAGACTTCTAACTCATGTGCATTATGATTTTCCCCTTGGTTTTACTAGATAATGGTGGAGATTTATATTAAATCATCTAAACGCATAAGTGTAAGGAATTCTTCTTTAACTCGATCATTTGTGCACGATTTTCCCTCCCCTTTGGATTCACCGGATAATGGTAAAATTTTATATTAAACCATATGACCGTCTATGTTTAAGAAAATACTTTTATATCGTGTGTGTACGATGTTTGCATGGGGTTCACCATAGTGGAAGGGTTATAGATTAAACAAGGTTTTAAACCCGGGCTACGCCCGGGTATGTTAATATTGTTTGTTTCATTTATTTTGATATTTAATAATATATTTTTATTGAACAATATGGTGATATTTAATATTTTCAATTTTTTATTATTACTCCTTTATTTGTTATTGTATTTGTTTTCATTATGGTGACATTTAATGTTTTGATTTTTTGGAATATATTTAGAAAATCAAATGTATTATTTTTTAATTTTTAGAGTTTTTTTAATACTTTATAATTAGTTTTTTTTTTTTTGTCATTAATATCATGATATTTGAATTTTATATGCGGTGAGTTTATTTTTTCCTTTTAATTCGATATGAGATTATTGTTGTTACTCTTTATTTTTCGTGCTATGAAGTAAGAGATAGAGTTGGAAGTGGTTTGATTATAACATTGCATATCACCACATATTCTCATATTGTAGATGTTTTCACAAAAGCTTTATTGTCTGGTCAATTTTATGTATTGATAGGCAAGATGCCATTACAGTCTCTTTATATGCCATTTTGAAGGACATAATAGAAAAAAGAAAAGAACCGCTATTTGTTAAATATAACCGTTGTAAATCGGTCATATATGATCATGATGTAAATAAATTATTATGATTAATGAGAAACTATAAAATGACAATGATCTAATCCCATGTTAGCCCATGTTTATTACATTGCTTCTCGAATATGGTATTCTTCTGAATCTAATCTTCTGTATATTTATGTATAAACAATATATTTGAATGTACTATCTGCATCACCATCGAATTTAGAATGGGTAGACCTTTAGGAGATGTTAGACGTGATAGTATCATGTAAAGTTGGTCATGACTGAAAATGGGTTGAGGCAAGTATAGGAGAGCTGATTTGAAGCTTTGTCCCTAGATTTTATTAATCGTCACTGCATAACATATTTTTTTTGGGAATTGTCTTTTTCGTAATGTGAAAGGATGCTTTGAGTCAAATGGGGATAAGATTATTCTTGGCAGGATTTCGTTCCCATGATTATCTCACCCTCGATCACTCAATCCCCCAAACGTATTACTATCAATCGTGTACCATTGCATAGTCCTTCCTTTTGATTAATGTTTCGAGGCAGCATTATTGTTACTCCCACTTTTAAAGCTAGCTTATGTTTTGGTAGTCCTACGAACTTTAAAGAGTTTAGATACTCAACCGTATATAGCATCTCAAAGTTTGGTGATATTGTGTCACCTTTTTCTATATGCTCCGAGCTCAGATAATCCTTTTATTTTCCTAGCAGTTTTGATAACATGTATGCATTAATCTCATCAAGTGTTATATTTCGAGGTGTTAGGATGTTGTCTCTGTAATGCTTGCATATATATTTTTTGTTAGTCTGTTTCTGAATTTGTGGCTTAGAATATTTTCTCCAGTTGATTTTATTAGGAATTTTGAATCAACTACAACCATATGACCATCAGCTCCGTTATCGTTTTTATTTTTCTCTGTGGGTGCATTTTCATATCAAACATTTAGTAGCCATGTTGTAAAACTTGTTTTTGATTTTTGGAGTCTCGTGTTATGTTTTAAAGTGAATACATTGCAAGATTTTCACAAGTATGTTTCTTTGATTGATGCTAAAATTGTATCTGCTATAGAACCATGTGGAACGGCTGGTAGTATTTGTGAAAGTCACCACCTAGTAGTAGTAGTATTGATTTTCGTTTTTAAACACCGAAAAGGTATTCATTTAAAAATATATATATGTTTAAATTTAGATAATGATTCAAAAATTCATAATGATATAAAATCCATTTTTAAACCGTAAAAAAAAAATTTAATTTATATAATGATATAGATTAAAATAATTATTTAGATTTAAATTCATTTTAAAACAATAAAAGAAAATATGAAATTAATATGGAACATGATGGGGTTTGATTTTGAAGATATTTGATATTAAAGTTTTTTTTGAATAATATTTTTGATCGTTTAAAATCATATGTGGACTACCATAAAAGCTTTTTTATGAAACTATGATATAATTTCCTGATTTCTTAAACTTTAGTTTTATTTTTTAATTAGTTTTCTCTTTTATTTTAATTGGTGATATGAAACAATATTACTGGTGAAAACTATATACAATTTCCTTATTTCCTAAACTCTAATTTTCTTTTTAGTTAGGAAACTATGATATAATTTCTTTATTTCTTCCTTATTTCTTAAACACTGATTTCTTTTTTTTTAATTAGTTTTTCTATTTTATTTTTAACGGGTGATGTAGAACAATCTTATTGGTGGAAACTATATACAATTTTCCTATTTCCTAAACTCTAGTTTTTTTTGTTAGTTAATTTTCTATTTTATTTCCAAACGCTGATGAGAAACAATATTACTGGTTGTTTTAAATCCTATGTGGACGGTTTAACAACGCTATACCTTTAACTTTTATTAGTAATAGATTATCAAAATTACGAAGTATAAGGGAGATTTATTAGCTCCATTGTGTTACGATTTTCCCATGGCTTCACCATAAGTGGTAGGGCTTTAGATTAAAAAATCAAAAAATTTATGTATATGGAAGGTTTTTTACTCCCGTGCATTACGATGTCCCCCTTGAGTTCAACAGATAGTAGTAGGGTTCTAAATTAAATCGTCAAAATTACTAAGTATAATGGAGCCTTTTTACCTCCATTGCGTTACGATTTTTCCCTTGAGTTCACCATAAGTGGTAGGGTTTTAGATTAAAACATCATAAATTTTATGTATAAGGAAGGATTTTTGCTCCAGTGCATTACGATTTCCCCCTTGGGTTTAACATAAAGTGGTAGGGTTTAATATTAAACCATTGAAACGTCTAAGCATAAAAATGGTTTTTTAGCTCATGCGCGTTATGATTTTATGCTTAGGTCCACCATATTGTGATAAAATTTAGATTATACCATCAAAACATCTACGTATAAGGAAGGATTTCAAGCTCTCATGTGTTACGATGTTCCCATTGGATTCCCTAGATAGTTGTAGGGTTTTAAATGAAATTATCAAAATTCCTAAGTATAAGGAAGAATTTTAGATCATGTGTATTATGATTTCCCCTTAGGTTCACTAAATAGTGGTATGGTTTTAGATTAAACCATATAAGGACGTCTACATATTAGGAAGGCTTTTGAGCTTCCATGGGCTACGATGTTCCGCTTGGATTCAGCAGATAATGTTAGTAGTTTAGATTAAACCATGATAACGTTTACGTACAAGGAAGAATTTCAAGCTCATGTGTGTTACGATGTTCCCATTGGGTTCACTCAAGTGGAAATTCGTGGAGAAGCTCGAGGGGATGTTGAAGGTGGTTCTTTAAAGGAACCTCTTATTGAAGAGGAAACTCGAGCGGAAGTTAAAGTGAAACTTGAAAGGGGTAGTTAAAGGAGAAGCTCGGAAAGGATCTAAAGATCCACCTACTACTCATGAGAAGATTCAACAAGAAGCTCGAAAGAGATTTGAAGATTCATCTCCTACTCAAGAAGAGGTTCGAGGTGAAGCTCGAGGGGATGTGGATGATGGTTTTTGAAAGAAATATGTTATTGATAAGGAAACTCTATAGAAAGTTAAAGAGGATAATGGAAAGGGTTCTGAAGATCTACATACCACTCAAGAGGAGGTTCGTAGGAAACTCGAGGGGATGTTAAAGACAGTTCTCGAAAAGCACCGGTTACTGACGAGTATACTCCAGAGGAAGCTAAAGAGAAGCTCGAACGTGATCTGCATATCCACCTACTACTCAAAAGGGGGTTCGAGGGGAAGCTCAAGGAGATGTTGAAGACAGCTCTCGAATGGCACATGTTACTCATGAAGAGGGAAGCCCAACATGGATAGTTAAAAGGGAAACTCGAAAGAGTTATGAAGATCAAGCTATTATTCAAGAGGATGTACTAGGGGAAGACCAAAAGGAATTTGAAGATCCACCTACTACTAAAAAAGAAGATCGAAGTGAAGTTCGAGGGGATGTCGAAGACAGATCTCGAAAGTCACCTATTACCGAATAGGAAAATCTAAAAAATTTAAAGGGAAATCTCGAAAGGGATATGAAGATACCCCTACTACTCAAGAAGAGGTAAGAAAGGAAGCAAGAGGGGATGTTGAAGACTATTTACTGAAGAGGAAACTCCAAAAAAAGTTAAAGGGGAAGCTTGCAAGGGTTATGAAAGTCCAACTACTACTTATTAGGAGATTCGAGGGGAAGCTCTAAAGGGGTATTAAGATACAACTATGATATTGTCATATTATGCATCATTTAGGCTTGCATTAGAATAGGATTTTATTTCATATTTGACATCTTTTGCTTCATTTATCATAGATTTCATTTCACATAGGTCCTAAGTGTTGCATTAGGTCTAGGAGAGTCTTTTTGGTGCATTATGGTGTTTCCTTAGGTACAAAAGCAAGGAGAGGAGCCAAAGGATGAGCATTGGGTTGAATGGAGTACAATTGGAGCTAAGGACGGGCTGAGACGCTTCGCAGCGTTTGGCAGATGCGGTCAAGGAGTCACCGCTGCAGAAGATCACAACGGGCTGAAGGCGCAGCGGTCAAGGAGTGACGCAGCGGTGCCAGCAACGGTGCCAGCAACGGTCAAGGAGCAACCGATGCCAACTTCTGGAGCGTTCAGACCGCTGCGATCTTATGGAGCAAGCACAGCGGTCTTGCAGCGGTCACTTGCAGACCGCTGCGGTTTGGTCCGGACAAAAATAATCGGGTCGAAACCCGGTTTGTCCCGGGTCGACCCGGTATTGACCCAATTTCATAAAAACCTCTTCTTTCTCACTTACATTTTTATGCTTAATTTTTCTAAGGTTTTAGACTCATTCTCTCTTTGTTCTTGAATCTCTAGTTTGAATCTTAATACAATTTGCATTTCCCTTAAGAAATCTTTACTTTTACATTTTCTCATCATTCTATCTTAATACTCATCATGATTTCTTCCTTAATTAAACTTGATTTTAGGAGAATCACTATGTGTCTTGAGTAGTCTCATTAGGGTAGATGAGTTAGATGAGGGGGATCTAAACATGGATTAGGTTAGTCCAAATCTTAAATCAAACATTCCTTCCTTCTCTAAGAAATCCTAATGCTTTTTCTTTCATGGAAATGAAGAAAATGACATGGACCTTCTCATGGACACCAAGTGTTTGATGAAATGTCCAAGAGAGCTTAGAGAGGAATTATGATTCTTGCATCAAGGAATTGGTGTAATGAGACTTAATTAGGTTGATCTAGTAATTAGGTTTTAATTCACTAGCATTCATTATTTCAAATGGGAATTTGATAATTATTTCTTGATTATTGAAATGATTAATTGCATGGAAATGAATTAGTCAATTAAAATGGATCATTAACCTAAGGAATAACTAATTAGTGTAATTAGATATCACTAACCATGCTTAGTGAACCCAAGTCATTAATAACTCATCTTAAGACCCTTCTTTAATTATTGCATAAATTTAATCATTTAATTACTTGCATTTAGCTTAATTAGTTACTAAAATCAACAAACAAACTTCATTAGGCTTAGATTAAGAAAGTCCTTGCATTTTAGGTGTCAAATACAACGAGTTTGGATTCGATTCCTCTTAAACTACAACGGTTTAGAGGTATTGATACCCTCAAAAAGATTGTAAAATCCGAGTATCAAACTACTACTCAAGAATAGGTAAGAGAAGAATCAAGAGGGGATGTTGTGTTCTCAAAAAGCGTCTGATACTAAAGAGGAAACTCCAGAAGAATTTAAAGAGGAAGTTTGAAAGGAATCTGAAGGTCCAACTACTACTCATGAGGAGGTTTGAGGGGAAGCTCGAATGGGATATGAAGATCCACATATTTTCAAGAGGAGATTCGAGGTGAATTTCGACGGGATGTCAAAGAAGGTTCTTGAAAGGTACCTGGTACTGAAGAGAAAACTCTACAGGAAGTTAAAGGGGAAGCTCAAAAGGGATCTGAAGATCCACCTTCTACTCAAGAGGAGGTTTACATGGAAGCTCGAGGGGATGTTAAAGACGGTTCTCGAAAAACACATGTAAATGAAGAGAAAACTTCATCTGAAGCTAAAGGGAAGCTCGAAAGGGAAAGTGAAAGGGTAAGCTCAAAAGGGATCATATGATCTACCTACTACTCAAAAGGCGATCAAGGGGAAGATCGAAAGGGATTTGAAGATCTCACGACTACTCAATGTAGGTTCAAGGGGAAGCTCAAGGGCATGTTGAAGACGTTTCTTAACATGAACATGTTACGGAAAAGGAAAATTCAGAGGAAGTTAAAGGGGAAGCTTGAAAGGGATATAAAGTTCCACCTACTACTCAAGAGAGGTCCGGGGGGAACTCGAGGAGAAGTGGAAGACGGTTCTCAAAAGGCATATGTTACTGAAGAGTAAAATCCATATGAAGTTACATGGGAAACTTGAAAGGATTTGAAAGATCCACCTACTACTCAAGAGGAGGTTCGATGGGAAGTTCGAGTAGATATATCCCGCTAAAATTATCTAAAATCCAAAGATGAAATCTTTGAGTATTTGTTATACAACCGTGAGTATTTGATTAATCAGTTTAGTGATATATATATATATATATATATATATTAGATGCAACAACGCAAAATAACCAGTACGATAACATATTGTACAATACGATCGGATAGGTCGGACCACAATATCCACTATCCCCGCGCGAATAGATAAACGTGATGAGAATTGATAGTTTTGAATTGATAATCTTTATTTTATGATTTTAAGTTTATTTTACTTATGATCTTATGTTGGTTTATGTGGTTTAAAAAGGTTTTTTGAGCAATAATTATACATAACACGATCAAATGGATGTCGTACACCACGGTCTGCCCCGATGCGACCGTACACACCGAACCACGAGATACATTACTCCGCGTATCGCGCAGGCCCACCATCTAGTCTTATATAAAACAGTCGCTTGAAAAAATAAAAAGGAAGAGATAACAACAATATTACCCCAAAAAATCGTCGAATTTTCAAGGTTAATGACCTAAGATGATTGCAAAAGAAAAAAAAAATTATTGTTTGGACCATGAAATTTTCTAAGAATGATTGATGCACTTATATAGGTTTAGCTCCACCAGAGTTCGAGAAAATCAGTTTGGATATACAACACAATAATCAAGAGAGAATGTAGGCGGCAAAAAAACGGAGGCCTTCTACTTTATATTGTAAAGACATAGTACAAAATATTATTGTTCCAATGATTTTGAGTATCCAAAAGTAATATGAAAGTGACTTTTCTAAGACAAAATCCAAAAAAAAAAAAAAAAAATTAATAGTTAAACTATCGATTAAAGCATTTTTCGTACAACAATCATCATAGTTTGATAATCGAGTTTATTTAAACCATATATCTTTCAATTGATGATATACCTATACCATTCAATATTTTTTTGATATATTCGATCGTAAGTAATTTGAGATAAACACAAATTACCACTTAATAACTTATGTTTGAAAGTAAATACATGTCATAGTTGAGCAAATGTTCGAAGAAAAAGCAAATGAGAGAAAGAAGTTAAACCCCTATTGAAAATTTGGAATTATTTTGAGAAATCCTAATTGCATAGATTTTAAAGGAATTTTACCAAATACTATTAATTAAGGTGGTATTTGAAATCATTGATTTTTACTATCAATTGTCTCTCAAATGATTCCAAATCAATTTTGACATAATTTATTATGAAATCCTAGTTTTCTAATAAGGTAATATTTGAAGGAATTAGTAAAAACTATTAATCTAATAACATTGGATTTTAAAATAACATTTAGAAATGTTAAATCCAATAAGCTGAGATTTGGAAAAAAAAATTGAAATCCTCTCAAATCCATGATCCAAAATGTCTTCTATATTGGAACATGAATTTGAAATTATTTTGAGAAATCTTAATCGCAAAGATTTTAAAGAGATTTTACCAAATACTATCAATTGAGGTGGTATTTGGAATCATTGATTTTTACTATCAATTGTCTCTCAAATAATTTCAAATCTATTTTGACATAATTATTATGAAATCCTAGTTTTTCAATAAGGTAGGATTTGAAGGAATTTGTAAAAATTATTAATCTAATAACATTGGATTTTGAAATAACATTTAAAAATACAAAATCCATAAGCTAAGATTTGGAAAAAAATTTGAAATCCTCTCAAATCCATAATCCAAAATGCCTCCTATATTGGAACATGAATTTGGAATTATTTTGAGAAATCCTAATTGCATAGATTTTAAAGGATTTTAAAGGATTTTACCAAATACTATCAATTGAGGTGGTATTTAAAATCATTGATTTTTACCATCAATTTTCCCTCAAATGATTCCAAATCAATTTTGACATAATTTATTATAAAATCCTAGTTTTCCAATAAGGTAGGATTTGACGGAATTTATAAAAATTATTAATATAATAACATTGGATTTTGAAATAACATTTACAAATGTTAAATCCAATAAGCTGAGATTTGGAAAAACAATTGAAATCCTCTCAAACCCATGATCCAAAATGCCTCCTATATTGGAACATGAATTTGAAATTATTTTGAGAAATCTTAATCGCAAAAATTTTAAAGAGATTTTACCAAATATTATCAATTGAGGTGGTATTTGGAATCATTAATTTTTACTATCAATTGTCCCTCAAATAATTCCAAATCAATTTTGACATAAAATAATTATTATGAAATTCTAGTTTTCCAATAAGGTAGGATTTGAAGGAATCTTTAAAAATTATTAATCTAATAACATTTGATTTTGAAATTATATTTACAAATGTTAAATCTAATAAGCTGAGATTTGGAAAAAAAAAATGAAATCCTCTCAAATTCATGATCCAAAATGCCTCATATATTGGAACATGAATTTAAAATTATTTTGAGAAATCTTAATCACAAATATTTTAAAGAGATTTTACCAAATACCATCAATTAAGGTGGTATTTGAAATCACTTATTTTAACTCTTATTTGTCCCTCAAATAATCATAAATCAATTATAATATATTTTATTAATGAAACTCTTGTTTTTATTTTTAAGAGTCTTGTCGAGACGAGAGATGAAAACTGAATGAAACAAAAATAAATAAATAAAATTAACTTAATAATATATCTTAGTTAGGTATGACCACAAAATATTTTTTATTGCCAATTAATCTATTGCTCTGATTTTTTCTATTCATATTTTACTAATGGAGACCTTTCAAAAACTAGGGACCCTAGGTAAATATTTTATTCAGCTTTGCTCAATTCCACCCCTGTAAATAATCGTAGGGTAAAACACAACTAAACAAAAAAATAACAAAGATAGCTTATTGCATACACTTCCTCTAAATTCCTTGTACAAAAAAAAAAAAAAAGATTGGTCAACAATGGACTTCGACTCAACTAAATTACATAGCTATGGTCAGATGCCTGCAGCAATCAACAAACTCGGAATAAAAAATTGAATGGCTCTGTTTCAGGCGAATCAGGGCCACGAGTAGGGAAACCATGTTTTTAGTTTCTGTCTCCAATCTTTCTTGATCCATGTTTATGTTGGCATTGCTGCTTCGTTGATGTCGTCAGTGACATTTTTTTGATTTAACACTTGAAAGTCATAAAATCAAAATTAGAGCAGCCATTTGATTTCCAAATCTAGTCTCGAAATGGCTTTAAGGATCATGCCGAAGCAGGAGTTGGTGGTTCTAATATCACTGGGTTGGTTTATGAATGAATCTTATTAGTGAAAGGGATATGTATTTATATATCCTTAATAGTCGGTCTTGTAATCTCATGGGCTAACCTCGGAAAAATGGAATATTTCCATTTTTCCAAGACTAGGGAATCTATGATAAGATTTATTCTTATTCTGTCAGAGCTTTAGACTTCAGCTTAGGACGATGTTGTATACACCCCCGCTTCGGTCACTAAATCCGATCATTCTTCACCGAGGTATCCCTCGGTCATCTGGGCCGAGGGTTAATATTCCTGTTGACGGGACTTATAACCCGAGAAGTCATCAGGGAAATGTCCGCAGGGACTGAACCTCAATTATTGCCAAACTATTGATAAGGGGTAGAACCCCACCATCAACAGTAAGTCCCCCCCAGTTCATCGGAGGATGTCTTCGGGCAGTGTTGGCGAATTTCCATTTTAAATAGCTTTTCAATAAATGAAGTTCGGTATTGGTCGATCTTCGTCTTTAATAATCTTCAATACTCTTGAATCTTCATCTTTTAATTTGGCAGGAAAAAGATCGGATAATGAAAGTTCTCATTCGCGCAAATTTCTTCGTTATCGTAAAACCTTTCAACTCCCAAGTGACGTAAAACCTAGGCGATCTAGTTCGTCTTTTCCCCGGTTCTGAATCAATATTATTAGTGAGGGGGGTATGGATTTATATATCCTTAATAGTCGGTCTAGTAATCCCATGGGCTAACCACGAAAAAATAGAATATTTCCATTTTTCCAAGACTAGGGAATATGTGATAAGATTTGATCTTATGTTGTCCGAGCTTTAGACTTCGGCCTAGGACGATTTTGTTTATACCCCCACTTCGGACACTAAATTCGATCATCCGAGGTATCCCTCGGTCATCTGGGCCTTATAACCTAATAAGTTATCAGGGAAGAGCTCGGCAGGGACCGAACTCCAATTATTGCCAAACTATTGATAAGGGGGTAGAACCCCACCATCAACAGTAAGTCCTCCCCCCCCCCCCACAGTTCATCCGAGGATGTCTTCGGGCAGCGTCGGTGAATTTTCATTCTAAATAGCTTGTCAATAAATGAAGTTTGGTATTAGTCAATCTTTGTCTTCAATAGTCTTAGTTTTAGCTCTGAAACATTCTTCGTTCTTCAATTTGGCTGGAAAACACCGGACAACGAAAATTCCTTTCGCGCAAACTGTTCGGTTCTCGGAAAACCTTTCACCTCCCAAGCAACGTGTCGTCTCGAAAATAGACGAAAATAAATGAGAAGAAAGACGCCTCCTTTCACCTCAGGTGTTGGCTAATCAAATTTCTTCATCATTGTAAACGAAGCATTCATCATTATCTGTTCATTCTATAAAACCGCTCATTATCAATTAATTTTTTTCATAATCGACTCTCCCCTCTCCGAGGTAACCTTCAATCTTTCTTCTCTGACTAATATCCTTTTACAAAATGTCCGGGAGAAACGACTTCGAGGTTTCGATTTCTGTAAATACTCGTCCTTGACCAATCATCCTAGACAACGGACCTTCCCTTTTTCTCAGATCTGAGATCGAAATTCTGGTTCAGAGGTCCGACCAGAGACCTTGGACCCCACCGGATACGTCTGTCTCTACGAAAGCTTCTTCGCTGAAGCCAATCTTTGGTTTCCGATCCCACAGTTAATGGTAAGTTACTGTGCCCGTTGAGGAATGGCGATAACACAACTAACACCAAACTCCAAAAAAATCATTACCGGGCTTCTGGTACTCGCAGCTCGGTGCAACATTCGGTTAATCTCCTGGAAACTAGAAGAACTGACGAACCTTTCTGGTAATGGAAATCTAGAGGGGACCTTCAAACTCAACATCAAACCTAAGAAGAAAATCCTCACTGGGTTCCGTACAGGTACGAAGTTATGGTTCCGAAGTTACTTCTACGTCCGAATCAACGAAGCTTCGGTTTACAGATCTGACGCCACAATCTTTTGAATTTGGAAGATTATAATTGGTAGAAGTTAGGTCTCCTCTTTCCTTTTTCATTCCGATTCTAAACTTTCTTTGTTTCCTTTACAGTCAAACCTAGCTGCTTCCGAGCTCTTCCGCCGAACTTCTCCGAAGAATTCGAAAAACTTAAAGCAGAAGGAGAGCTTCAGTGGGGCGATATACTTCCATCTTCATTTTTCAGAGCTCGCTCCTGGGCCGGTACTTTTTCTTCGATCTTCCTAATTCGTTGCCGAGCTTCTTCTCACTATTATTTTTTTTGTAGGACGAGAGGAGGCATCGATTCTACTCCTAGAATGAAGAGATCAAACTCCGAAGGAGCTTCCGGCAGGAATCAGAACCTTCTCCCAAGAAAGAAAGAAAGCTCCAAGGCTGCAAAAAAGGAGAATGTGAATAACAGAAAGCTCATCTTGCCCGTGAAGAATCACCATGCATTCAAATTCGAATTCGACGGTGCGGATCTGCTTTTTAAGAATAAGAAGAAAAACGCCAAGCTCTTACGAAAGGCGACCGGCTTTGACAGTCGTCTGCCCGAGGTCTGCTGTGAATCGGATACTCTGGAAGCCCTTTCTTGCTCACTTTTCAAGGTAACATCCAAGACAACTTTTTCTTTTCTTCAGAAACTTTTGCTAACATATTTTATGTCTGCTTCAGACGGTGGGTTTCGTCGGCCAAGCGTTTCGTCGGCCAAGCGTTTCTTCGGTACGAAAATAGGCTTGCACAATCTGATTTGAAGATCAATTCTCTTCAAGCCGAGAACGAATATTTAGAGAAGAGGTCCCTCGACGCCAAGAAAGCTTTATCCGATGCGCAAAACGAAATCGCGAATAGGGATAAACACTTGGGTAAAATGAAGGCACACTTTGACGAGGAAGAAACGAGAATTTCCGATATTTTCAAGGAGAATTCTCGGTTAATCACTGAACTGGCTGAGGTGAAACGTCAGGTAGTTGATATCTCGGAGGAAAGGGATGTTAATAAAGCAATCCTGGAATCCAAGTGTGCCGAAAGCTGTCGGGAAGGACAACGCGCAGCCGCCGACATCTGTCGAAAGAAGTTAAACTACCTTCGCGGGTTTCTTGACGAGCATTCGGAAGCTTATTATGATGCCTTCAGCAAAGCGAACGAATACGGACAGGCCGCGGCTGTTGCTATGAATATCCGTCTTCTTTTTGACAAGGGAATTCCGATTCCAAAAGAGGATGTTGCTGAAGCCGAGAAGGAACGCGACCGATTAGCCGAGCTTGCTAATAGTATTGTGATTCCGGGGTTTCGAAATGAAGATTTTAATATTTAGATCTGTAATCCTTGTATTAAAACTTCAATTCGACTCTCTTTGTAAATGTTTTTAGATATTAATAAAATTCTTTTTTTTTTTCTCGTATAATTGGATTATTGATCTTTCAATCTCCATCCGAGTGTGACATCTCAGACGTTTTAATGAAAGCTTGATTTCTCATATTATTGGATCTGTTTACTCGAAGTTTCTCAAATTAATACTTCGAAACTCGGAAAAAACAAAAAGAATAAGGCGCGCTTTCCCTATTTTTTTGCTTTAAAGTTTTTCAGTAAGTCCTACTTTATTAGACTAATTGTCGAACTTTTGCATTCGGTAAAGAATGTGTAAGAGGTTTTTGTTTGATTTTGTACCCTTTTAATCTCTCGGCCTTACTTTATCGGGTTCCAAGATTCTTTTGGGCAATTTTTATTTTGCTCGAGAACGTGATCAAGGTTCCGACTTTGTATGAACCTTGGCATAGTTGAGTTGTAAACTTCAAAACTAAAACCAGGGTTCATGGTGTCGCAGCTGAACCTTGTAAAAGGATGCCTACATACCTTCGGAAGGGATCAAACCACACGTAGTTCCGAATTGTGGGTTTCTGTTGACTATCTCGGAAAAACTAAGTTCTTCCCTTCCGACCTTCTTGGTTGTTCTTCCTAGGTACTGCTCCCTTTCAAAAAGTTTTGCCAAGAATTCAGCAGATGTTGGTTTCTTCTTTTTGAATGTGGTTAATGTGAGAGATTGATTCGGGGGTTCCTCTTGACTTCGTCAGAATTTTTTTTCTATTACGAAGCATCTCCGAGCCATCTTTTGATCACCTCGGACCGTGAAATATCCTTTTGGAGTTGAAAATTTCAGGCACTGATGATAAGTAGATGGAAAAGCTTCCATAGAGTATAACCACGGAGTTCCGACGATCGCGTTATAAATGGTGGCTCTTTCCACTACTTCGAACTTCACGATTTTTGTTACCCCTCCGGCCAATACTGGAAGTTTGATGGTTCCCACAGTTGAGACTGTATCTCCTCCGAAAGCAGTTAGGTGTTTGACCCGGGCTTTAATCTTCTGATCCTTAACCCCCATCTTTTGCAGTGTATCTAAAGATATGACATCCACCGAGCTTCCAATGTCAACGAGTATCCTTTGAACATCGCAGTCGCCTATCTAGAGTTCGATTACGAGTGGATGGTTATGGGGAACACCGATTCCTTTCAGGTCTTCGGTGGTAAATATCAATTCTTTCTGTAGACTGGCGCTTCGCGGAACCTGATCTACGGATAGTCTAAAGATACTTCGTTGAATTGATCAAACGGAATCTTCACAGTTTGCGAGTTCTCCCATTTTCATATTAATCCTTTTCCTCTGGTTTGGGGGTGGTGAAGGCATAACTTCTCCTTCTTTCGTATCTTCGCGGGAACACGGGGTTTCTTCATCTTCGCGTATTTTACGCTTCTCCTTTTCTCGGTCTTGTTCAAATCGGATGGCCATTAGATGATTCTTTAAGTTTCGGAAATCTTCGGTTTTGTGTCCCGGTCTTTTATGATACTCACACCAGGGCATAGTCGGGTCGTCAGGATCTCGAGTGTATGTATACTTTGACTTATCCTTCCGAGATACATCCTTGGGCGAGTTTGTCACCGAAAAGGTTATTTCCGACTTTGATTTGTTCTTCCGAGGTTGGTCCCTTTCTACTCGTCGCCCTTCTGCTTTCTCCTCTGGTTTCGTCTCTTTGTTTATCTTTGTGAATCCGTGTACTTTGGCTAGTTCGGCATGATTCTCTACGATCCTTATGTGAGTATTTGCTCGATAAAAAGCATCGTTCATAGATTGAGGCCGATGAGCAGAGAGTTCGTCCCAAAACCTCGATTGGTACCAAGTCGCAGCACTAAGTGCTCCGATCACTAAGTCGTCGTCAATCCTCAGCCGCGAGTAAATTGCTTTAATTGTTTTAATGAAGTCGCGGAGTGGCTCTTTTGGTCCTTGTTTTACTGCGTTGAGGTACGATACCGTGGTCTGTTGTTCGAGATGAAGCATGTACTGCTTGAAGAAAGCTTCACGGAGTTCTGCAAAACAACCAATTGAATCGGGGGGTAAACTAGTAAACCAAGCTTGGGCATCTCCTCTCAAGCTTTCTAAAAAGAGTTGACATCTTCCCTCGTCCTCTTCACCTCTTTGGAACTCGGCTCGGCCGACTTTGACTTAAAAGGCTCTCATGTAGACTACGGGGTCTCCGGTCCCGTCGTAGGTTGGGAGTCTTAGCTTGTCGTTGAGTGGGACTCGCGCTCATGTGATGTTATGAGTGAACGGACTTCTCTCCGTTTCTTCTAGTAATTGATCAACTTCTGGCGCGATGCTTGTTGCTTTGTGGACTAGCCATCGCATCTCCTCTAGTTCTCTTTTCAAGATTGCGATTGATTGGTCGGTGCTCGGAGTCTGAGTTACATCATCCCCACTTCTCGAACTTTGGCGTGTAGTGGACGTCCTGGGTTCTCTTGGGCCGGTCTGGTCATCCTCGAACGTTACCCGCTGAGAAGTGGTTCGTGAAGGTCTAGCCGAAGTCGTTCTAAGAGTTTGGTTATGGCTCTGGGCTCTCAACGTTTGGATTTCATCTGATATGGTCGCGAGTTGGTCGATTAGGCTTCGGTTAACCCGTTGCTGATGGTTAGTTTACTCCATCAGTCAACTCTCACGCTGCTGCTGTGTTCCTATCATTGCTCCTTCGGGGGTCATCACCTCTTCTACATTGGGAACTCGGTTTGTTATTTGTCGTTCTTCTCCGTTATTTGATGATTTTATTAGCGCGGATTGCTCGGCTGTCCGAGGATCAGGACGAAGGGTTGTTGACGCGCTTGGTAACTCTTGGGAACTCCTGATCTCGGCTGTTGAAGCTCCGAGTATGGGATTTCTAGGAGTTATGAATCCCTGCTCGCCAAGTTGGTTGGGCGTAGCCTGAGGGTAACTCAGTTTACGAACTATGGGATTGCAAATCTCAAATAGGGTTCTAGCATATTCCCTAGCTGGATGATTAGTATCCCGGATCGTAACTTCTTCATCGCTTACTTCGGCGAATTCGCCGTCTCGACGTTCGTCTGTAGACTGCGTTTCTGTGTTCATTCTCCTGTTTTCCAAGGTTTATGTTTTACTTACCAAAACTCAGCTACCCCCCCTACCTGGCGCGCCAAATGTTGATATTGGATTCAACTTCTAATTATTTATAATTAGAGGGGTTCGTTTTTGGAAAAGTGTATAGTAAGAAAACAAGAGCAAACCTCGGAAAAAGAATGTATTATTAATAATCTGAGTTACAAAGATGTCAACTCTGGATGCCGAGTTGACTTTATCAAAGAGAAGTAAAACCTAGGCGATCTAATTCGTCTTCTCTCCGATTCTGAATCAATATTATTAGTGAGGGGGGGGGGTATGTATTTATATACCCTTAATAGTTGGTCTAGTAAGCCCATGGGCTAACCTCGGAAAAATGGAATATTTCCATTTTTCCAAGACTAGGGAATCTGTGATCAGATTTGATCTTATGCTGTCCGAGCTTTAGACTTGGCCTAGGACGATGTTGTTTATACCCCCGCTTCGGACACTACATTCGATCATTCTTTACCGAGGTATCCCTCGATCATCTGGGCCGAGGGTTAATACTCCTGTTGTCGGGACTTATAACTTTATAAGTTATCAGAGAAGAGCTCGGCAGGGACCAAACTCCAATTATTGCCAAACTATTGATAAGGGGGTAGGACCCCACCATCAACAAATACCCCGAAGGCAACAACTAACAAACGACCTCTTTCGGGAACTCCCGAAAGAAAGTTAAAATCGAAGAAGAGGAAAATTGAGTCTTCCTCCAAAAAGTATCTCGTTCCGTTGGAGACCTCGGCAACCAACCCCGTAACTCTTCCGCATTCTTCTACTCTTTCGAGTGATACCTCGACTGCTCCAACAGCCGTCGAGACGAACCCGAATCCAACATCTTCAGGGAAAAATCCGATAACAACAGTCTCAGACTCTGCCATTCCGACAAGAAACACCAGTATTCCTCCTGTCCAAACCCAGAACAAAAATAAAATCCGGGAAACCATGCCTCTGCCGAAAACTAAGACTCCGAGCTCTGCCACCCTGGGTTCTACTCCAACAGGTCTCCCGAAGCCACTTCCCGAGGAGCCAGCTAAAACTCTTCAACAAGGTCCCTCTGCTCCATCCTCATACCATTCTTTCCGATACTCCTTCGGAAAGAATTTCCCTTTGTTCGAAGATCAGAGGGCATGCGCGAAGCTTTTCGGCAGACTCGGAGGTCTATCCGGCCCTTTTCCTCTCCTCTCCGAGGCTGACAAGGACTCATTAATATAAAATGCGGCTTCATCCTTCTTTAAGGTCTCATACCTTTTTGTGTCTCTTTTTCTATTGAATTTTATCTGAGCCTCATTCCTATTTACAGACGGCAGCTTCTTTCAACCGTCTTCTTTCGGATGCCGAGTAAAAGCAATCGACGATGAGGAAAGAAAACAGGAGGTTAAGACTTGCGGTGGAGAAGTCTTCTCTTGATTCTGTAGCTGTTTGCAAGATGGCCGTGGAGGAAGCACAGAAATCCGCTAAGCTCGTTGATGAAATTCGGCGTCTGAAGCGTAAACTAGAGGAAGCTCGCCAGTCTAAACCATCGACTTTTGGACCAACCAGAAATAAAGGTAATGCCATTGATCAACATATGCTCGGTCATCTAAATGCTCTTGGAGAATGTAGGGGTAAATTTGAAAAGATTCAGAAATATATCGACGCAAGCCGGCTTCATAACTCTCTCACTGACTTATTTCATCAGGTGAAGGGGAAATGTGATCTGATTAAGGTGTTCGAGATGGAGAAGATTCCGATTCCTTCCATAGTGAAAGAGGAATTTTTTTCTCAGTTGAGCAACCTTGAGCACCGGTTGAATGAATTTTCCACTTTTCATCTTAGTCCCTCATATTTAGAAGCTCCGCCTCTGTTTCGTTAGGACCTCGGACATCATCATTAGTCGGATGATGTTAAAATGAAGTTGCCTCCAGGAGTGCATAATCCTTATGGAACTTTCCTTTCTTTGTAATTCTCTTTGTTTTTGTGTTTGCCTTGTAAAAATTTTTAGTTTAATGACTTTGGCTTAAATGCTACTTTATCACATTAAAGCTTTTGTCATCTTTATAAAATTGATTTACCGAGAAATACTCGACCAATATCTGTCATACCGGACTCTACTTTTTCGAATTCCAATTTTTGAAGTGGTTTTAAATATGCGAGAATGACCCGACTTTGCCTTATGATTTCTCGGCCCTACTTTATCAGACTCCGAAATCTCTAGCTGCATTCGGTATAGAATGTGTAAAGGGATAAACCCTATTATCGAGTACGTGATCAAGGCATCGATTTTGTGTTTTTTGTTTTTTCATAGCTGGACTCCGAAGAGTTGCCTACGTACTCAAAGGGATCAAGTCATCCATAGTTCGAACCTTACTAGGTCTTTCCAGCTCAAGGTTCTTTTGTGTTCTCAAACACCATTCGTAAAACTAGGTCTCCTTCATCTAGAGGACGATCTCGAACTTTCTTATTGTAATATCAAGAAGCAATTTGCTGATAGTTTTGAATACGAAGTAGAGCATGGTCCTGAAGTTCCTGAATTTCATCATTCCGTTCCTTTAACTTTGCGTCATTCATCTCGGTGTCGTGTATCATTAAGATTCTTCACAAACTCATAACCCTAACTTCGGCAGGAGACATTGCTTCCATCCCATGAGAAAGTGAAAAAAGAGAGTTTGTCCGGACACACTTCGAGGAGTTGTTCTGTGTGACCATACTCCTTCCAACTCATCGGACCATCTTCCTTTTTTTCCGAGGAGTCTTTTCTTTATTCCGGCGACGATCGTTTTATTAGTAGCTTCGGTTTGTCCATTTCCTTGTGGGTACCTCGGAGTTGATTTGTTTAAATGAATTTTCCATTTTTCGCAGAAAACTTCAAAATTATTTGAGATGAACTGTGATCCATTATCTGTTACTATCTCGTAGAGAATCCCGTGTCGACAGACTATGTTCTTCCAGACAAAAATTTCAACCTCGCAGCTTTGAATTTTTGGATATGCTGCTGCCTCGACCCACTTTGTGAAATAATCAGTCAGGATTAAGAGAAAACGCTTTCCACTAGTCGACTTCGGGAAGGGTCCTACAACGTCCATCGCCCAACGCATGAACGGATAAGGGGGTACCGCGGCCATGAGTAATTCTGTTGGTGCGTGAATCTCTGGGGCATGCCTTTGGCATTTCGCACAACGTGCCGTAAACTTGTCACAATCTGCCATCATGGTTGACCAATAGTAACCAAACCTTCAAAGTTTTACGGCTAGCATCCTTCCTCCCGAATGATTTCCTCATTCTCCAGAATGGGTAAAAGTCATTACTTCGTACGCTTCTTCCTTTCCAGAAGCATCAACCCTCCGGCCGATCTTTTAAACAAAACATCGTCCATTATCAAATATTGAGCAGCCACTGTTTTGAGCCGACGTGCTGCCCATTTATCCGATGTAACCTCGTCAGTTTTGATATATCGAACAATAGGTGTTCTCCAATCTTCTTTATCTTCCCCGAGGATTTTTGGTTGGGCTTCTTCTTCGTTCGCGTCGTTGATTGCCAGGGAATGCTGTTCATGATTGCTAATACTCGGATAATCAATTGTTTTGAGTGGAATCGTTCTTTGTAAATGGGGATCCGATGCTGTTACAAGAGTGCCTAAAGAATCTGCCATTGTGTTCTCTCTCCGTGGAATTCGTTTTAAATCAAATTCTTGAAATGCTCGACCAAGCGCCTCACCAACTTTACGTAAGCCTCCATTCGATTGTTCTTTGCCTCAAACTCGCCACTGATTTGATTAGCTACTAGTTGAGAATCGCAGCAAGATCGGAGATACAGAGCGCCCAATTTCCTTGCGAGACGCAATCCTGCGATTAAGGCTTCGTACTCTGCCTCGTTATTAAATGCTTTGAAGGCCGAACGAAAACTCTGTTCCAAAACTTCTCCAGTTGGAGATTTTAACCAGATTCCAATCCCGGAATCAAATTTCGATGATGAACCATCCAAGAAGAGAGTCCATCGTTCGTTCTGAGGGGCTATCGTCATAACTTCTAGGGGTAACTCGGACAGAAAATTGACTAGCACCTAGGACTTTATCGTGGATTTGGTTCGATATTTGATGTCATACTCACTAAACTCGAGCACCCATTTTTCCAATCGTCCCGATTGACCAGGGCTATGTAGTATTGTTCGGAGAGGATGGCTCGTCATTAAGGCTATCAGGTGTGATTGAAAATAAGGGCGAAGCTTCCGAGCTACTATCACTACGGCGAACGCTAACTTTCCTAGCGCTGGATATCTGGTCTCCACATCGAGCAACGACTTGCTCACGTAGAAGATTGGTTTTTGTTCTCCTCGGTCTTCCCGAACTAATACGCTACTTAAGGCTGATTCGGATACTGAGACGTATAGGAAAACGGTTTCTCCATCTTCTGGCTTGTTCAAAATCGGAGGTGTTGATAAGTATCTTTTTAAGTCTTGAAAAGCTTCATCGTATTCGCTGTTCCATTCGAATTGTTTGTTTCTTTTTAGCAGATTGTAAAAAGGTAGACACTTGTCCGTTGATCTCGAGATGAATCTATTTAAGGCCACGATTCGCTGGTGAGTCTCTACACCTCTTTTGAAATTTTCGGGGTTCTTTATTGCATTGATTTGTCTCGGATTGGCTTATATTCCTCGTTCCGTTACTAAATATCTGAGGAATTCCCCCGAGGTAACTGCAAATGTGCATTTATCCGGATTTAGCTTCATGCCGAAGCGGTTCAGGATATCGAAACAATCTTGTAAATGAGTGACATGTTCGGATGCCACCTGAGATTTTACCAACATATTGTCGATATAAACTTCCATCGTATTTCCGAGCTTCTCTGCGAACATCCGGTTAACCAGTCTCGGGTATGTTGCTTCGGCATTTTTCAAACCGAAGGGCATTACACGGTAACAGTAGGTTCATCTCCGTTATAAAGGCGGTTTTTTTCCTATCGTCTGGATGCATAATAATCTGATTATACCCCAAGAATGCATCCATAAAGGAAAGAACCTCGTTCCCTACTGTTGCTTCCACTAATCTTTCTATGCTCGGGAGGGAGAAGCAGTCCTTCGGGCATGCTTTATTTAGATCTCTAAAATCCACGCAAATTCTCCACTTTCCGTTTTTCTTCTTTACCACTACAAGATTAGCTAACCAATCGATCTATTTCTTCGTTAACAGCTGCTGCTCTTTCGGGTCCTAATTTTCTTTTCTTCTGCTTGATTGGCTTATGGGTGGTGTCTACATTCAACCGATGTGATATCACTGTTGGGTCAATCCCCACCATATCCTCGGATGACCAGGCGAACGTTCCTTTGTTCTTCTTTAGTAAGTCGATCAACCTTTCTTTCTCCAAACCTCCTCCTATAGATATGCATCGCACCGGACGCTCCTCGTCGACATATTTTTTCGTATGAATCTTTCTCAAAGATGTTTGGATCTAATTCTCTGACTACTGATAAGCTCGGATTTTCAATGTTCGGAACTTCTGGTTCCGAGATCAGGGAAATCGCGTGCGACTTTCCCTTCGCGGGTATGGAGCAAATTCTGGCTATTCGTTGGTCTCCTTTGAGCGAAAAAAAAACCGTGCGGGGTTGGAAACTTGAGGCATTGGTGATAGGTCGAGGGAATTGCCTCCATCATTGTTAGCCAGGGTACCCCCATGATTGATTCAAACACGAGGGGTCCTGATAGTACATGAAAAATAGTATCCGTAGTGACTACTCCGATTGATACGGGGTAGACCGCGGTTCCCACTGCTACTTCTCTTTTCCCTGGGAGTGAGGTTACTGACTCAGTCCTTACCTCCATATCTTTGGATACTACGTTCATCCGATTCATTGCTTCTAAGTTTAGTAAGTTTACCGTGCTCCCAGTATCTATTAGCACCTTTTCCATGAGATTTCTTGCCAGGAAAACGCGGATTACTAAGGGGTCATTGTGGGGAATTACGACACCGTCAAGATCTGCGTCTGTGAAGGCTGTTGAAGAATGATATGTCGGGGCTGGACTTATCGTTCGAGTTTTTGATATTTTTCGGATGCGCCTATTTATAGTTCCTTTGGAGTCCGAACTATCGAGGATTATACCGATGTATTTTTCCATTCCCGAGATTTTTCTTACTTAACAAAATCGACACCCCCCCCTACCTGACGCCCAAAATGTTCATATTGGGTTCAACTTCTAGTTATTTGTAATTAGTGGGGTTCGTTTTTGGAAAAGTATTAAGTAAAGAAAGCAAAAAGACACTTCGGAAGAAGAACTTTATTATTGATTTAAATTACAAAGGTGTTAACTCGGAATGTCGAGTTAACTTTATCGAAGAGAAGTAATTAAACCTAAGTGATCTAGTAATTCTTCTCCCCGATTCTGAATGAATCTTATTAGTGAATGAGGGTATGTATTTATATATCCTTAATAGTCGGTCTTGTAAGCCCATGGGCTAACCTCGGAAAAATGGAATATTTTTATTTTTCCAAGACTAGCGAATCTGTGATAAGATTTGATTTTATTCTGTCCGAGCTTTAGACTTCGGCTTAGGACGATGTCACTTAATTCGATCATTCTTCACCGAGGTATCCCTCGGTCATCTGGGCTGAGGGTTACTATTCTTGTTGACGCAACTTATAACCCGAGAAGTCATCAGGGAAATGTCGGCAGGGACAAAACCTCAATTATTCTCAAACTATTGATAAGGGGTAGAACCCCACCATCAACAACAACTTGTAAGGAAGTTGATGGGCTCGAGATTTACAAATATTTGGGACGAAATCTTGGAGTTGTTGAAGCTCTCAACACGCACACTATCTTCTTGTTGACGAATGTGTTTCAACTCTTGATACACTCCTTGTGGAAAGAAAGAAACAAGAGACGACATGGCAAGGTGGACCTTACAACTACTCGGATGGTTAGCTGCCTTGATAAATGCGTTCGGAATAGATTATCCTCTATCCGAGAAATGGGAGACAGGAGGTTCGAGCCTTTCTGCAACTATGGTTTGAAAACATGTGATTTGGCTTTTGTTTTTTGGTTTGTGGTTTTTGCTTTTGTTTATCTGTTTTGTTCTTCTTTTAATTAGAATAGATGAAACAAAACAGTTGCATACTGATGTAGAAAAGGTTTTTTGAATAAAATTTACATGATTTTTCAAAAAAAAAAAAAAAAAAAACATGTTTCATTGAGTACACAGTAGGAACCCGATTTCCAGAACTGGATTTACGGTCCAAAATCATATAAACATGTATGGAGTCAAGATTCTATCTCTGTCCTTAACTCAACAGAGTGCTCGAAGTGTGACAAATCTGCATAATTTTCGAATCCCATGATACAACCATAAACATCTATGTTTCGCAACACTCGAAAGCAGAGAACAACGAACTAAACTTTTTCTTGCGTGTTTTTTTGGGAATATATCCCGTGATTTTGTTGATTTTTCATTATTTGATAATCCTTTACCATGTGCTTGTATATTTCATTTTAGGAAAATAGGTTACAATTCATTTTAATATAAACTCTTGTAAAAAAGAATATTGAATGAATGTAGAGAAAACCTTATTCTGCTTTGTCTGTGTTGTTATTTGGTTACACTGTTTCAGCAATCCAGGTTCTTGTTTAAAGAAAATTTTTGGCTGGATCGTTGGGTTTCTGACTTTCTGTTGATTTGATATCTCATATATTTCTAGTCTAAGTTTAGAGCTCAGAAAATATGGCAGCGTTCCCCAATCTCAATTTTGATGCTGCATTGAAGAAGCTCGACGGGCATCTTGTCACTCGCAATTAAATCACTAGGTTAGATTTTGCCCTTTTGATGAACTTCACTAAGCACCAAAAATATTAGTAAAGGCTCTCTTTCAATCGGTTATCTCAATTATATAGTCAACCTCAATCTTATAGTTTAGATCCTAACTTGTAACAATGGCTATGCTTGTTGCAGATTTAATATGTTAACGATGTCGAAGAACAAGTATAATTTGTCTCACTATACATGTATGATTTTGCAGTTACAAGGCTTCAAAGGATGATATCACCGTCTGTGCGGCTCTTTCAAAGCCTCCAGCTTCGCAGTATGTGAATGCATTACGTTGGTACAACCACATTGAAACCTTCTTGAGTATCTCGTTAGTTCCTCCACTTGTCTTCTACGAGGATATTGTCTACACTTCTTTACTTAAAAAACTTGTCTCTCTTTCCAGAGGTATCACTTCTGAAGGGAGTGGTGTCACTATTGATTGATTGGCCTCTATAAAAAAAAAAGGCTCTTTCTGATTCTAAGGTACTATTATTTGTTTTATTCGTCCATAAAGGGTTTCCATGTTTGGCTCTTACATGTTATTGTCTTGAACATCATATTGTAGGATGGTGTGGTTGTTATTGATGATGATGATCAAGATGTTGACCTTATTGGAGAGCAAAAGAAGGAATGTAAGTTTTGGTTTTGTATGTTAGATTCTCATCGTCTTTGTCTTATATGGTCAATAAATAGTTACAATTGGATTTTTTTTCTTTTTTCTTTGATCACAGGTTGAGTCATGGGTATTGGTAATAAAGACGGATCATCATGCAGCGAATATGAAGAAAAAGGTAGAGGAAACTCTAAGATCTTTTAAAATGGAAGGAGTGTTTTGGAGAGCATGTAAGTTACATTGGTGCTGTTGGGAATATCCTGAAATCACATTTATATTTATTTTTGTATATAGTTGTCGAGATAAGATAATCATATGATACTAGGTGATTATGATGCTTTGCTAGAAGTCTCTTATAATCTATGAGTTTGAAACTCATTACTAATATTATATGATCCTACAGGGTCATACACCTAAGCAAACTGGATAGAGTTTGTTGGGATTGATCATTAATGTAATGATCAAATTATTGCGTTTCTCGATAGTGTGTGTCGGTCGACACACAACCCGAACCAGAATATTGATTTTGGTTTTCGATTTAATTAATCATTGGCTTTGAACCAATGGTTAATTAGGTTTTCTTAAGTCCCTATATATATGATATGCACGACTTTTGAGAGCTTTAACCTAATTTAATAGTCACCAGAAACACATGAATCCCGAGAGCTTTCTTCAGAGATATGATCTCTTCCGGCACTAGCATCCCGGCTTTCCAGTTTGTGTGCGTGTGGATACCAGTAGAGGCGCAACATCTGAGGCGCTATTGATCTCATGTTCCTGATCTCTTCCGCTGCACAATTCATCAGGTATACTCGAGATCCATGTATTAGATTCAAGTTTAAACAAGAACACATGATCCTTAGGCATAGAATTTGTGATTAAGATATTTTAAATATGATTTAAAATCTGTGCAAATTCCTTTCAGTGGTATCAGAGCCTAGTGTTCTAATTGAATCTATTACATGAATGTTAAATTAACTGAATTTAATCGATCAGAATCTCATGTAAGAATCGAAAAGTGTTTTAGGGTTTTCGGTGTCGACCGACACACTTGTTGTGTCGATCGACACACCTTTAAAATCGTTTTAAAATTTTAGGTTTCGAATTCCCTGAATCGCTATGTGTCGACCGACACAATGGTTGTGTCGATCGATACTAGCTGGTTATCACGATCGGTTCAACTAATTAAATCGTTAATCGCGGTTGAACCGGTTTTGGTCGGTATCGATCTATACAGTTATGTGTCGATCGAGACCGATCGATCATCGTGATTTGTTTCTGCGGATGTAGTGTCGATCGACATTGATCCGATCCGAGCTGTGTCGACCGACACTAATGTAGTGTCGATCGACACTGGCCGGTTCATGCAAATGGTTGGATCGATTATCGCGATTAATTATAATCGGTTTTGAGTTGTGTCGACCGACACTAATGTAATGTCGATCGACACGTTCTCAGAACTCGGATTCTCATCACCAATCACACATTCTAGAATAATTAAAACTTAATGAGATTAATTGTTTTAATTTATTTATAAAACTCTAGGATACATATTTGATATGTATTAGTTTTAGAAAATTATGTTCCTCAATTAAATATCAAATATAATGTCTTCCCAAACCTTGTCAACTGTCAAGGCTTATTTCATTGTATGATAGGCTTGCCAAAGCAAGGTATCCACAATTACATGAGTGAGGCAAGTGGTAATCATTACCACATGACTTAAAAGGATTGGTTTATTTGACTAAGTTATCAAAATGGTTTTGGGCTTAAGACATAGGATTGGATTTGATATGAAATATCAATTCAAGACTAAGAGTTATATAGGATCTAATTAGCAAAGTGTTGCTTACCTAGATAGCTGAATTTTGGGCGATGAGCCGAAGCTCACTCAAGTTTCAGTGAAGTATGGGTCTTGGATCATTATATTCATTTAGAGGAAATATGTTTTGAATATAATGCGACTTTTCTTAATTGTTAAGATTTCTCTTTTCTTTATCATCATAACTAAACTCCTTTTCCTTTCTTTTGAATCAGCTATGTCAACCACTCAACACAACTCATTTTCTCTGTGATCCGTCCTTGAGAAGGACAAGTTGAATGGATCAAACTTCCTCGAATGGTATCGAAATCTGAGAATTGTTCTCAGGCAGGAGAAAAAGAAATATGTCCTTGACAATGTTCTCCCTGCAAGACCGGCACCCAATGCCCCACATGCAGAAAGGAATGATTGGGATAAGAATTCGAATGATGTGGTCGATGTGTGTTGTTTCATGCTGGCTACCATGAGCTCAGACTTGCAGAAGCAATATGAGAACGTGGAGTCGCCAGTTGAGATGATCACTAGCCTGAAAGGGATGTTTCAGGAGCAGGCACGAACTGAGAGATACCAGACGGTTAAGTCTCTCATTGAGTGCAAGCTACCAAAGGACGGTCCAGTTAGTGCTTATGTCATTAAGATGATAGGTTATATTGATAACCTAGAGAAACTGGACTGCCCTCTTAGCCAAGAGTTGGCTACTGACATCATTCTGTAGTCTTTGCCATCAAGTTATGATCAGTTTGTTATGAACTACAACATGAATAACATGACTAGGCCTTTGACTGAGCTGCATAGCAATGTCAAGACAGCTGAGCCTAACATTAAGAAGGGCACTCCAAATGTACTTCTGGTACAAGGGAGTAAAAGGTTTAAGAAACCTAAGGACAAGGCAAAAGGCAAGGCATTCCAGATTGTGAATCAGGACAGGCCCGAGCTCAGGCCCAAGTATGGCCCTTCTGATGTTGATAAGTGCAACTACTGTAAGGAGACTGGGCATTGGAAGAGAAACTGCAAGAAATACCTGGAAGATTTTAAGAAGATGAGGAAGACGTACGAGACCTCTTCCTCAGGTATTTATGTTATAGAAGTAAATGTAACTACTTCAAGTTCTACCTCATGGGTATTAGATACTGGTTGTGGTGCTCATATTTGTACTAATATGCAGGGTCTAAGCAACAGTAGAACTTTGGAGAAGGGGCAAGTGGACCTGCGCGATGGCAATGGAGCAAGAGTTGCTGCTTTAGCCGTGGGAATATTTCATTTTTCTCTGCCATCAGGCTTGGTTTTAGAACTTAATAATTGCTACTATGTACCTGCTATAAGCAGAAACATCATTTCTATTTCTTGTTTGGATTTGGTTGATTTTCATTTTTCGATTAAAGACAAGTGTTGTTCTTTTGATCGTAATGGTATTTTCTATGGTAGCGCCCCATTAGAGAATGGGCTTTATGTTTTAAACCAATATGTGTCTGTCTATAACATAAACACCAAGCGGTTCAAGTCTAACGACTCCAATCCCACTTTTCTCTGGCATTGTCGTTTGGGCCACAACAACGAGAAACGGATTCAGAAGCTCCATACTAATTGACTTTTGGGCTCATTTGATTATGAATCATGTGAGAAATGTGAATCATGCTTGTTGGGCAAAATGACTAAGGCTCCAACAAAACTAATGAAAGGGCCAGTGACTTGTTGGGCCTAATACATACTGATGTGTGTGGCCCAATGAACATTAGTGCTAGAGGGAATTGTGGGTACTTCATTACATTTACTGATGACTTTAGTAGATATGGCTATGTCTATCTAATGAGACATAAGTCGAAATCCTTTAAAAAGTTCAAGGAATTCCAGAATGAATTACATAACCAACTTGGCAAAAGTATTAAAGCTCTTCGATCAGATCGTGGAGGTGAATACTTAAGCCAAGAGTTCAGTGATCATCTGAGAGATTGTAGAATTTTTTTCACAACTCACTCCTCCTGGAACACCTCAATGGAATGGTGTGTCTGAGAGGAGGAATCGGACCCTATTGGATATGGTTCGATCAATGATGAGTCACACGGATCTTCCATTATCTTTTTGGGGTTATGCTCTTGAAACGTCTACGTTTACGCTGAATAGGGTTCCATCAAAATCAGTTGCAAAGACACCACATGAGATGTGGACTAGAAATGTTCCAAGTCTGTCTTTTCTGAAGATTTGGGGTTGTCAAGCGTTTGATGCCTGACAAGCTCGGCCCAAAATCTGATAAGTGCTACTTTGTCGGTTATCCTAAGGAAACCAAGGCTTACTACTTTTACAACCAAACCGAGAATAAAGTGTTTGTTGCTCGGAACTGTGTTTTTCTTGAGAGAGAATTTCTTTCTAAGAAGAACAGTGGGATTAAAGTACAACTCGAAAAAGTTCGAGAATCACAGGAAGCTGTTCAACCTTTTCAGAAAGAGCAGCGGTTAGATTTACGAAGAGTCGTAGTATCTACACCGGTGGTGCCTGAAGTTCGCAGATCCGAAACGATTCATCACGAGCCCGAGAGATACGGATTTCTCGTGACTAATTGTCATGATCTATTGATCATGGATAGTGACGAGCCTGCGAATTTCGAAGAAGCAATGATGAGCCCTGACTCCGAAAAAATGGCTTAAGGCCACTGAATCCGAAATGGGATCCATGTCACAGAACAAAGTATGGACTTTGGTGGACTTACCCGATGGTGTAAAAGTCATTGAGTGTAAATGGGTTTTCAAGAAGAAAATCGATGTGGATGGTAACATACAGATTTACAAAGCTAGATTGGTGGCTAAAGGTTTCAAGCAAATTCATGGTGTTGACTATGATGAAACCTACTCCCCAGTTGCTATGCTTAAATCTATTCGGATTCTCCTGACAACTGCCGCTCATTATGACTATAAGATCTCGTAAATGGATGTGAAAACCGCCTTCCTGAATGGAATTCTGGAAGAGGATGTGTACATGACACAGCCTAAGGGTTTCATTGATCCTAAGAATGCTAGGAAAGTATGCAAGCTTCATCGATCCATTTATGGATTGAAGCAGGCATCTCGGAGTTGGAATCTTTGTTTTGATGAAGCAATCAAAGAGTTTGATTTCGTGAGAAACGAAGAGGAACCGTGCGTTTACAAGAAGACTAGTGGGAGCTCAGCTGCATTTCTTATACTATATGTGGACGACATAATTCTTCTCGGAAATGACGTTCCGTTGCTTCAGTCTGTAAAGACTTGGCTTGGAAGTTGTTTCTCGATGAAGGACATGAGAAAAGCCGCTTATATTCTTGGAATAAGAATCTATAGAGATAGATTGAATAAGCTAATTTGACTGTGTCAGGATACTTATATTGATAAGATCTTACACAGGTTCAATATGCATGATTCCAAGAAAGGCTTCATATCGATGTCTCATGGCATTTCTCTTAGCAAGATGCAGTGTCCTTCGACACAGGCTGAGCGAGAGCGGATGAGTAGGATTACATATGCTTCTGCTATGGGATCTATCATGTATGCCATGTTTTGTACTCGTCCAGACGTCGCTTGTGCTTTGAGCATGACGAGTCGATACCAGTCTAATCCAGGTGAGAGTCACTGGACAGCTGTCAAGAACATCCTCAAGTATTTGAGAAATACTAAGGATAAGTTCTTGGTGTACGGAGGAAGTGATGAGCTAGTATTGAGTGGTTACACAGATGCGAGTTTCCAGACAGACAAAGACGATTTCCGATCCCAATCTGGATATGTCTTTTGTCTGAATGGCGGTGCAGTCAGTTGGAAGAATTCCAAACAGAGCACTGTAGCAGACTCGACGACTGAAGCTAAATACATCGCTGCTTCTGAAGTGGCGAAGGAGGTTGTTTTGATTAAGAAGTTTATCACTAAACTTGGTGTGGTTCCTACCATTTCTGAGCCAGTGGCATTATATTGTGACAACAATGGTGCCATTGCTCAGGCAAAGGAACCCAGGTCTCACCAGAAATCCAAACACATAGAGAGGAAATATCATATCATACGTGATATTATTGATAGAGGAGATGTGAAGATCAGCCGAGTTTCGACGAACGAGAATGTCGCTGATCCCTTGACCAAGCGCCTTCCACGGCCTAAGCATGAGTGTTATGTTGACACTATAGGCATTAGATATCTTAAGATGTGATCTTGATTTCAGTGGGAGTTGTTTTTCATTTATGTTATGATGATCTTGTAGACATACATTTGGTTATGTTTTATTTAATGAAATTTGTTTCAGTATTATTTAATTATGTTATTAAATAATAGTCCCAAAATGATTAATGGCATTCTTATAGGTCATCAAGTACGTGACTTGATCATGAAACCTTATAAGTAATGAATGACATAAATTATATGAGTCCCTAGTCAAGATTATTAAAGTGGGACATTAATGACCGCGAGAGACTAGTATGTGAGGTGACTAATGACTAAGTTTCATGAAGTCATTAATAGGGGTATTAAAGTCAATCACATAGATATGTGTTAGAGAACAAAGTATCGGATATGACCCGTTAATGAGAACTCTACAAGAATGTTATATGAGTGTCATAAGAGTTTCTCATTCCAACTATAGAGTATAGTCCTTAGACCTGAGTTCATCATGTTCCTCTCACATATGAATTGGCATGTTTTGGTTTTGTCAAACGTCAGCCGTAACAGGTGATTATAAAGGCATTATTGGGCATGTCATGAAGTGTGCAAGGAACAGGGATGGAACAAGATGGGATGTGTCCCTCCTATATAACAGGAGATAGATATCTTTAGGCCTATCGAAGATTTGATACTGAGAAATGCGTGACCGCGCTCAAACGAGATGATTTTCAGTCGTTTAGTTTATCAGTATAAATCAGAATTCGATAAACATGGTCTAGCTTAATAAGGATGACACGGGATCTTGCCTTATGGTAGATCGAGATATAGTGACAAAGGATTATAAGAATAGATGATTCTAGTACAAATGGGAGATTGTTGGGAATGTCCTGAAATCACACTTGTATTTACTCTTGTATATAGTTGTCGAGATAAGACAATCATATGATACTAGGTGATTATGATGCTTTGCTAGAAGTCTCTTGTAATCTATGAGTTTGGAACTCATTACTAATATTATATGATCCTACAGGGTCACACACCTAAGCAAACTGGATAGAGCTTGTTGGAATTGATCATTAATGTAATGATCAAATTATTGCGTTTCTGGAGACTGTGTCGACCGACACAAAGGTTGTGTCGATCGACACATAGCCCGAACCAGAATATTGATTTTGGTTTTCGGTTTAATTAATCATTGGTTTTGAACCAATGGTTAATTAGGTTTTCTTAAGTCTCTATATATATGATATGCACGACTTTTGAGAGCTTTAACCTAATTTCATAGTCACCAGAAACACAGGAATCTTGAGAGCTTTCTTCAGAGATCTGATCTCTTCCGGCACTAGCATCTCGGCTTTCCAATTTGTGTGCGTGTGGATACCAGTAGAGGCGCAACATATGAGACGCTATTGATCTCTTGTTCCTGAACTCTTCCGCTGCACAATTCATTAGGTATACTCGAGATCCATGTATTAAATTCAAGTTTAAACAAGAACACATGATCCTTAGGCATATCATGAATTCCTTTCAGGTGTATCTTGATCTTATATATATATTTTCAATAAATATATAGCAGGAGGGTTTACTAACAATGGTTGTGAATGGTTGCTCAGTACGCTCCGGGTCGTACCAAGTTCGGACTAGTATACACTTTTACAACCATTCACACTTTGTTCCGATTTGGTTCGTACCAAATGAATACCAACAACAAAATAACTAGTACGCAAGTGCATATCAAGTACATACCAAAAATACAAAGCAATTCTCTAGTACGCACTTATTTTTGGTCCACCACAAAACTTTAGCTGACCAACTTTGTACTAGTATGATTGGTCCGATCAAATTCGTATCGGAGCAACCATTCAAAGCCAATATATTATGAAATCTCTCAGCAAAACTTATCTCAGTTGTTGTTGTTGTTGTTGTTGACTAAAGAAAAGAAAACTTGGATTCTTATCGTTTGCTTCTTTTTTTTTCATCAGTCCTAATGCTTATCAAGCCGAATGATGACGTGGTCGACATGAAGAAGGTAGACGAAGCGGTCAGGTCCATTAAGATGGAAAAAGTGTCTGGGGAACATGTAAGTTTGGTGCAATCTCTTAACACCATCTATTTTTTATACTTATCGGGTTGGTTTTGAAATTAATCTCTCAATGATTATTACGTACAGCAAAGCTTGTCCCAGTTGGTTATGGAGTCAAGTTGTTAGGAATCGAGTGCACCATTGGATTCCCGTATCAAGCCGACACCATGGTCGAAGAACAAATTATCGTTAGTCCGTATGTTAAGAGCTGTCAAGCTCTCGGCGTGATTTGGAACTCCTTGAATCTTCAATTTTTGACTGCTGATGAATTTAATAAGGTATCGTGGGAGAGAGAACCAATTCGATTTTATGTCAAATAAAATACTTATCATTTATCTAACTAGCTAGGTGCTGGAAAAAAATTTATAATGTTTTTTTTTTTATCTCGCGAATTGCTGATATTATTAATTAATTTTTTTTAACATGTTTTGATCATCCTAAAAAAATAATAATAATAATAATAATGAAGATTTTGATTAGGAGCCTCAGTATTTTTTTTAATATTAAATTGATGTTTGAGTAATTTTTTTTATCAAATTTCTTCTTAGCTAAAATCAATGGCTTAAAGAAAAGATGAAGCGACCCGTTAAATTCCAAATATATTTGTTTTGTATGTGAATTGATGGTTTAAATTTCAGATGTTTCTTGTCTTATTAACTTGGTGTATTTCTTATCTGTCTCTTGAATAAACCAAGTTTCCAGTCATAAAAAAGAAGTGATGTTGATTTAACTTTTACACATGTGAGAATCAGGGAGATAATAAACAATGATATACGCATAGCCTTGAAAATGCTTTAGAAATGCATGTAGTCGAAGGCCCAAGTTTCTGTCTCCGATCTTTCCTGATCATTAGATTTTCTAGAATTCGAATCGTATTTTCTATAGTTTTGTTTATTGACACCAATAACAAGATTTCTTTATATCATAAACTTTCTGTAGGTGCTATCTATTTAATTATACACCTGCCCGGAGTAAAAGGCAAAGATTATAAGCTGAAGATATCAATCACCTTGTATTAAAATTCTATATATTTCAAATATGGATTAATTCAATAAGTAACAGCTTTGCAATTTGCAAGTATGGATCATCTTACGTTAAATTACATATTGAATAAAATGTTTATATCGACTCTATAATTACATTTTTTTCAATATGGTAGGTAAAAACACTTTTGAAGATATCAGAGCAAAGATCAATTAGATCTTTCAAGCTACATTATAAAATACCTCAAAAAGCTTCTTTTGTAATGGTGCAAATTCTCTCTCAAACAGACCCATTTCTATTAAACCAAATCATTCGAAGATGAAACGCATAAGAAGCCGCACTGATTTCAATTTCTCACCCTTCTTATCATACAAAGGCACAGATCTGATTCCTGGTCTTAATTCTGAAACAGGCAAGCATGTTTGTCCCCCAAAATCATCCTTCTCAGACATATCGTACTCTCTTACTTCGATCCTAAGCAATGCAAGCTCTGGAACTGTTAATGGGAAACTGAATTCCTCATCCCAAATTGGATACCAGTTGTCCTCGATTATCCTCGTCTTCTTTTTCGCATTATCCGCTGGTACACCCACTATGAACATCTACAAAGCTCAAAAATCCGCAATATGATAATGTTTTTGAGGAAACTGAATTAAATTAGAAAATAGCCAATTTGGCGAAAGTGGTTACCTTAGTGTAGAAATCAGGAGGAGAATAAGCGTCAAAGTAAGTGTGACTAAAGTCTAGACGCCATCCATCTCCCATATATACCTTAACCTGTTGAAAACCCACTACCAAAGATAAGGCAAATGACATTTAAAATGTGAAACTATCTTGAAAGAATATATGGAGGTTGCTGTTTTTGGCTTGCCTTTAACGTTTCTTTAACCGGAAGTTTCTTCTTAGGGTCAAAAACTTCGTCATGAAACCCTTTCTTCATCAAGAAGTTAGGTTTCTTGACATATCCGCAACCTCCATTGGCTCTAAACATGCCGTGCATCAACCATAGAGATTTCCCATATCCCTATGATCAAATATATTTGATTTGTTATACAAAGATTCTATCAAATGTTTGTAAATGGAGAATGAAAACTGATGGAATTAGCCCCAAACAAAAGCCCTAAAAGGCGCTTAAACGTCAAGGTATCTTTAAAGCTTAGTTTTGTTACCTGCATGTTGAATGCAATCATTTGAGCACCGTGAGTCCAACCGATAAGCGGTTTGTAGTTTGAGGAGTTAAATCTTGTTCCTTTCGGGTAAATACGGAGCAAATTCCGCTGTGTAAACCTAGAGAACATATAGAGATCAATTTGTAGCACGAGGCTGGTAAAGGATTGGGATGGTATTAGTAGTATTATTACCTTACAACATCCTGACCGTTGGCTGAGCAAGTCCTGTCAAGTTCCTGCTCGCTTAAACTCAAACGTCTCACTTTTTCAGCCATAACTTTCATCTCTTCTTTCACCGTTCCCTTTGGTTTCCCGGCATGAATTGTGATCAAACGTTTGTATGCCGGTTTCTGATCTTCACTAGTCTCTTCATCTTCTTGATCACTATCACTCTAATTCAAAAACTCATACCAAATTAGAAAACAGGAAACAAAAGAACAATGTATGACTTTGTTTCTGATGTAAGTTCTTTTTTTTTTACCTTGCTTTCACAATCTTGGTCAAACAACATACTTTCTAGTGTCTGAATCTCCTCTATACCAGGCGTTTCTTCTTCTGATGAGGGAGATACATTATTATCCTTCGGTTTAACAATCGGATTCCTCGATTCGAGATACTCTTTAGGCGGTTTGGTCGAGATCATGATCCGATGAAGCAATGAAGCAGGAGAAGGAAACTCTGCTAAGCTATCTGATTCAGGGTAATACAACATCTTCCCAAATATCTGCGTTGCCATCTAAACAAGAAACAAAATTCATACAATATCATCGTCGCGAAACCAAACTGATAGATGCAGAGAATTCTGTTTATAATTACCTCAGCAACTTTGGCTTGAAGATCAGCTGTAAGATGATCCTCTAAAGTGATGATAACCGGATAAGGCGAACTACAAAACGCGTAATCTCTTATCGATTTTAAACATTTGATAAGCGGCACAGGCGTCGTGAGCGTTCTGAAAAACAAGAAACCCGCGATATCAATCGTTTTTTTTTTCTTTTTTGAAAATGTTTAGAATAAGGAAAAAAAAAAAGGTTATACCTTCCGTGAAGGACATTGATATCTGTTCCAGTGGAGTTAGGCCAGACATCAAGCTCGATAACTCGAACACCTCTTTGCAAGGCTTTGATCACAGGGACTTCGCTGCAATCGCTGCTTAGTTGATTCCCCGTAAGGTAAGAATTGTGTCCTGTATATATGAAGTAATGTGACAATGGTGCTGTCATATCTTGATGCACCTGTTGTATCAAAAACAAAATATTTTCACCTTTTGTTAAAAAGTAAAGATTTGGTTTTCTTGTAGATATTTACGTGGGGCGTGATGGGTGGATTGAGATAGTCGGAAAAGAGGAAATTGAAGAAATCGTTGAGGTTGAGTCCGTTGCACGTGACGTGGTGTCGCCGTCGTATGACCTCGTCGATTAACCGTTGAGCCTCGGCGACGGTGGTTCCTGATTCGCCTTGGTAGTCGTCGAGGAAACAACAGAGCTGTTCTGGGCCGATTACGCCGTCATCTTCGTCTCCTCCGCCGCCGCGATCGACGGCGAATTGGCAGAAGGCGTCACGGACGTCGTCGGTGGGTTGGACTTCGTTGATCTTGAATTTGCGGTTGAAGCATTTGAACATCTTGTAATTGTAACTACCGCTATCGTTATTTGACTCCGATTTCTTCTCCTTCCCCATTGTTCAAATTCGATTTTAGGGTTTTCTTCCAAATCCAGAAATTTTGTTCTTCGGATTTCCGAAGAACTGAGAATTTGGGGATTGATGATGAGGAGAAGGAGAGAGTCCCTATAAAAGAGGAGTTTTTGAAGCGGGATCGTTTGTCCTTTGTAATCTCTTTCTTCCTTCGAGTCTTTTGAAAAGAAAAAAAAAAAGAGTTCTTACCTATTTGTTTTTTTTCCTTTTTATCTTACTTCATTTCTTATAAAAAAATTATGGTAAAATTACTAATAAGAGAAATTCTTAATTGATGTCAAAAAAAAAAAAAAAATCTTAATTTTAGTCTCGGTTTTTTTTTTTTAATTTAGCAAAGGTTCTATCTTTTTCTACTCTTTTCAGTTAGACAATTTAACTTTAGTGTAAGAATAAGATTACATTCTGTTAAAAAATAATCCAAGAGTGTTGCTTCCATGATACATCTTTATTTTATATTTTGGAGTCCATTCTCTTCTCTAGTCAAAATCTAGAGATGTTTATATAATCATCAATTAAACAGAATCTAGGGTTTTTGTATTTAATCATTCATCATACATTGAGCTGCTGTATAAAGGATCCGTCAATTAAGGAAATCATGCATACTTCGTCTACATCACGTCGACCTTGGATTTTACATGTAAACGAAATATATCTCTTTTACATTTTCATAGAAAAGGTGGGTCAGCAATAATAATTTGTTTATTTTATCCAAAATAAATAATAATTTGTTTAGATTTCGGATTGAAACAAAAAATGTGAAAGCATCTCAAAAGGCCAATGGGCCCATATTCTAAAAGCCCAGATATATTATTTCTGCACAAGTCTCCTTCAGGGGAACTAGACCTAAGATATTGAAATTCTTTGTTCTCAAGTTTTCAGTCTTGTCTTACAATAAATTATCACATTCATTGCTTCCAAACATCCATGAAAATGTGATCATCTTACTGAAGTATGGTCATATGTAATCTTTGTTCTTACACTTGGTGAAAATGAAAAACAATGTAAAGAGACTTAAATTCGGTTCTGTGACTGAAGGCGCCAGCTAAACAAGTAAGGACCATAAAAACACACACACACACACAAACATGTTCTTTTTTTTTCAAAAGGTGAATATATATTTACATATCGGCTTTACGAGGTTGGGATGTTCTTGAACTATATCCATGTAACCTGATCTTCCCAGAGGTGTAGACACGGAAGCCATTTCTAGACGAAACAAATCTGATAGCTTTGTGCATATTGGATTTAGAAGCAGCGTGATAGCATCTGGAATAGTGTTTAGGTACGTGTATTGGTTTGACAAAACATGATTTTTCCAGATGTGGAATCGCATGAAGATGAGAAGGAAGATGGATGATAAATTCTCCAAAGTCATCAGTAACAGCTTTTATCCATTTTGATCTCTTTTTGTAACCAGTATGGCATTTTATGGCAACAGTTGCACCTTTATATAGACCATGAAAATAGTTAGATGATTTTTATTCTTTTTGGGTAAACAGAAAGCGTAAGAGTACGTAGAGAATAATAATACCTGAAACAGGGGTATGGCAGAGAAGAGAACCGGTGATAACTACGGAGGAGAGTTTGTGTTCGCCGTAACCATTCATCTCTGCCATATCTGTTATGCTCCATAACTTTCCTGCTGATGTGAATGCTACGTTAAAGATGAAGAAAGAGAAGAAACAAGAGATGAAGAAGCTCTCCATTTTTAGGAAGATCTTAATGGTGTTAGTCTTGTTTAAGAAAGGAAATAAAGCATGTGTGTGAATGTATGAATGAAGAGGATGGATTTTAATAAGGAGAGGAAATGGTCAAATGAAGAAGTAAGCCTACTCGCACCGAGATGAGGAGAAGACTGACGTATTGACTTTTGTGGGTTTGGTCTATGAGCACTACGGGGGTTAAAGGATTTGTTGACCAACCCCACATTTTCTCAAAAAAAGGAAAGAAGACCCCTCTCAATCTGTCCACAACAATCACCTTTCAATGGGCCTCTAAGTTTGATCGTTGGATATCTTTACGGCCCATTTGCTGTCCCACGTACAGAGACAAACCGGGAGATAGACGTTAACTGTTGACTCTCAATTTTTCGCGTTGACTGATAAAAGGCAAAAAGGAAATGGTCAAAGTCTGTCTCATTGGCATTGATGGTCCTACTTTTCTCCCCTAATTATTCTGTTCAGATGCACTCTCAATCAGAAAGGTGTAGACAACGATCAAATTCCGGTTTGGTTTAACCGAGTTGGACACTTTTCACCGAATCATGTAGAACTAGTAAGAAATTGCTTTATATATAGTTTGCTAACTTTTTGTAGTGGGAGGAGTGTTGTAGATAAAAATCACCAATCAAATATCCTTTTCAATAAATATATCCCTAAAACTAAACTATTTTTTTAACAAAAGAGAATCTCCTTCAACAAAACCTTATCACCTTCGATCAAATACTACACATACATTAATTAAACTAAAACTATTTCGTGACCCCAAAAAAAAACTAAAACTAAAACTATTCATAACTATTTCAATTAAAAAGATTACATAAACATAATGATCATTACACAGAATCAAGACTTCATTTACTTAGACAATTTTCACATAATGAGGCACGAATAGAAAATATTTCTGTTAGTATCAACAACAATTTCGAATGGAGATTGAAGAATATACATTTACAGAATAATGTTAAATCAGAGAAGATAGATAGAGAGATATTATGAATCAAGCATCATCAGCATCACTTCCACCTATATGACCTCCATGGTTACTCACCCAATAGCTGCTCCCATCAGGACCAGATATCTTAAACCTTTCAAGCACAGATTTTCCTTCTTTGTACTTCTGGCTCTTCTCATGAGCTGTCTCCTGAAGAAACATGATACACAACAACTTTAGTTAATATCGACAACAACACCGACATGTTTTTTTACACATTATTCGGTGTCTTGCTTGCTTACGTATCTCCAGCCAACGATTGATCCACAAGAGACACAGAAAATGTCAGCCACTGTATGTTTTCCAGTCATCATGATTCTTTCTTCCGTCTCTCCAATTGACACATTGGCACTATACCAGATTTGTCATTATCAGAAATACCAGCCCGGTTTAGGAGTTTTGGATCATAATAAACAAGAAAACTTACACTTTATTGAAGAGATAAGCTTTCCCATGCTTGCAGTGAAAAGACTGAACAAGGCAACACACAGATGCAGAATCAGTGAGAGATTTACTTTGTAACTTCAACTCTCTTTGTTATATATTATCTATAGAACATAAAGAAACAAACCTGTTCTTTTTAAAAAGTTGAAAAAAAAAACAATTTTTTTTCTTCATAGCGTGATCACATTTCCCAGTAGTGAGATTAGAGAAGAATTAATTAATTATTATTTACTTAAAAGCTAATCAAGCAAATAACCACATCTTTTTTTCTAGAGAATCATCATTCAGAGAACACCACAACAAAAAACCATAAGTATAATCTCTAGAAAATCCAAAAAGAGATTGTAAGAGGTGTAAAGAGACAAAACCTTGGAGATGATGTCTTCGTACAAAGCAAGATGGGTCTTACAGTGTTTGCAGCTGTAAACTTTTCCTTCCAGATGCACCAGAAACAGTCTCCCCATCTTGATTTCAATCTCCCCCAATTGAATCCAGTTAAAAAAGAAAATCAAAATTTGATGTAGAGAGCTAAATATCGATCTTAGGGAGGAAAAGGAGAAATTCCGGGACTTTCGGTTACTTTTGCTTTAAAGGAATAAAAGAAGTTGATGTGATTGGTTGGTTGGTTGGTTGGGAGGAAGGAATTGAAGTTTGTTGTGTATCTAGCAAGAAAAATGAGGATGGGGAAGGTATAACGTCTGCTCTCAATTATTCACTTTTATTTTTTTTTCTTTCTCTTCTTCGGTGCATAAAAGTGGAACAACGTGTACTCTTCACCAACTGTACTTTTCGAATTTTTTTATTCGTATGGTTTCTTTTTAAATATGTTATCCGGAATTAGGAGTATGTGATTTATCCACTATTACATTAGGCCACAGCCAATCCGGTACAGTTGATGATACAATTGCATCAAAATTCGTAAAAGACACAACATATTTATTTGGCTACTGTATCACGATTTGTTTAACGAGTCCTAAACTTGATGGAAAAACGGTCCCTCAGATTGGCAAGGTGATCGAAGGTGAACATTCTCCTTCGGTGTTATAATTGCATCTCGTGGAGAAACTGTCCACGGATGTTCGAAAGTGATCGAGTCATTCGTTGTTCCTGTCTTCAGAGGTTAAGTTGAGTTCGGCTAAAACATATTTTTACGAATTCGAAAGGTTTCTAAGCCAATTACATTGACCATATTATAAAAAATAAAAAATAAAAAATAAATTACATTGATCACTCCCTAACCAAACTAAACACGCATATACCAAATTTGTAGTCGAAGCACTAACACTGATAAGATTCAATATGAACTCTTGAATAAACAAAACATTATGGAGAATAAAATGTCTTTGTTCAATTGAATCACATCTATTTCATTGCTCTTTGCACCGGAACCGGTAGGTAGTTTCACATGCCTCATGACAGAAGTATCTAAGAAATTGAAATAACGATCTTGAGTTACATGGTGTGTAGCACCAGAATCAACCACCCAAGCTTGAGGTGACTGAACATTTTGGGACATTCTCAAAATACCAACAAAGTAGCAAATGAAAGGAGATAAAGAGATATTCGATGGAGCCATAGTTGGATGAGAAGAAGTATCAGCAGTAAAGTATGTTGGTGGAGAAAAAATGTTGAAGCTAGAAAATAAACAGGGCGATGAAGTTTTGTATTTGGTCGGGAAACAAATGGCCAATCATGCTTTCAAGAGAAGAATGAGATGAACTAGAACCAAAAATTTGAGCAGCAATTGGTTGTGCAAGCGGAAGAGATGATGGTTTCTGAGACTTCTCAGATGGTTTGGTTTTTGCACCACTGCTAGGAAGGAAACCATGCTTTCGATAACATTTTTCTGCAATGTGACCCACACGATTGCAATAAGAACATATTGGTCTACCTTTACTTGGACCCTTTTGAACACAACTAATAACCGAAGAGGTACCAGTGGAGGAAAGTTTCTCAAAACCTTGGAAAGCAGCAGGAGGAGCAACGACTGTGGAAAAACCACGTTGATTATCATTCCAAGGGATTGTAGACTTCAACTAAACTCGCGAGGGCATTTTTCAAAATAATTTGCCTCTGAACTATAGCATAAGAGTCATTCAATCCAGCTAGAAACTTAATATTTTTAGCTCTTTCTACCTTCAGTTGTAGACTAGCAGCATTGCCACAAGTCCAAGGTACGTCAAATGCCTCTTTACCTTCAAGCTTGATCCCACAACGTCTTTAGATAAGTGTTGTAATCATATATGACAGTGAACCTTGACGAAGATCTTAATCTCCTAAGTGAACATAAAAGTGTGTGGAAGATTTTTCTTGTAAAACCTTCCATACAAGTCACTCCAAATATCGGAAACATGTTTACCCTTCAAATATAGTGATATATATGAGGAGATACATAGTTAAGCAATTGGGACGGGACCATGGAATTGCATCTAGATTAGAAACCAAAAAATTTAGAAGAATCTCGAGGCCTAGAGATTGTTTGATATTGTAGACATCACTCCAATCTCAAGGCCTAGAGATTCTCAAATCTTAGTTTATTCTTTTTGTTTAAAGAAACACACATAACATCACTTCAATCATCGTAATTCGATCTATCAAGGCGAATATAGATGATATTCAAACATGGATGGTCAGCATAACGCATATAGAACAATGATTCTGACGGATATAGTGAAAATCAAACTCGAGAAGCTCTGAGAACTTTAGATCGAGTAGCCGGTGGAGTATTTGCAGGAAACCATCAATTGAGTCATCTTGCGAGAGCTAGAAACTGTCGTTGCATGTAACGAGCAGATAGGCGGAGAACTTTGTTGATTATAACTATTTTTCAAAAAATTAGTAGATTAGAGAGTTAGAAAGAGAATCTGAGCTCAAAATCGAAGAAAAGATTTTAAAAATCAATAAGATCTGAAGTTGGATGACTCTGATACCATGTTATGAACTCGGAAGAAAAGAGAGATTTCAAATTGTATTCTTTTTATTCATCAAGAAACATTTTACATTGTGTTATAAACAATTACCTAAACCAAAAAGAAAAAAAAACAGGTATTTATATTAGATAAATCTAGTAAGTTAAACCAGCATTAAAACGAATGCATACACATACTATGTTACATATTTCTTTAAGAACTTGTGGGTGAAACGTTTTAGGCTTTTTGTGTGTCCTCTGATAGAATCACAATGTCTTTACAATAAGGGATTCCCTTGTTTATATAAGTGTTAGGCGGTGGAAACCAGATGATTTTTCTTTGAGTTTTTAGAAATGTTTCTTTTTTCTCAAAGATTTGACGTCATCTTTGTTATATTTCTTTTTTCCTCGGAGGCCGGAGTATACCTTGTTTAGTCGGGATTTTTTCGAGTTGGGCTTTGTGTACCACATGTTAGTTGAGCTAGACATGCTTTATACGTGATTAGTGACCACTAAAGGATGAATGAGAGCCTTAATGGTACAAGGATGACATAGTGACACTCATAAGGATGATTAGATGAAAAGCCATGCAAGATGAAATTTTATTCTTGTATGACAATCACACGTACTAGCTGGCGAATTTACCAAAAGAAACAAAATTGCTAGAGAAAAAATGGGTATACTGGAAAAAATTCTGAATATCATACAAGGATAAATCCAAGCTCAAAGCCTAAATACAAAGTTTGGTTGGTCATGAAAGGATGCAATCAAAGAAAACATAAAATTTGAAAATATATACTCTCTAGTGGTAAAGATGCCCTATATATATCCTAATTGTTCTTGAATTGGAAGTTAAGCAACTCGATATCGAGACCACATTCCTCCTTGGTGATCTAGAAGAAAATATCTACATGGATCAACTTGAAGAATTCAAGATCTCATACAAAGATATTCGGTGTGTCGATTAAAAAAAAGTCTTTATGACCTCAAGCAAACCCCAAAACAATGGTACAAGAATTTTTACTCCTTCATGGTGAATCATAACTTCAAGAAAACCATGAGTGATCATTGTATCTTCATGAAGAGGTGCATATGGCAGCGATTTCTCATAATTTTGCCTTATGTTGATTGTGGGACATAACCACATCAAGATAGTTGCTCTAAAGAAATATTTGTGCAAATTCTTTAACATGAAAGACTTGGGGCCAGCAAAAATATTCTTGTGATGAAAATCACTTATGATAGGTCAATAGAAATGTTATAGCTATCCAAAGAACGATATGTTGAAAATGTGTTGCAGAGTTTGAACATGCACTAGACTTGTTGGACAATTCAAACTAAATTAGGAAAAATCCCAACAAGTGAGAAGGAGAAGGAGGAAATGAAGAGTACGTCATATATGCATCAGCAATAGGCAGCCTTATGTATGTCTTAATATGTACAAGTCTTGATTCGCCTATGCAGTTGGAGTTGTAAATCATTTTCAAGCCAATCTAGGAAAGGAGCATTGGAAAGCGGTCAAATGGATCCTCAAATATCTATGAGGCACGCGGAAAATCTATCTATACTTTGGTAATGAAAAGCTTGAGTTGAGGGGTTAGTTCTGAAGTGGATAAGGTGTAGAGATCTTTCTAGATTAAACTAGTGCCTTGGCTAGTACTAATATAAATATGAGTAGTGGGTAACAGTTTGTAAGATACAATCCAAGAAGAAAAACTTTAAGAGCATTTCACTATAAGCTAGTCTTGTAATAGTTACTTTCCTATCATAGAAGAACTTTCTCTGTATCGTAATTGTCTTATTTCCATGTTTTTTTTCCTTTTGATATCAATTATATTTATTCCCGACCAACTAAACCAAAACTAAATACGTTACATAAATACTCATGTATTTTGGTCATCAGCCCTCCTTTAATTCGAGATGAGATAATTAAAGATATTGTCGAGTGAAATCCTATCTTTGCTACTTGCTCGTGGGATGTCGAAATTATGAAGGACACGGCCTTGGTTGTAAGTTGTAACATTGTATAATTGATATTCGACTATGTGCATTATTATATTCAACAACCTACTTATCACATTTGTATAATAGAAGAAAAATGATTTATAATTCTTGCATCAATCTAGTCCAACGATAGATAGATATGATAATCGAATTCCAGCGGCGCCAAATACAATAATAAAACAAACTCGTTCGGATTAACACGGTCGAGTCCTCAGAACCTCTTTACGATAACATATATTATAGAGTTTTGATTATTGTAGAAGATAAGGTTTTATGAATAAAATAAAGTTGAACGTAGAGAAAGGCTCATTTATTAATTGTTAAAAGTGGCGAGGAAGCTGATAGGGCCTTTGCCGGTGAAGGCAGCCTGAAGGCCAAAGATGAGAAATGCGACCATAGCGAGACGAGCATGCTTTATCTCGGCCAGCTTCAATGTATCCAACTTCTCTGGGTCAGACCCGAGTCCCAACGGGTCAAAGTATCCACCCGGGTAAATCCGTGCTTCCGGATCCAGCTCAGCGTTACGCTGGAACTCAATGTACCCGATCACTAACACTTCAATCCATATCAACGTCGTCAACGAGAATGGTAATGGCTGTCCTAAATACGACGAACCATCCACCAATTCCACCTAGGCATCAGCAAAAAAGAAAAATAAACGGTGACAAATTTCATATACAAAGTTAATGAAAATAAATTCTAAAAAATGTATTTGCCAATTTCATCCGATTTTCATGTGAATTCGTAATACCACTGTGCCTCATTTTTAGACCAAACAGATTGCTTAAACCTAATTCCAGCATGCCTCATTTTTCAAATCAATTAGGTAAATGACAATCTTTGAGAAAGAAATTAGATAATTAGCATTAGGCGAAAAAACATATTAAGTAAATGGTAATAAGAAAATTTCAATATTTCGGTATTCTGATTTTGCTTTACATGTAACTGGTATGAGAAACATATTTTTTTGTAACATGTTATTTTTGAATATAACATGATATGTTTCAAGTGTATGTCCACATAACGCCCTAACATAGCTAACTCTCAAATCCAAAATCTCAAATTCTAAGTTCTATTCTATAAATTAGATTCCAAAAATTAACATGTTATGGAAAGAAAAAAAAAAAGTCTCGTGAAATGAATCTTCTAAAAAACATTAGATTTTTCATAAATATTTCCTTAGTTGACATGCAGTTGTTCTTGTGCAATGCTCAAATAAAAAATTGTATTTTAATGCCATTGAATGGATGGCGATTGTCCACGTGGACAACTGTGTACGTGATGAATAACTGAGCGTACCTTTCCGGCATCTTGCCAGGCGACGCCGGTGAGAGCTTCGACGGCGAGGGCGCCAAGAGTGCCAAGCATGGCCCATCTTCCATGGATGAGCTCGCATTCCCTGAACCGTTGGATCCCGAAGACTTCCGTGTACGGCTGAAACGGCGTGGGGTTGATCTCCGACGACCCTTGGATGATCCCGATGACGTCACCCGCCACATTCTTAGCAAGGTTCTGGTCAAGCTCGTCGAAATCGAACTGAAGATACTCCGCCGGTTTACCTAAACCGAAGGGGTCGAATCCACGGTCTCCGATCATCGATCCGTCTAACCATTCCGGCGGGGTTGCTCCGGGAAACCAAACTAGTCGATCTCCGTCGTCTTGGACCTTCTTCGATTTCTTCGGCGGTGGAACATCTTTCTTTTTCCCGAAACTGAACCCGAACCGGGCTTGGACTCTACCGGTTCCGGGTCTAGGATCTTGAATCCGAATCCCAAAGATTCCCGAGGCTGCTGCTGCCGTGGTGGTAGCCATTGAAAATTGTGTGGGTCTGCTTAGTGTGACTGAGGAAATGTTTTATAACATATAGTTTTTTATTTTTAGATTTTAGAATAATAGTAAGTTTTATATGTGATGGTAGATTTGAGAAGCCTTATCTCATCGTTATCTCCTGTGATTGGTTTCTTCACCTTTATTCTTTTGTGGTGTCTCTATTTTCAGTGACGTTGCACTTTTTCTCTTTGGTCCTAATGGTAGGTGCCTGAATTTAAGGTTTTTTCTTGTTTTTGTTTTTGTTTGGATTTCTTATCTTAATTTCACAAAAAAAGAAGAAAGATTTTGGTCATAACTGGAGTTCCCTCTGTGAAGCCCAACATATCAAAAGCCCACGATCGTACATAGATTTAAACCGAACCTCTAAATTTAATCCCTTAGTGGTTAGGATTTTTTTTTGGTCAAAAAAGGTTGGTTTAAGCATGAGAATTGTGGTGCCCTTTAAGGCTTGAAACCAAGATTTAATATTGAGCCATCTCTAGGCAATTCAATCAAGATAGGGCCATGATGAGATACTATATTTATGCGCTTACTTCTTCCACAAAGAACAAGAACCGGTCTATGCATGAGGTAACAGAAGGATTACCAGTGGAATCACCGTGAAAGTTGATTTTCTGTTTAATTCGTTTAAGATTTAACTAAGGATTTTAAATTCTAATATATGGTGTTATTAGACATGAGATTTATGTAAAATCATTTACAATCCTCTTTTATTCAAATAAAAATTTGTTAAAATCATATGAAATTATAAGGTCACATGGAATTTTACAAAAATTTCTTAGTTAAAAAATACAAAGATTCAAATCTAATGATTTTATGTGGGATTGTATAGGATTTTAAATAAAACTAGGCTTTGATTTCGCGTTGTAACGCGGGGTAATATTTTTAGATTTGGTTCGCGACTTGAATCTCGTGTCATTTCTTATATGTTTTGGATTTTCTTTCCTTTTCTGTTACCATTTAAATAATTTTCTGTTTGGGTTTATTTATTTTATTCAAATGGACAAAAGAAAGGAAAGAGTACAGGAACATGTTTCCCGAATAACTGAATTTTGTTCAAAATTTCCCTAAATTTTTTGAAATATTATGAAGTATTTGTCCCGAAATTAAGTCTTATCCAAATTAGTGAGATTTTAGATTTTCATCTTAGCTATCCGAAATTTATCATTCACATCCCTTTTTCGTTATATTATGTCTCGTAATCGATACCAAAACATTTCAACGGGTTAAAATAAATGTATGTGATTAAAACATAAAAATTTCAGCGGATATGATTAAAAAATAGAAATCACCGTGACTTTCCAATAACCCGGCCAAAACCTGGTTTTGTGATTTTTTTTTTTTTTTTTTTTCTGTTTTGTTCTTAATAGATATTTTTCCTTCTAGCTAAAATTATAATGGCAATACATGTAATACACTACACCAACATAAGGTTGTCAACAATTTTCGAAAATTAATAGTTAATTTTTCAATCTTAAATCACAATCAGAATCGTTAACTCTAATATTTTCTATCAAAAAATAAAGGTTCAAAATGGTTAGTTAAGATGTTAATAAATCTCATCCAATATTGAGATCTAATTAGAGGATAGTATTGAATTAGACCACGTAAAACTATATATTTTTAATATTCAAAAGCCCAATTCATTAAAAGGTTTTTAATTGATATCATTTTGAAAATATCACGTACTATAAAAATCCTTGAGATATAAGAAAACCTTTTGTCAATTGTTTTTTTACCAATTTTATCCTTAATGAAAATATACCCTTCTAACTAATTTCTAATGGCATTACATGTAATATAATACATGGAAGTAAGATTATCTCTATATTTGTACTACTCAATTGATAGTATTAAGATCATAAAAATTTTAAAAGCATCCAATACCATCAAAATCATATAAATTCTTATTAAAACTCAAATAAATTTAAATACAGTTTAATATACTCCCATTATTAAATGATGAAACCCACGAGCCCACAATCAATCAGCCTAGATCCACCTTAACCCAACTATTTACAAATGGTCATATGTGGATTCGTTTATGGAAAGTTTTCACTTCCTTGTATTGGTTCATTCCAAAGTTTTATAAGGAAACCATGGGAAGGATCCATTATAAAAAAGCTCTACATCATGTCTCTAACTGCACCCTTCCACACTTGATCAGCCCAAGATCCAACTTGCATTTTATAGACCCAAAAAGAATCAAATCACAATAGTTATTTATAATATTGATTGGACTCCAAAGGATATATCATTAGATTTCAAAGCCGTCAAGATAGATATAACCTTCTACACGTCCTAATTTGGTCAAAAATCAAGAAATAAATGTCATATATCTAGCCTTTGATTTATTTTCATTTAAGTTCATTTATTTTCTTATTTATTGTCATATATCTAACCTTTTATTTATTTTTATTTATGTTGATTTATTTTTATATTTATTGTTTTAGATCAATTAGGTATGAGCCTATAAAATCTCATATCATTCCATTGTAAGAACACACCTTTTATGAAATTAAAACTGAGTTTATACTCTTTGAGCTTATATGCATTTATTCTTTGTTTTACTAAGTATTTTGGTAGATTTCATTGCTTAGTAGACCTCTTAAGTCGTTTTCTTTGTGTGGATTCAATAAGACCTTGATTTCCGCTATCATCACAAAGGCATTATGCATTTTTTTGTGACAAACTTCATTCCATTCAAGTTATAAGCATGAAACTGTGTGATCAATGAGCATAGGTGGATTTCGTGCTTACATCAATCAGACTCCCACTAGCCTCAAAATGTAACTCTCCCAAACTTGGTTTGATTCAGAATACAGTTTTAGCACATATCAACTTTTTCACTTGTGCTAACACTCTTTGCGTTCAACTTGTGAGGTATCAGACTAATGGAGTAACCTAAAGCTCATCTTTAACTCAGTGGAGGTCAGCATCGCTGGAGCTTGTTACTAGGTACTGTCTTAGTTAGGAAATATGTTGGGTTATCATTTGTGTGCACTTTTCTTAACACTAAATTACCAGTAGATACTAGATCTATTAAAAAATGAAATCGTGTACCAATGTGTTTATCCCTCATAGTGTTATGCATTAGTAGTCACACCCCATCGAAAGTTTAACAATGTTAAAAACCCAATTCTGAAACTATACCGTTCAACCAAATTATATCATTTTCGGCTTCAGACTGCACCATGTATTATGTCTTAGTTGTGGACAAAACTACAACATATTGTAAGCATGATTCCCATGAAACTTTATTCCACCAGCCTTGAAATTGAGCCCAATTACAAACCTACACATGTCTAGGTTTTTAATATAATTTGAATCATAATAACATTCCACATCAAAATTTCAACCTTCTTGAATGTTAAACTTTTTTATGCTTATTTAATGCACTAGGATTATTTTAACAGTTGACCAATGTTTCATGTTGAGTTCTAATATGAACCAACTAACAAAGCTCACAATAAAACCAAGATCAGGATGCTACCAATAATTGCATACATCAACTCCCAACTACACTGACATATGGTATATCCCTTATATGTTGTTCTTATTCCATGTTATCTTCTTGATTTAGACCCGTTAATTTGAAGTCCAATTTAGTTGGAGTAGCCATTGCTTTTCACTTAAAAATACCAAAGGGTATTAATACATACTCAAGGTAGCTTGACTGAAAAGAAAACATAGTTCATTTTTTTATATCTTCTACGATACCCATACCTAGGATCCTAGAGGCCTTACCCAAGTATTTCCTCTCAAACTTCATGTTAAAAGTTTCCTTAACCTCATGTATAGCCTGCATACTTTTGGAAACTACCAACATATCATAACATACATAAGTAGATAAATTGCCTTGTCAGACCATGTGTCAAAGCTCCTTTGGTATGTTGTTGTCTTTTCATGAAGGAGTAAAACCTCAAATTCCATTGTTTAGGAGATTGTTCCAAACGATATAGGGACCTATTAAGTAGAGATGCATTATTATGATCCCTTCGACCTAAGAACCTTTCCGGTTATTTCTTTAGGATCGTTTCATCCAGTTTTCCATGTAGAAATGTTGTTTTGGCATTTGATAGCTCCAATTCATAGTCTAGGTTAACTACTAGGATCTAAGTATCATTTTTTTCCATTTTTCCTTTATTGTTGCTAGCCACTTATGCTAGTTTGAAATCTTCTTAGCTTATGCATAGGTCTTGGTTTCTTCCACGTCTAAATAATAAGCCACTGATAAGGCATAACCTACAAAATCATATACCTAATACTGTGAAGGTGCTTGTCTGTTTTTTTTTTTTTTTTTTTTTTATGGTTCTATCTCTTGCAAACACATACTCATCCAAATTTTGTGGAGATTCTCGATGAGGTGCATATGCATCCCCTTCTTCATTTTTTGAGTTACTAGAATATTTATGTTATCTCATTTATTCCTCTAGTGTTTCCAAAGATAAGTATCCTCTTCTTAAACCTGAGTCTTCCCCTAGTCCCTAACTGGTGCATAAATACCTAAATTCGGACAGTTTTGACGTAAAATCTCTTCCCAATCTTCTTAGGATCTTTAGTTGATTTCTTAGTAGAATCAATGTGGTCTTATGAATCATTAGATGTATTCTTAAACACCCCATGCTCGTGGAAGACCACATTCATGCTTGTCAAATAATCATGCTATTCTGTAATCTAGACCATATGCCCTTTAACATCAAATGAGTATCCAACAAATATTCCGAAGACAACTTTGAGACTCACCTTTTCGTGGATTTTATGAACAAGGGCTATACAACCAAACCTCCTCAAATACGATTTTTTTAGGCTTAGATACAGTCCAAACTTTTTATGGAAGCTTGAAGTTTATTTAGGAACTTTTCATATTTGAAGAAGATGAGATATCAACATTTAAAGTATTATTATGATTTTAATTTGAGTATATATTTCAAAAGTTTCACCATACGAAGTGTAGATAAGGGCGAATCATAGTTCATTAGATAAATACCGTATTGTTAAATCTATAATAGTGATTTTAAAACAATTGGTAAATAGGTTTACTGAATTATTTAATACTAATTGTTTTAATAAAAATAGAAGGTTAATGCAAAACGAGATAAAAAAATGACATCTCACAACGATCAATTATAATTTAGTAGATAAATGTTATGTTATGAAATTTTCATTAAATTGAAATTCTTAGATGAATTTAGGAATTATGGATTAGTTTGTTATCTTTTCTCTTAATATATAAATTTTAATTGGTAAGAAACATATTGATGAATGACGCTAAATAACGAAAAAAATCATCCAAACATACGTAAATAGAAAGAAAAACTAAAACTTAACATTTATAATTTATACATGGAAAGAAAAAAGATAACAAACTAATTTATAATTTCTAAAATCATTAAAATTCGAAGTTTATGAAAACTTTCATAAAACATTTATCTATTAAATTATAATTGATCATCGTGAACTGTCATTTTATCATATCGTTTTGTATCGAAATTATAGTTTTTATTTAAAAAATAATATTAAAAAATTTAATAATACTATATTCGCCAAATGTTTTTAAAAAACATTATTATATGATTTAATATTATGGTATTCATCCATGAAGTATGATTCGCCTTGGTCTGGTGCACTTTTAAAAATATATATATACTCAAACGATTAATAATAATAGTAATTTAGAAGTTAGTAGGAATTTTTCATATTTTTTTATATGACCTAGAATATTTTATGAGTCTTCACCGTCATATATGCATCCTGCTTTCTCAAGCATACAATAGGAAATGAGATTCTTAGTCATTTTTGGCATGTCTTGTTAAGTTTCATGGACTTACAACTCAAAACCAATTGGCGATAAGTGAATCGGCATATGTCTCTTATATTCTAGTCTAGGTCCTTCCCAACTTCTGATGTGGGATATTCTCACACGCCCCGCGAGATAATGGTCCGTCTAACCATTAATTTCGACAATATCCCATCATAGGAATAATTACGAGTTAGATCGGCCATATTAATTTGGACCAGACCGATTTTGGTTTGGATTGGGCAGTGTGTGTTCGGACTCTGATACCATATTAAGTTACATGGACTTCCAACTCAAAACCAATTGGTGGTAAGTGGATTGGCTCATGTCCCTTGTATATTAGTCTAGGTAGTTCCCAACTTCTGATGTTGGAAATTTTTCACATGTCTCTTAATTCACTGAGAATAACATTGGTTCCACATGGGTTCCACATACTAACTCTTCCAATTATGTTTACCTTGTTGTATGTGTTGTTAGCCATAAAAATTTTACCACCGTGAAACTATTTTAGTTTCATGAAGTTTCATTTGCCAAGAAATGTCAGCTCGAATCCAAAGTGGAGTTTCCTTTGCCAAGAAATGTCAGCTCAAATCCATCACCCTACTCTCTTGACTCCCTTTTGCTAACAGTTATGGCTATATGTTGTGTGGTAATTAAAACAATATCAGTTGAGGCTGAATGTTTCTTGAAGTATCACTCCGAATAATCTCCCTTCCAATGGTTTTCCTTTCCACAAATTAAGCAACTAATTTAGTTTGCTTTTTTGAACCTATGTCTAGACTTAGACTTTCCTCTTTATTTTTTATATGTCATTTCACTACTTACTTGAACCCCCTTTTGCAAACCTCTTAGACTAGCTTCCTCTTGATTGTCCATAAAGACCTTCTTCAACTGTTCTACCTCTTGGCGCTTGACCCTTTTCCTTTAACTCAATCTCTAACACATAAGCATCATTAATTGGTTACATAATTGTGAGTGTATCCTTGTTATTTCCATACTTTAGAGTGTGAAAAAGTAGCTACGATACTGTGTGAGAGTTAAAAATAATAATATTTTTTCATTTCCCATACTATTGATGTAAGGAGAGATTGTTTAGTCATTAATTACAATTCCTCAATCAAACTATATTTGTAAACACCAAAACTACCCTAATATATCTCTTAATAGAGTATGAAAATGTAAGCAGTGGGATCAAATCCAAGGGAGACAAATTGATTGCTAGCTTCTAGTTTTTAAACATCAATTCAAGTTAACATAGTAGGTTGTTTGATTTTGGTAAGATCCTAGTTACTTATGCAAACACCAAGTAAGAAAATGCTAAGATGGTAATGAATTATGGTCGAATTGAAGTGCCGCACATGCAAGGAAACATTGTGAAACCAAAACTTAATGCAAAACAAAAATGAAAAGACTAAATAGAATTCGATTGTAGGAAATCAACCAATACCCGACCTGATGCATAAGCAAGGTAAGCGGACGTTTATAGCCCAATTTTCTTAAGGCCCAGTGGCCCACTTCAACTTACAACTCTGTAGCAAAATATTCTGATTCAAATACGACATGACGTCGACGGTTCTTCTTTTTCGTTCTGTTTTTTGATTTTTCTCATAGGGTTTTCAAAACTTCGATCTCGAAGTAGTTTTTGTATTTGTGATTCGTCATTCGTAATTCTGAATCAGAAAGATATGTGCGTACACTTATTATGACTTTATTCGTTTCATCTCGTTTCTAGTTTTCCAAATCAAAGTTTCGCGTCTTCACCTTCACATTTATAGTTTTTTCAAGCTTTGTTGTATCTTCTGTTTAGTATAATGCTATATGACTGTGTAGGCTTTTTCATGTTGGAGTAATTATACTATTTATATTGATTGTAGGCTTTGTCGTTGGAAAAATTATTCATATTATTAACTTATTAAGTCTGCAATTTAGTGCAATTCAACAATTTGGTGATTTGGTTTTAAAAATCCTCGATGATGCTAATTCAATTTTTTCTTTTGTTTATTTGTTGAAGAATGTCTCCTCCTTTGTGTGAATTCTGTTTTTTTCTTTTAATGTTTTTTTTTTGGAGACTTTGAATTTTTCATAAGAGGATACATTTTTTAATCTTGCTTACGACCTCTGACAAGCTTGGAACGGCCCTGAATCAACCAAAAATCAATGCAATTGCTAATGAGAAATTCAAATAATGGGAGTACGGATTAAGGGCTGGGTATGATTAATTGGCTATCTTAGGATTGAATTCTTTATTCTCTCATTAGGATCAATGATTCTCAATCTAGAAATCAAGAATCAAAGGCATGATTAATCCACTGACATTAACTTATCTAATTAAAAAAGCTGAAGTACATGAATTAAAATGCTAAAGAATTATCATTAGTCTTTGCACATCAATCTTAATGAGTACTAAGTAATCTTAGGATTAATTTGTTAATATAATCGTGTGGAGAAAATAAATTATCTCCTTTAATTATTTCTTGGGTTTTCGTAGATTAACATAGTATTATAAATTATGAAGTTTCAGGTTACAATATATTGGCAACAAAACGGAAAATATAGTAAATTTAAGATTATTTTGTTACTATAGTCAAGTGAAGCATATAAACTCTCTCCTTTAACTATTTCTAGGTGTTTTCTGGATCAACATAGAATTATAAATTATGACATTTTAGATTATAATAGATTGGCAAAAAAAAAAAAAATTATAGTAAATTTGAGATTATTTTGTTAATATATTTGAATGAGAAGAAAAAATAAATTGGGTGGGGTTTAAAATGATTAGGTTTAACATAATTAGGTTTTTTTTGAACTCAAACTTCAAATTTTATTTTTTGTTTGCTAATACATGAAAGAGTTAAATGGAATAGTGATAACACGCATTATAAATAACCTAAGTTCGAATCTAGTGTGTTTGTTATAATTTACCCATTTTTTGTCAAAATTAAAATGTAGCCTTTTGATATGACAGTTATGTATGGTTTAAAATATTAACAGAACTAAACTTGAGAGGGTTTTAGCCATAACTTTAATTGAGGAGTTTTTATTATATTGATCTTTTGTTGGGGGGGGGGGTTGGGGGTTCACTAAAATCCCAACAATTATCATTAGCCTTTGAGAAAAATAACCCAACACTAATTTTTCCAATTAAGATCCAAACCTCAATCTATAGAGAGATTAATCGCTCATGGTTCGTAGAGCTTCCATTGTGGTTTTTTTAGAGAAAAAAAAAAGGTAAAATAGATAGTACAAGAAAAAATAACTTAAACTAAAGCTTAAATCAATTCAAACACTTAGTTTTATGGAAATAGGAAAAACCTAGCTCAAATCTCCAAAATAACAATATAATTTTAACCTAAAATAGAAGAAGATATTTATAGTGGGAGAGTGGTGTGCATGGTCGACGCTGCTCAACCCTGAGATTTCCTCCTTTTCACCACTCTTTATTGACGGCAGAGGCAAATTATTCTTGATTGACATATGACCTCAGAACATACTTTTCGATGCATGTTATGTCGCTTTTCATTGGTAGAGGTCTTGAGTGTCGACGTTCCCTTTTATTTCCTTTCCGATTGCAGCAATTGTGAATTTCGGCATCTTTGATTTTCCTCTATCGTCGAAAACGAACGTCACCTCCAACGATCTTCAGTCCTTGATTCCAAAAGCTTGTCCCACAACTTCCCAAGTCTTTCCTTTTGCTCCTTAAAATTTCTATGAATACCTAGAAAATATTTTGCAAGATGCCAAATGCAAGTGATGCAAATCCTAAGTCCTAGATCCACATGTAATTCGATTCTACATAAAAATGTATGCAAGTGTGGTGTTAATGAGGTGAAAACAACAAAACATGCTATGAAATTTGAGATAATACTATGCAATTTATACATATATCAACTAAGATTTTGGCCTATATGATGTGTGGGAACTGAAACACTATTAGTTGATTCTAAACGCTTCTTGAAGTATCTATAAGGACAATCTCTCTTCCGATCCGGTGGATTTTCTTTCCACAAATCAAGCAATTGCTTATGTTTTTTTATTAAACCTAGGTCTAGACTTGGAAATCCCTCTTAACTTTCCTATGTCATTCCACTACTTGCTTGAACCTACACCCTCCCCTTTCTCAAATCTATTAGACTACCTTCCTCTTGATTCCACATAATGTCCTTCTGCAAAGCCCCCACCTCTGGAATCATATCCCTTTTCCTTTAAATGTTTCTCTATCCTAGAAGCAACATTGGTCACATCTACATTTTTGAGTGTATCCTTGTTATTCTCATACTTTATAGTATGCACAAGTGGCTCATAAGACTAAGGAAAGGTTAGTAATAGTCTTATATCTCGGCCTTTATCACTCACGTTAATATCCAAACTTTATAATTCATCCATAGACTTAAGAAGACTATCCAAGTTCTATTGTATTGTCCGGATATAATTTATGTCATTTAAAAAAATTCAAATCTTTGTTTCAAATAGATTATGTTTGGGAGGACTTTGGTTTAATAGCTACTTTCAAAAACTTATTTAGATCATTGACGCTTATATAGATCAAGTTCTTTATTCTCATGTCTTTGTCTGTCTAGAGAGTTATATTGTTAGAGCTGCTATTTTTGCAACCACTCTTTCTTCAGCAATTTAAAATGTCGGATTAATTCCATTGTTAGTAGTTTCTTCATTAGATAACACGGTATGTAACCCAAGACGTTGTAACTAAATCAAAAGTTTGTGTTCTCACAGTCCATAGTCACCTGGTATATAAACCAAGACGTTGTAACTGAGTCAAATTTTGTGTTCTCACAATCCATAGTCACCCTTTCCAGATAAAAGGCTTGTTTGTTCTTTACTTTTCACGTAAGAAGACAAGTTAACATGAAGGAAAAAATTTGTACCTCATGGAAAACTGAATATTCAAGTATGGTCTTCTTATGTGATTAACCAGTTAGATCCATGTCAGCTTTCATGGATCTCTACCAAGATCCTCCACCAGCTCCTTTGAGAACCATAATTTAAGTTCTTTGTACATTCTCTCTTCTTCTTTGATACAAGATTATACTCTATGGGGCTCTGGTACCACTTTTAGACTTCTATGTCAGATCTAAGCCTAAGATCTTGCCAAATTTAACCGGAATTAGTTGCCAACACTGATTTAATGTAACGAGTTCCTGGATTGATTACTGTACATCTCGTGGGATACGGTGATCCCAAACTTCCACTATTAGAATCGTAAAAATAAATACACTAATCATGTGTTTTTTTATTGTTTCAAGTACAAGGACGAACAAGAAACATATTTTATGCTTACAAGACGGGAAAATAAAAAACAAAGCACTGGTTTGAAAGCTTGTGCAAAAACAAATGATGAACTCTCCAAATCTTTTGTGATTTTTTTCTGCTTTGATCGCTTTTCTCTTTCTTTGTAATATCAATTTTGCAACTTTTTCTATAATATGTAACTTCCTTTGTATCTCGAATACTAGGAAGAAGAAAATCGATCAATCCACCCAATCTATTTCCATTTTAATGAAACACCCAATCTATTTCCCTTTTAATGGAACACACATCCAAATTTTTTCTCTCTTCTTAAATATGGCTCAAAGTCTCATTCGTGTTTGCTAAGATATGGTCAAAGACTCACAATCTTTAGGTTTTGGTTTCTTTCAGTTTTATACAATCCAATTCAAATTCAACAATGATTTCCTTAAAATGTATGTAAACCATACTAACTAGAACTAAAATTTATTTTGGTTATGAAATTGATGTTTTGTTTAAATAAAGAAAACCGAATGAGGTATATATCGCTTCATACTCGGTAAGGTAACTAAGGTTGGTATTTGATATCCCACATATATTAGATTTGGAAAAGAAAGTTAGAAACACGATAAGGAGTAATAAAATTTAGTGACTTTGAAGAGAAGTCGAATTTTGTTAGTGATGAAAGTCCCACATCGATAGTCTGAGAGTTTTTGAATGAATATATAATGGGGTTGAGGGCCAACCCACTTTGCGCCAATTTGGTTTTAAGTTGGAAGCCAATGCTAAGCTCGATTTGACATGGTATTAAAACATTAACCACATACAAAAGGCTTGATCGATCTTTGGGCCTTGACGAATTTACTACCGATAGATCTGCGCAACATAATACTTTTGCCCTCCCTGGTTAGGCTTCCCCTTTGTGAATCGGCTAACCCGGTTATTTTGGATGCTGTTTTCCACTTGTTTCCACGCTTCAAGTCTATTGGGCTTGAGCATGCGGGGGAGTGTTAGTGATGAAACTTCCATATCGATAATTTGAGAGTTTGTGAATTAATATATATTGGGGTTGAGGGACAACCCATTTTATTCTAATTGGTTAGTTGTAAACCCATGATGAACCCCAATTCACTTATCTTTGAATAATATAAATATCTCGAATATAAATTTAAGTATATAATCGTCGAAAAGATTTTTTTATAGGGCAAAGGAAACATAACAACTGACTGTCTTAGCCTCTCCGATGTTTGGCTCTGCTTTCCGGCGTCGGGGAGGGACCCCATGATCTCTTTTTATGCTTTGCGGTCTTGGATCTAGTGTTTTTGGATCCCTAATTTCATATCTCCCATTCACCCGACAGTGAATAAAGGAGACAAAGTGATGCGGCTGCGATTTCCTTGGTGGTGGCTCTTCTATGGCGACGGAAGCTTGGGGACGGCTTCTCGATCCTTTGCTTCGGTTCCCACTAAAGATGCTTTGTTACAGACACCTTCTGTCTAGCGGAGAGTTTTGACTGGGTCCTCCTTTGATAGCAAAGGCTCGGTATAGCCCGAGTGGTCATGTCACCGGATACTGGTCTCATCAAATCACCTCGTTCTGACCTTTGGAGTTCTGAGATTGACCAAAGAAGACCATCAATCCTAGAGGAAGAAATAACTGTACTTGCTGATGTCATTCGACTCCTCTCTTGGCGGTTCAATATCCTTGATTGCTTGGCAATGTTACATGGTCCGGTATGGCTCAGTCACATCCAAGCTTTAGTCCTTTTACTGTTGGTCAAGTATTCGGTTAACACTTGGTTTCACTTTTTATGGGTTGTGGGAAAGATTTTAGGCTAGTGTTACCGGTTCATTTGATTAGTGTTTCGTTTGTTGTTTAGTGTCTAGATTTTAGGTTTCTTTTGGCTACGCCGATTCCGAGCTTTGGACTTTTGGTGTGTTTCCTAACCCTTAGCTTTGGTTTCACCATTTTTTTTTTGTTGAAAGGATCTTAGAATCTAGTTTTAGTTTCGAGATTTTGGAATTATCTAGATACCATAAGAAGTTTTTGCATTAAAGCGGTCGTATTCCCGTATACATTTTTGCTTCTTAAACTCTCTCCATTGGATCTGGTTCGTTGGATCTGGTTCGTTACACCGCATCCTGTCATGAATTTTGTGTATTTTCATTTAAATGTTGAGGTTTTGGCTCTAAGATAATCATATTAGAAGTGCTTATGTTTTGTTGAAGATCCCCATTTGTGTATTGATTTCATTAAGCTATGGTTTTACGTGTGTGATGAGTATTAATGTTGTATTTAATACCAAATAAATTAATATATTATTTTTTAAAAAAAAAATAAAATAAATTGTTTTATGGTTCTTTTATAAATTTTGGTGACGATACGCGGACATATCGTGTATGCCCTTACAAGTTACAAATATATATATATATATACAAAAAGGGAGAGAGAAATCAGAAAGATGCCTTGGGCTTCTTTTCTCATTGATGAACTCTAGGTTAATTACAAAAACAAAAATGAACAAACTATAGGGGTCTATAATTATCTCCCCAACTAATCAAATATTAAAGCTAAGAACTGCCCATTCATCGGAGTTGTTTCACAAATATATATAAAAAAGCATAGGTTATATAAGCCCCACTCCTTATCTGTCCTCCCGCTTTAACAGACTATCCGTTGGATCCTTCTGTTAACAGGAAAAAAAAAAAAGATAATAGACAACATTATCAGCAACTTGGTTACCTTTCATTACATCACTCCGAAATTAATAATGATAACAAAGAAACACTTGAAGAAATCATTTTTATCCAAATAAGAATATCTTACGTAAGCAAGAAAATGATTAATTAATAAAAAGAGAGGAAGGAGATGAGGTTGGTTACCTGAAAACTTAAAAGCGAAGGGTTTGATGGGTCAAACACCGAAAGGCCGAAGAAGACGCTCCATTTATACGTTTAATATTTATGTTTATATACAAGGTATGTGCATGTATGTATATGTACAAGTATAGATTCTCTTGAAATACGTCTCTATTTGAGTCTCTCTTGTTGTTGGAGGATCTTTTGGTATCTTGGATACACGTTTTTACAAGCCGAAACCTGAATCAAGCAACATATAACGATATTAATTCCCCCCCATTGGATAAATAATAATTAAAGTTGATAATTTGACAGGCTAATTGTTTTCTTTCTTTTCTTAAAACGAGATTTTTGTCTGTTTGAGAACAAATGATGAAGCATGCGTGAGGCGTGACGTGTCTTGTCAGATTATTTTTAGATAAAAAACTAAAATTAGATCACAAGCCACACGGTTCTCACATGAGATTCTAACCTATAAATTCAATAAATAATTAAAGTTTTGTTTCAACTTGAATTTTGATTCTGTTAGTCCATTTAATGCGACTAAAAATTCAAACATTTAAACCAAAAAACCCTCTTAACCGAATAGAGAGTCTTTCCCAACAAACGAGTTGGAAAGAAAAATCGCCTCGAGATTCTAGAATCCCAAAAGAGCCAAATGTATAAAATATTCAACATTGACTAATACATTCACATGCTAAAACTCTGACCCAGTCTGATTAGGATACTAGTCCAGATAAAAATCTACAATCCACTTTATCCTAGATTTGAAAATAATGCGATTTCTTTTTAACAAAAAAAAGAAAAGAATATAATGCGATTTCGTATTATTGGCCCTATCTTTCACTGTAATCAATCAAAATCGAATTAAATAATACTAATAAATTTTCTGTAACGGCGAGGAAGAGGACGAAGAAGAACTTACTGCTTCGATGTCGATTTTGAAGACGAGGAGTTTTCTTCTCTCTTTACAACTTGTTCTATACGCGACAACTATGTGACCGATGGCTAAGACCGACGAGCAGAGAAACAGAGCCACTTCCGCCGCTCTGAAGTAATTACCTCCGCCGTCTCCGATCGCCGGCTCACCGAACACGAACGCCGCTTTTAACGAAACGTAAATCAGAGACGATATCGAGCAAATCATCGTTATTGTCAGATACGGACCTCTCGATAACTTGGGCCCGTCGCATAGCCCATAAACACCTGTTTCACCACCAAACCTTAAATCAAAACCTGTGTAAACAGAGTTTTCGATTTCTAGAATCTGGGTTCTTTTAAGAAATTTCAAAATCAATCCTCCCGATATCATTTCTTATTAAAATCCCCAATTAGTTCAACAAAAGAGAAAGTCATGGGCTTGTGAATTCTTCGGAAGTTTTTTTAAATCATTTTTAATCCCCAAATTAAGTTAGGAACAGAGCAACTGAATATTTTTACTCACAAAGTATAACGGCGGATCTAATGATGGAGATTAAGGGAATATCGATGAGGGAGTGACGGAAATCGTAGTTGGCGAGGTGAGAAGAAAGATTCGTCGGTGAGGAGAGGCGGTGGAGGAGAGCGGAAGGGAGGAGTGCGTCGGCGATGGCGAGGAAGATTGGAGCAGAGACGAGGAGGAAAGAGAGGAACATTGTGAACAGAACGAATACAGTTTTGAGGCCTCTCCATAGAGAAGACCAGAACCTTCTGCTTTTGCTAATCTCATCTTTGCTAAAACCCATCGAAGTGTGATTTGGTACAGAGTTCAGAGAAAAGAAGGTAGTCGGAGACTTTTGGGAGGTTTTAAAAGGTGGAGACGAGACAAAGCGACGATGATGCTCAGATAAACACTATGTTATTTATACTAATGATTTCTCGTTGGACTTAGAAATTTTAAATTAATAATATAGGATTATTCGATTGGTTTGTTAGTTTTTATCTTCTATATATATATAAATCATACCTAAAGAAATTGAATTCTTTTTTTCTACATACGTGTCTAAATTACTTTTATTATTATTAGTCGTTTGTGTATATAAAACATATGTATTAAATTTTAAAAGGTCCACGAGAAGAAGTGCAGATAGGGCGTAGTTCATAGATAAAACCATATTGTTAATTAGAAAATAATGAAATTTTAAAATCAATTGGTGAATATAGGATTACTAGATTCTTTAATATTAATTTTTTAAATAAAATTAGAAGACTGCTGCAAAATGAGATGATAAAATAACAAGCTTATAGTGATCAATTATGATTTAGTAGATATATGCTATAATGAAATTTTCGTTTAACTTGTAAATTTTGGTGAATTAGGAATTATAGATTAGTTTATTATCATTTCTCTTTTCATATATAAGATATAAATTTATAATTCTTATGTTTTAGTTTTATATATATATATATATATATATATATATATATATATTGAAACGATTTTATTTTTTCAAAACTAATGAAACATAATACGATATTTAGCCACTACACATCAATAGAATTTTCTTCTATATCTCTCCATTTTGTAATTTTATGGAATTATTTTTCTTGAACTTTCAAATAACGAAAAAGGCAAATGAGATAATAACATGATAGGTAACGTCATAATTTAGTAGATAAATATTATTTTATGAAATTTTCATAAACTTAAAAACTTTGATGAATTTAGAAATTATGATTAGTTTTTATAAGTTATAAATTAGTAATTTTTAAGTTTTTTTTTATTTTTTTTATTTATACATGTATCTTATAACAATTTTTTTTTTTCAAAATCAGAGAACATAATATGATATTTGGCATTACACGTGAATAAGATTTTCTTCTAAATATTAACGTTATAATTTTCTGAAATTACTTCTCTTTAAATCTTAAATAATGACAAATACAAAATTAGATAATAAAATAACAGCTAACGCTATAATTTAGTAGATACATATTGTTTTATGAAATTTTCCATAAACTTGAAAACTTTGATGAATTTAGGAATTACTGATTAATTTTTATGTTATAAATTAGTAATTTTAAGTTTTACTTCTTTTTTTTTTCTTTGTACTTGTATCTTGGATCGATTTTTCCGTTTTCAAAATCAGATAATATACTATGATATTTGGCATTACACGTCAATGAGATTTTCTTCTAAATATCCACGTTATAATTTTCTAAAATTACTTCTTTTATTTTTTAACTTTCAAATAAAGAAAAATGACAACTAACGCTATAATTTAGTAGATATATGTTGCTTTATGAAATTTTCCATAAACTTGAAAATTTTGATGACTTTAGGAATTAATACTTAGTATTTTTAAAGTTATAAATTAGTAATTTTTAAGTTTTACTTCTTTTTTTTCTTTATACATGTATCTTGGAACGATTTTTTCGTTTTCAAAATCAGAGAACATAATATGATATTTGGCATCCATGTTATATTTTTGTGAAATTATTTCTCTTTAAATTTTAAATAACGACAAATAAAAATATATATAATAAAATGAGAGCTAACGTTATAATTTAGTAGATTAATTTTTTTTATGAAATTTTCCATAAACTTGAAAAATTTTGGGTAATTTCGATAAACTTAGGAATTAAAGATTAGTTTTTTAAAAGTTATAAATTAGTAAGTTTAATTTTTTGTATTTCTTTATACATGTATCTTGAAACGATTTTTTCGTTTTCAAAATTAGAGAATATAATATGATATTTTCCATTACACGTCAATAAGATTTTCTTTTTAATATCCATGTTACAATTTTGTGAAATTCCTTCTCTTTAACTTTCAAATAACGACAAATACAAAATTAGATAATAAACTGATAGCTAACGCTATAATTTAGTAGGTAAATGTTGTTTTTGTGAAATTTTTCATAAACTGGAAAATTTTGATGACTTTAGGAATTAATGATTAGTTTTTTATAAGTTATAAATTAGTAATTTTGAAGTTTTACTTTTTTTGTTTCTTTATAAATGTATTTTGGAATGATTTTATCATTTTCAAAATTAGAGAATATAATATGATATTTGACATTACAGGTCAATAAAATTATCTTCTAAATATTCACGTTATAATTTTCTGAAATTTACTTCTTTTTAACTTTTAAAAAACGACAAATGCAAAGTTAGATAATAAAATGACAGCTAACACACAATTAGTAGATAAATGTTGTTTTATGAAATTTTCCATAAATTTGAAAATTTTGATGAATTTAGGAATCAATTATTAGTTTTTTATAAGTTATAAATTAGTAATTTTTAAGTTTTACTTTTTTTTTTCTTTATGCATGTATATTGGAACAATTTTTTCGTTTTTCAAAATTAGAGAACATAATATGATATTTGGCAATTACACGTCAATAAGATTTTCTTCTAAATATCCACGTTATAATTTTCTGAAATTGCTTCTCTTTAACTTTCAAATAACGACAAATGCAAAATTAGATAATAAAATGACAGCTAACGCTATAATTTAGTAGATAAATGTTCTTTTATGAAATTTTCCATAAACTTGAAAATTTTGATGAATTTAGGAATCAGTTATTAGTTTTTATAAGTTATAAATTAGTAATTTTTAAGTTTTACTTTTTTTGTTTATTTATACATGTATATTGGAACGATTTTTTCGTTTTTAAAATCAGAGAACATAATATGATATTTGGCATTACACGTCAATAAGATTTTCTTCTAAATATCTATGTTATAATTCTCTAAAATTGATTCTCTTTAACTTTCAAATAACGACAAATGCAAAATTACATAATAAAATGATAGCTGACGCTATAATTTAGTAGATAAATGTTTTTAATGGAATTTTCCATAAAATTGAAAATTTTGATGAATTTAGGAATTAATGAATAGATTTTTATAAGTTATAAGCTAGTAACTTTTAAGTTTTACATTTTTTGTTTCTTTACACATGTATTTTGAAATGATTTTTTTTTCTTTTCAAAATGACAGAACAGAATATGATATTTGGTATTAAACGTCAATAAGATATTATTCTAAATATCCACGAAATAATTTTCTGAAATTATTTCTTTTTAACTTTCAAATAACGACAAATACAAAATTAGATAATAAAATGACAGCTAACGCTATAATTTAGTAGATAATTATTATTTTTTTGAAATTTTCTATAAACTTGAAACTTTGATGAGTTTAGGAATCAATGATTAGTTTTTTATAAGTTATAAATTAGTAATTTTTAAGTTTTACTTTTTTTTTGTTTCTTTATACATGTATTTTGGAATGATTTTTTTGTTCTCATTAGAGAACATAATTTAATATTTGGCATTACACGTCAATAAGATTTTATTCTAAATATCCACATTATAATTTTTTAAAATTACTTTTCTTTAACTTTCAAATCACGACAAATACAAAATTAGATAATAAAATGACAGCTAGCGTTATAATTGAGTAGATAAATATTGTTTTATAAAATTTTTCTTAGATTTGAAAATTTTGATGACTTTAGAGATTAATAATTAGTTTTTTTTATCTTCTCTCTTTATATAGAGTTATAAATTTGTAATTTTTAAGTTTTAGTTTTTTTTTTTTGTTTCGTTATACATGTATTTGGTACGAATTTTTTCGTTTCCAAAATAAGAGAACATAGTATGATATTTTGTATTACACGTCAATAAGATTTTTTTTAAAATATCTACGCTATAATTTCTGTAATTACTTCTCTTTAACTTTCAAATAACGAAAAATGAAAAATTAGATAATAAAATAACACTTCATCCTAATTAATTATAATATAGTAGATAAATGTTGTATTATAAAAAAATTTGTAAACTTGAAAATTCTGATGAATTTAGAAACTATGGATTAGTTTGTTATCTTCTCTCTTTCCATATAATAGGTTTTAAATCCGGGCTACGCCCGGGTATGTTAATATTATCTGTTTCGTTTGTTTTGATATTTAATAATATATTTTTATTGAACAATATGGTGACAATATAACGACAAATATTTTCGAGATCTCTGTCTTCTTTTCCCTAAAAGAAAACTCCCTCTACCCGGCGCACCAAATGTTGATACTGGGTTCAACTTCTAATTATTTGTAATTAGAGAGGTTCGCTTTTGGGAATTAATTAAACAGAAGACCAAAAGAGAAACCACGGAAAAGAGAACTTTATTGATTATATCAGTTACAAGGGTGTTAACTTGGAATGCCGAGTTAACTTTATCAAAGAGAAGTATTAAACCTAGGTTATCTAGTAATTCTTCTCCCTGATTCTGAATGAATTAGATTAGTGAAGGGGGTGTATATTTATATATCCTTAGTAGTCGGTCATGTAAGTCCATGGGGTAACCTCAGAAAAATGGAAATATTCCATTTTTCCAAGATCAGGGAATATGTGATAAGATTTTATCTTATTATGTCCGAGCTTTAGACTTTGGCTTGGGACGAAGTTGTTTACAGCCCCGCTTCAGACACTAAAATTCGATCATTCTTCATCAAGGTATCCCTCGGCCATCTTGGCCGAGGGTTCTAATCCTGTTGAAGGGACTTATGACATGATAAATTATCAGGGAAAGGTCGGTAGGGACCGAACCTCAATTATCGCCAAACTATTGATAAGGGGTAGTAGCCCCACCATCAACACGAAAGATTATCACAAGTGAGAATGCCTCCAAATGTTATTTCAAGACAAAACCAAATCCAAAATATTGTTAAGGATATTACGTTCAGTTTCCAATTCGTTTCATGTCGTTCCATTTTACGGTTATCAAGATATGCAAGTTTTCATGAAGGGTGTCAAAATTGTCTTGCCATATGAGCTAGAAAAAAGAGTAGAAACCCTCCAACTACGTCAATATCTTATGTTTATCCACTGTAATCGACATCTTTGTAAACATCTTCAGAAAACTCGGGTTAACCAACTCTTCAAATAACAAATCTCGTGACAGAAATCCCAATCAAAAGTCTTGCGATGATAAATAAAAATAAAATTTTTCATTCTCCATAGATTAAACCTAACAGGGAGACTTCGAATACAGTTAAACTTGAAGCTATTCGAAGAGAATTCTTCTTCAAACTATAGCGATTCATCCAGTCCACTCCACAGTCCCTCCTAAATCGCAATGCATCCTAACTAAACTACACCATTGTTCAACCCACCATGCGTTAGCCGAATTTTAACTACCAACCGCACTATCTTTGTGTCAGGTGAAGGATCGAGGCCTGGAATTGATATTCGAAACTCTAAAAACAAAAGAAAGGCACACTAGGGAGCAACTAGATGTTAGGAAATATGATAGACGATATGAGGGATGAAATTCGGGCACGAGCTCAATAGATCTTATGCAATAGACGTCGGCGGCGGTTGGATTTACAAGTTAGGGGTTCGCCTTTTGAATTGTTTTGTTTTGAGAAAAAGAGTTCTATATTTCGCATATATCATTTAATTTGTTGCCTTATTACATTTTTATAAGAAAAATTGTTCCATTATTTTCTTTTCTTTTATAGTTTTACATTTAAATAGAAAAAGAATTAGCACGTCTTGTAATTTGTAGTCGAGGAAAACCATCGTTAAAAGAACGAGAAAATAAAATTATAGGTAATTGGAAACCCAAACATTCTAGAAAAAATGTTTTATCGAATAAAAAACATTCTAGAAAAAATGTTGGGAGAAAGTTCCCAAGTCTCTGAGTCCTTTGATTATGGTGTATTATCTCGAGAGCTGACTATGACTTATATTACTCTTAAATGTATTTGGGGTCTTCAGATTTTAACCTCCATATAAAAACGGTTAGCGTGCGATGCTTACCAAATTTCTAAAAGTTGCAACACTTTTTTTTTTTGTTAAAGACAAGTTGCAACACTTGTTAATTTTTGTTTTTCGTTTGTAAGTAATAAAATGGATTCGTAAATGTACATTTTGTTTGGCGTCGGACTCGAATATTTATAAAAAATCTCACGATGGTTATCATTTGTCATTCCAAAATAGCGACTGATAAAATAATGTTAGGCCCATCCCCTCCCGCCGAAGAAAATGAACCGAGACTCGTTTAACACAAAAATTAAACGGGAATGGAGGACCCGACCGATTTCGCCATGTGACCACATGCCTTTTTATTGCTCGAACGTGTATCTTGCCGTTATTTTCTATTTTCATTTTTGTTTCCTTGTACATTTGATATAAACAAATCAACAGTGAACAACCGAATTGCAAATTTTTAAATAACTATTTTGTGTTGATTGAGATATTCAACGTTTTCTCTCGTCTAATGCTACCAAATCAAAAATATAGGAGATAGAAATATGTGATTGCTTTTTCTTCTTCTTTTTTTGTCGGGATTTATTTTTTCTTTTCAAGATATATGAACTTGCTTGTTCATTTCTGAAGAAAGCACTGCCAAATTAGTATTATACATACATATTATGAAAATTTACAGGAAATTCCACGAACACGCGTATGCTTGCGTGAGAATATATGTTAGTCCATTGTCAATCAATGATCAATTTACCATTCTTGTCATCTTTAATTGAAATGTATATGTTAAGCAGACATATTAGGAAAAATCACAAATTTGGATCTTTTCTAATAGAGAATCGTAAAATAGTTGTATTATTTGTAACCAGAAAATTCTAAATTAGATAAGTAAATAGCTCTATATATAATTAGCAAACTGTCGTATTCTCCTGTCCAAATTCTAAAGATGAGAATATATAGCCGAACAATTGTAAAGAAAATTAAATAATTTGTTCTATTTATTTGTTGTGTAGAAACGGTCAACCGATTTGTATTTCAATAATATATGGTACTTCTATAATCTCTATACACGAAGTGGAAAATATTGTAGGGCCAACCAAATTAATAAAGAATATCCATGAAAAGAGAATAATAAATAAATAAATTAACAACGATGGAGGAGTTGAAAGTCAAGAGTTAAGGACTTCAAAACTGACCGGAACCGGAAGTGAAGAAGCTTCGACCCGTATTCGTATAATTCAACAAAAACATGCACTCTGCACTTTCCATTCACTTACGAGTCTAAATTAGTGGTGTAATAAAAAACCTGAACCTTTTTTAAAACGTTTTAAAACATCTAGATAAGTAACTAATTTTTTAAAAACTGTTTTCTCCCTAACTTCACCGACGTCGTTTTATATTAACGATATAGTAAATACCTCCTTAATGATTCTGATAAATTAGATAACGGCGTACTATTTTGACCAAGTCAACAATAATGATTTTTAAAAAATCAACTTAAGTTGAGGTATATTTTTAACTAGGTATACAGTTCATGTATTTTTTTGATTAGAATGAGTAGTTCGATTATTTTTTAACAATTTTTCTAATTTGGTTTATTTCGAATTTATCTAACCTTATTTTTATATTTATTATATTTTCGTCTTTATAATATTTTCGACTATTTGACTCGTTCTACTAGATTGTTATTTTTATATTGCTCATGTATAATCTAACCTTCATTGTCAATATGGGGGAGATTCATTTTAGTTAAATATTTGGTTGAAAAAAGCTGTTTTTTTTTTTCCATTTTCAATAACTACAAATAATTATGGTTTAAAAATTGAATGATTTATAAATATTTTCTTACGGTTTGGGACCATATAATCTATACATAATAATTTTAACAAAATCTAGAGCCAAAACCAACATTTCATATTGTTTTCCTCAGGAACCAATAGCTTAATAATTTGCATTAATGTTGTCATTGTATCACCATTGGATTCATTCTCAAATTTATAACTAATTTGATTTTACCTTTTTGCTCAAAACTGTTTGTACTAGATATATGTGTTATCTAATTGAAATTTTTTGTATTTAAAAGAACCTTTTTTTTACACAAAAATTTCATTAAAACTCTAAACGTCTTTTACAATACATTTCACTAATTGTTACACATAAATAAAGTTTCCTTAGCTACACTATCATCAATATTGTTCTCCTTTCCTCGTACATAAATAAAAAATTAGTTTGTTGAATTCATTAGCTTTTTCCTCTATGTCGCATAGCACACCATATGCTTCCTTCAATTTGTCTCTCGAATTGATTGTGTTGAAGAGAAAAAGCAAGTCGGCTAGCATCCTTAACTAGTTGAATCCCATCTCCTGAATCTGTTTCAGTCCCTTAAACAAGGCCATTGCCTTTGCGATAAGTAGTGATCCGATGTTCAACATTGTCAGTTTCATAGTTTCACCATTACTTCATGCTATTTTTCATCCTTGCTACGTGTTTTTCCTTATCTCAAGCCGTATATGAGTTAATTTCTATTTGGGCATTGCTCCATTTGAGTGCTTTCGTTATAACCTTCATAGGATGTCTATTGTGCTAGACTCCATATTCTCGAAGACCAAGCGGCTTGTTGCCTTTCACATCTTCCACAAACTCCATACAATGGACAAACTCTAGTTAACTTTCATTCACAACCAAAAACAAAGAAATATTTTTTTTCGACATTTTTCGTTTTGCTTAAAATTGTTACTATTATAGAAAATTTCAAAATCATGATCAAAATCATTATAGTTCATAAAACGAAAATACTACGATCTTGTGTTTTATGACCCCTTGAAAAAAAAAATCTCATATTTTTAAAAAAATAGAATCTAAATAGTTTTTTTTTATTCTAAATATTATTTTATGTGATATAAGAAAAAATTTATATACGAACTGTCAAAGATGGGACGGATCCGGATGTCATAAATTTTTTTTATCCGAATCCGAGACTTCCGGATATCCGAATTTCGAATATCGTAAAAAATATGTAAAAATATTATAAATAATACTAGAATTAAAATTTATATAATATTTTATAAAAATAAGGATATAATTTATAGTACTATAAAAATGATTTTAAATTTACTTTTTATGTATGCGTTTATATATATTTTTAAAATATTGATAATATATATATTTTGTAAGTTTAAAAGAATTTGATTATTGTAACCAGACTTGAAAATCAAGATATTTGGATTCGGTGTTGACGGATTTGAGATTTTACTAGCCGGATTCTAGATATGAATGATTTAACCAAGGATTTCAGATTAGATCTCGGATCCCGGATGCTGATCCAACTGATTGTATCATTTCTACCTAAGAGTAATCATAAAAGCCAGGGCTGAAGATGAAAGCCCACAAAGCCCAACAAATTAAGGCCGAAAGCGGACAAGACCTGAATTGCTCTTTCGTACAAACACACGCAAAATTTAGTTAGCGTTGTCGGATCGCTCTATTCCTCCTCCGATCTGTTGGGGCGTACGTGCTTCCTCCATGGCCGCTCGATCACTGTGGAGAACCCGTGCGAGGCTCCTCGTTGTCGGTACCGCCGTGTGCGCTGGTTCCGGCGCCGCCTTCATTGCTTCCTCCGAAGACCCACCGGCCACTCTCAAGCTTTGCACCACCATCCCCGTCCGCCTCTTCCGCAATGCCGTAACCGCCGCCTCCATCGCTTACGGTACAGTAAAATAAGATAAACGAATTAGCTTACAGGATTTGCTCAGCTGCAATTTCCCTTTCCTTTATAAATCCTTTGTTTTGATTCATTTGATATGTGCCTTTGATTAGTTTGGTGGTTAATTTTTTTAATGAGATTGGTTTTATCTGAGCAGTCTCGTATGTGAGGATTTATAATCGTATTAGAACGGTTTAGGCAACCTAATTTAATTCCTCGAGAATTCTAAGGCTTGTGGAAGCAAATTACGTTTGATTCATTTGTCACTATTAATTCTTGTTCAATTCCTAAAAATTGGAATGCGCACAGTTTTCTTGAGTCGTATCACTTAGCCATGTCTTGCGTAGAACCGTTTGTTACCTAAGAAGTAACGTTATATTGTGTGGTTTGTGTTGCATAGATTATGAATACTCCTTAAATGGTTTGGCTGAGGGAAGCAGTGAGAGGGATAAGGTCAAACATGAAGTCCACCTAAGGTCAGCTCAGAAGCTTCAAGAGCTCTGTTTCAAAAATGGAGGAATCTATATCAAACTCGGCCAGCATATAGGACAATTAGTATGTAAAAAGCTATGCTCTTCTGTACCATTCTTATTTCTTAATTGTTTGGATGTTAGTAAAACCAACTGGTTTTTGGTTTCGTGTTCAAAGGATTATCTTGTGCCGGAAGAGTATGTTCGTACTATGAGAGAGTCCATGTTGAACAAATGCCCTGTTTCTTCATACGAGCAAGTATGTGAGGTTTTCAAGAAAGAAGTTGGAGAGACGCCAGATAAAGTATGCTCTATTTCCCATACTTATCTTAAGTTTGTATAACTATAATCACACATAAAATTTTATTTATGAATGCATCTCTTTGTTTCTGAATCTGACTACTGTATTTTATCTACAGGTATTTGCTGAATTTGACCCTGTTCCGATTGCAAGTGCTTCCCTTGCTCAAGTTCATGTTGCTCGCACCCATGGCGGCGAAAAAGTTGCTGTCAAGGTCCTCAATGGAACTATTTTTACTTTATATGATGCGGAAAAACAAGTTTCTGCAAATCCATTATTTAAGATCTTGAACTTGTCAAAACTATATTTGTACTTATTCTATTTGCTATCTTTCTCTGCAGGTCCAGCATGCACACATGACAGACAGTGCAGCTGCAGATACTGCAGCTGTTGGACTCATAGTGAATACCTTGCACCGGATATTCCCATCATTTGACTATAGGTGCACTTTCTTTCCCATTTCCTAAAGACAATTCATAGTCTCTGTCTCTTACAGTTAGCTTATACTGTGGCTTATGTATGCAGGTGGTTGTTAGATGAAATGAGTGAAAGCTTACCAAAGGTTAGTGTCCTTAGTTGATTCATAACATATATAGTTTGCTTTGATATGTTTAAACAGTCTTGTATGTGTTTCGCTGAGTAATGTATTAATCTATCGACGTGCAATAGTTTCTGATGACTTCCATTATTAGTAAATATATTTGATTCATTCTCTATTCTGAAGCACTTGTGTGTATGGTCATTGAGTATTGGCTGTCACTGGTTTGATATCTTAATTGCTTTTTTTTTCTCCTTTATTAGGAACTAGATTTTTTGGTTGAGGCGAAAAACAGTGAGAAATGTCTGGATAATTTTAGGAAGCTATCTCCCCATATTGCAGAGTACGTTTACGCTCCAACGATCTATTGGAATTTAAGTTCCTCTAAGTTATTAACAATGGAGTTCATGGATGGTGCTCAAGTGAACGACGTGGCAAAGATCAAAAAGCTTGGGATTCAGCCCTATGAAGTATCAAAGCTAGTAAGCTTTTTTACCTTTGCTCTTATTATAACTATATCACAGACTTTGTTATGCTAAGAGCTTTTTATATGTGCAGGTGAGTCAAGCTTTTGCAGAGATGATGTTTAAACATGGTTTTGTACATTGTGACCCACACGCTGCGAATCTGATAGTTCGTGCAGCACCTTCTGGTAAAAAGAACATATACGGAAAGCGAAAACCACAATTAGTGCTTCTTGACCATGGATTATACAAGGAGCTTGATTTCAACACAAGATACAACTACGCTTCACTATGGAAAGCATTAGTCTTTGCGGATGCTAAAGCCATAAAAAAACACAGTGCGAAGTTAGGAGCTGGAGATGATCTCTACGTGTTATTCGCTGGGATTCTCACGATGAGACCATGGAAGCAAGTCATTGACACATCTGTTGATCATTTAGTGATCCAAGGCAGTAAAGAAGATGTGTCAGAGATACAGATGTATGCTTCGCAGTATTTCTCTGAAATCTCGGAGCTTCTCAGGAGATTGCCACGTGTGATCCTTCTGATGTTGAAGACGAATGATTGTCTCCGTTCGGTTAATAATCAACTGTTGCAAGGATCGTCGCTTGAGTCGTTTTTGATTATTGGGAAAGTATCTTCGGAAGCGGTTTTGGAAGCGAAGAGGTCTGAGAAGAAGTCGTTGATGCAATGGTTGAAGATTTGGCTTGAAGGATTCTCAGTTGAAGCAAGGCTTTGGGTAATGCAATTCGCACTTTGGGTTTTACAAGTCAGAAAAACCTTAACTCTATAAAATTAATTAAAATCATCATAAAAATTGATGAAAAACGTTACAGTTAATTTTATACACACATGTCTCCTATTCTTTGGTATTGGTGGGTTCAGGATTGACATTTATCATTCTTTGTATACACACACACAGGCTGTTGTTAAGTTATGTACCAATAATAAATCAACTTTTGATAAACTATGAGATTTGTATTGTTTGTAAACTGTGAAGATCTGAGAAATGCTTCTTGTTTCGTTTCCTGATGAGATTTTGGTTTGATAGTTGATAGAGAGAGAGAGAAAAGTAAGTTAGGAGAGGTGGAATAGATGCGACATTAATGTCGGAAAAGTGATAGGGAGGTGATTCATTAAAAGCACGGAGGTAAGTAGTTGTTGGCCTCAACAAACAATCGTGTTGTTGGTTTCTATTTGTTAAGCTAAAAAGTTAGACAGGCTCTGTTTTGTTTCTTTACTCTCTGCACTCACTCAGAGGAATGATTGAAGAAGACATTGTGATGTGATGATTCTTTTATAGCTTTACAACACACTGTCTTCTAAAGTAATATAACATAACCAACTCTACTTTCTTTTTCCTTTTTCCTTTTTTTTTTATCTTTCAATACATAATAAAAGTGGAGAGTTGTACATTTAAATCATCCCCATTTTACAGCTACAACTAAATCTAGAAAAGCTCAAAGGATACGAAGACGCAGAGATGATGATGACCAAAATCCCCATTTCAGATCCTCCTCCTCCTGCTGACAATATATGCAAATCCTGGAAGCTTTATGAGAATCCTTATTACTGCTCTTCACAATCTCCACACCATCGCAAGGCTTTTATTTGGGATCTTAACTTCATAAGGGTCTTCATGGAATCTGAACTAGACAAAGCTCGAGGCGAGATCGACGACTTGAAGGCAGAGTTGGACTACGAGAGAAAAGCTCGAAGACGTGCTGAGTTGATGAACAAGAAGCTGTCTAAAGATGTAGAGGAGGAGAGAATGGGAAGAGAAGTAGAGGAGATGCAATACAAGCGGCTCTTAGAAAAGATAGCGTCCGAGAAATCAGATGTGGCTAAGATGAAACAAGAGCTTGAAGAAGAGAGACAGATGCTTAGGCTTGCCGAGGTTTTGAGAGAAGAGAGAGTTCAGATGAAGCTGACGGATGCAAGACTTTTCTTGGAGGAGAAGTTATCTGAGTTAGAGGGACGACGACAAGGAGATCACAAGGAGAGGGATAAGATAGTGAAACCAAAGATACTGGAGAGAGCTTGTAGTTCACCTTCACCAGCGAGTAGGAAGTGGGAGAATCCACATATAAAGAGAGGGATCAAAGGGTTTGTTGAGTTCCCTAGAATGATGAGAGCAATAAGATCAAAAGGTGAGCAATGGGGTTCAAAGCTGGAGTGCCAAAAGGTTCAGCTCAAGGTACTGCTCAGACAAAAGAGCACCCCAAGATCTACCACTCTTCTCTCTTCTACTTGATTATTTCCCTTTCACTTAATCTCAATTAGTCGCATCTCTAGTTCATTATGATAAAAATAATAGTTTAATTTAATTGAATAATAAAAGTTATAGAAAATAACAAATTAGAATGTTACTTGGAATAAGAAACAATTTATAGATTTAATTTTGTATTTGTAATATTAAACTGTGGAACAATTAAATGAGAAGGACTTATTTTTGGAAGGAACAACATAAACACAAATTTTAAGATTATAAATTTAAGTTACGAATTATAAGAAATAAAAAATAAAATATTATGTTTAAATTCATAATATATTATAAATAAGGAAGGTTCGTGCTTATTGTGAAGTCACTTTTACTAATGTGTACGTTAGTTTTGTATGCTTACATTTAGGTTAATCGGGATTTTTTTATCAATATCATTGATTTCATTTAGGTACATGGCCTTATTATTAACCAATGTTAAAGATCTCATTACTTCTCTTCGGGAGTGTAATCAGCTTTTCAATAATATTTGTTTTTTTTCTTTCGAGAGTTTTCTTTTTCTTTGAACCAAATGGTCTATCACGTTTATCACGTGTCATAGATACACTATTTTTATACGAGCATTCTTAGCTGGAATATGAGATTTTCTTGAATTTCAAGTTCATTTTTCATCTATACGAGGATCACAATGAAATCTTCTTATTCATCAGTTGTTTATCTTTATAAATACTTTCACATTAGATTTACAATATATTTGTAGAGATCCTTTCAACTTTTGAACCCCAAGTTCATAACCATTTGTTCAATAATTCCAACTATTCATGATTCTCTTTATAATAATGAAAGAAAATATTCACCAAAATAATAATATGCAAATCTTACAACAATCACATCTTTGAGTGATGGCTCAACATTATTATAGCGAGATTCATCTCCAGTTTATACGTTTCATCCTCTGTGGATGTTACTTCTATGCGGTGTGGAAAAACGTAAACCTCACATCCATAAAGTTTCAAATAAGAAGTATATGATCTCCAACCATGAATCAATGTTATGGGAGATATATTTCTTATAATTCATTGGCCTTATATGTATAATTATTACTAAATACAAAAATACATGTTCCATGCTAATACATGGAGATTAAATTTCACCATAATTATTCATTGCAATTCTTGGATTTGCTTTGTAAATAAGCTCATTTTGAGTGTAAACATAACAATCTGAATGTTCTACTTTCTCTCAGTCCACATACAATAAGTGACAAATTTCGTAACGTGAACTCACCAGAGTGATCAATTCTAGGATGTAAATTTACCAAAATTATCAAGTTAATGTCGATGTGAGATTCTTTAACTCCCCCCGCCGAGATGTTAACTCTTCCAGTATATCAATCTCGAATGAATCCCATTATCAATTTCCACCTCGCATGATTAATAGGAGGATCAAGATAAGCCAAATAGCGTATTCACTAGTTGATATCATTTGGTGATTTTCTCAATCCTCCCCTAACCCGGGGAATTCACTTTCATCAAAACCATAATACTCAATGAGTCATTTCAACCAAAAATAGTGAATAGGCCGAAAACTATATGATTTAATCATATATATAATTTGGAGGACATCATTGGCACTCTTCCTAATGTATGTTTCCTCTCCGATGTAATACAAAGATTTTCGATGTCATTTTTATCTATTCATGCATATATCTTCAGAACTTAACAAAGTTTTGCGAGATTTTAAGGGGAATACAAGATTTGGTTCCCTTTAGCATTGAAAACCGGCTCATCCAGGTTTATCAAGGTCTTTGCATTACCAAATATGGCACTCACGCTTTCGGCAGAGTCCTTTATTTTGAGACAAGAGAAATATCGTCTACAATGCGGGTTGTAGCATTATCTGCCAGACATATATTTTCATCCTGAATCTAAATTCATGACATCATGTCATATCAGTCTAAGTTCTTTGTTGATATTTCTGGATCAACAAGAGAACTTACAACATCAAGATAAATATCATTAACTTATGAGACTATAATATTTTTCGCGTCCATGTCTACCACGTTATTTACAAGTGTGACCACAAACTCTACCGTGTTGGCATTCTCGTCATCGTAAACTATCATAGTTACTGGTTACTACAACATTTTCTTTCAATAGTGGAGCCAATCCAATTGGACGAGCATGATAGTTCATTATCTTTTAAACTATCATGTAAGTGGTACGTAAATATATCATCTCATTGATGTCGTTTCGCCAAAAATATTAAATTTCACATGATAATTAAATGAATAATCAAACTAATAATTAATCATAATAAAAACATAAAACTATAATGAAAAACATAATATAAAGAATCAGCTTGGGACGGAAAACATCCATGTGATTTAGAGGAGACATAGCCTACAACTCGACTAAGGAGGAAGCATAGCATACAACTCAATTAAGGAGGAGGCATAACCTTCCATTTTGTAAATCAGAAATTTTGATTCCAAGAAAGTAGCGTCTTCCACTCGATTACGGAAGAGATATAATCTACCACTCCATACAATATCAGAAAAAATATAACCTTCTATTCCATTTAATTCAACACATATTCAATATGAGGAGGTATAACCTACTACTCCGTAAATGATGAATCCAGGAGAAGGTTAAACCTACCACTCTATAAACAATAAATTGGGATAAATCAATGAGGAAGGTGAAAACTCACTTTTATAGAATATGATGAGATGATCGAAATTAAATGGATATCATGAAAGTGCGGTATTAAACGGATAAAGTAACGGTGCAGACAGAGTAACGGCAGGGTATTGAACGGACGGCGCAGTCAGAGTAACGACGCGGTATTGAACGGACAAAGTAACGGCGTAGTATTGAACGGACAGAATAACGGCGCAGACAGAATAATAGTGCGGTATTAAACAGACAGAGTAATAGCACAATATTAAATAGACAAAGTAAAGGCGCAGACAAAGTATCGGTACGGTATTAATCGGACAAATCGAGCAACGATACTCAATTTGTAAATAACTATATATCCATAATATACACATATATAAGAGAATAAGTTGAAATCAATGTTCTAAAACACGGCCGGTGCGGCCGACGAAGCGCCGAATAGTCGCTACTCGGAGGAGAGCCGTGTCGATTTATGTTAATCGTTGTAAAAAATCGGTTAAAAAATCAGCTGAAAATTTCAATAATTAGTCAAGAATTCGTAGATCTTTACTTAGTTTAGAAAATTATGGTAGAAAAACGTTAAAAAGATGAAAAATTAGTAAAATAAGTGAAATATTGAAGAAAGAAATCGCAGATAACTGTATACGGCCATTACGATTTCTTAGAGGAAGAAGATGACTCACTGTAAATTACCATTTTGTCCCTTTAATTTTAATAAAAATATATATTTTGCCCAAAAATGTCAAATCCTCTACTTTTATTAATAAAGTTGCTTTATTACCACCATACTACCAAAAAAATTTTATGTAGAAACCGATATATATATATCTTAAATCTATTATTAAAAGACATTTTTCCATCTTATTTTTTATAATGTCTAGATCCTGATTAATCTTCATGTAGGCCGTTTAGACGTTAGACGTTAATCACCGCCTGTATTGTAAAAGAGGATTTCGTAGATGGGAGCAAAGAGAGACCAAGACTTTTATTAATTCTTCTCATCATAATATTACAAGAAGATTTCATACTATTTATAGGGAAAGAAGGTTAGAAACAAACCTATTAAATATATTACATATAAACATAGGTTTGACAAGTTAGTGATAGTGTTCTGTTCTTATGGAGACAAAGATACTTTGGTGAGGAAGTTACTCTTACTAATACTAATGACAAGTCAATTCAATGAATAATCAACATATCTTAACCAAAAAAAAAAAAATGGGAGAGTTGTGTTTTATCGCGATTTTTCAAATGACTAATATTGTTAAAAACTAATATAGTATTAAATTTTATTTTATCTGATAACCTTCTCCAGACCAAAAAAAAACTGTTACCTTCTCGATAAAATGGAGTCACCGAACATTTAAAGTAAAACAAAATCGATATTGTACGGTCCGGTCTATTTTGATTTTGGTTTTGATTTCGGTTTGATGGAGAAAACCTTAATGATGGCGTGGCCATCATCTTCTCTTTTCAGTCTGTCGACACTCAGAGAGTCGAATCTGTGTCTTCAACTTCACAGCCGGGGCTCCTCTTTCTCCACTGCTCGAAATCTCCCGCCGATCGGTAATTACATCGTCTCCGGTATGATTTCCACCTCTCTTTCTGTATGTCTATCAGCTCGCTTTGTGTGGCGTTTCATCTACACAATCCCTTATGAACCCTAGAGCAATTGAGTCCTTCAAATTGCAGAACCATTGTCGAATCTGATTGATTGCTTTTATTGTATTGATCTTAAGATTTGTAATCGTTTTCTCTTCACCAAATTAGGTCAATTCGTTGTTAATTTTGTCTTCGGGTCTCTGAAATTCGAAAGCTTTACACTTTGTTGTAGATGGAAGAGAGTGACGCCGTCCAAAAACCAGTTGTTGTTGACCCTCCATTATACGACGAAGCTCCTCCACCGGCTGCTCAGCACCGACCGGTGGTTGTTGCCGCCGTCGCAGCTCCTCCGGCGGAAAATCATCTCGTTCAACGAATTCAAAGAGCTCTTGTGGAATTACGTGAATTGAGAAACCAGTTTAATGAGATTCTTAGGGAATTAGAACACGAAGGTTTGTTTCTTCTTTCCTCTGTGCTTGTTTTCTCAGTGACTTCTTTGTTATTGAAATGTAACAGTTTTGATGATATACAGTGGGAGAAGAAGAGCAAGCGGAATCATCAGTGGAGGATCCAGAGGACGACTCTGATTCTTAGTTATTTATGTTTCAAATCGTCGTTCCAGATTCTTGTGCGTGAATTAGCAGCTTTGTCTCTGTCTGTAATCATCAAACTAGCCTTTTTTTTATCTCCTCTTGTTCTTTTTAAACCGGGAATCTTGGTCCAGATTAAACCAACAAATCAAACGCAAGCCGAAAACCTCAAATACAACAAAAAATAGAATCTGATTGTTTCAAAATAAAGAAATACCAAACACACACATTGAAAACTTGAGAGATTCGATTGGATTATGATACAACACAAACGAAACACTAAAAATATTAAGGCTCGAATTTTAAAGTTAAACAGTCGAGCCAAAACCAAATTGCGAATCGTTTACAATAAGAAAAATAAAAGCAAGTTGTTTCAATGTTCAAGCTATGAGAACGGGAGCATCCTAGTCTAGTGTTGAAAATAGTGAAACCTGGGACGCTGCACATACACAACCAATTCTTGCAATCATTGGATCCTGACTCATGACAGTTGAATCAAAATTATGTTAGTTACAACATGTGTTTATTTTGGATGGTGGAACCTTTTTTATAATTGGGAAAAATGTTGGTTTCACCAAGTTCAAAAACAGGGAGGCTTCAATTCGTCAACAATTGTGTCTCACCAAGCCCCAAGAACTTCTATAAATACCAAGGTGATATGAGAAGCAAAATAATCCCAAACAAGAATAAAACGTGAGAGAGAAAAAAAGAAAAAAAAAAAAGAGATTTTCTTTTATTTTTTTGTGTGAGAAAGTAAGTGTTATCAGATTTGTGTAATTTTCTTAAATGTTATCACATTTAGGTGTGAATTGAGAATGTTGTAAATTTTCCAGGTTAATATTACAATATTTATGTGTTTAGTCTAGCATTCTTTTTGTTGAAATCCCTTTATAAGCCTAGCTTTATAATATTGCTTCCATCATGTTCTTCTTTTACTTAGTAGATTCACTTATGCAATGCATTTTTCTTCTTACGCAACTCAGTTAACTCCCATGTGTGAGTAGACATCAACGAGTTCATCTCATCTTTCATTGCAAGCTCCTACTTAATAGATTTATCAACTTGCATTGCTTCTTCGTAACATTCAGTTTTTTTTAAAAGACAAAATGAAACTTTCTGACTATCCGTGTCATATGAGGAGTCAAAAACTTTATGTTGATTTTTAATAGGGTATTTTGTAGTATTTTAGAGTCTGTTTTTCACGAAACTCACATTTTTAGTTTTGGATCCGAATTCATTTCTTATTGTAAATCCTTTAACTCTCCTAACACAAATTTTGTGGATAATAGTTCTTTCGTGTTATGACAATTAGTTGTTGAGTTTAGATCCGGATTGTCATATTCACAATACGTGTGAGTATCTACAAATTCTTAAAGTGTTGGAATCCACAAATACATGGTGTCTTTTAACCTCACAACCACTTATCAACACGCGTTTTTTGTAGTGGGTAGCGGTGTCATGTTACCTAGTGTTAAGGGTCCTTTAATTGTTAGTACCTTTACAAGATCAACCCTAAACACTCCTAAACCTGGTCTAAGAGATCAAAAGTTAAGCTACAAATTAGTGATGAGTTATTCGAAAAACATAAATTACACATGCACTTGGATTAAACATAAATTGCCTTTAATCCAAGTGCTCACGCAAATGTTTATAGTTACATGCTCTATTGGACGTTCACCTCACGACTTGCCAACAACCAAAAATTAAGGATGATCCCGATCCAACGATATACAATAATTCTCATATAGATATTCAAGCATATGTTTTCTTATGAGTTCAACCATTTACAGATTGTATTATGAACATTTAGTTCTTTTTTACTCGTGGAAGTAACCAACACAGTGTTGGTGAACCACATAAATTTGTGTTTGTTCATTATGTTTTCATTTGTTTCCTCACATGTGTATTAACGATATAAAATCAGAGTAATGAAACTAAATGGTAAAATTCATAGAATTACTCATGTTCCATTAAAATATTGAAAGTACAAAACAAACAAATAATAAAAGGAAGCAACAACAAATAATTGGAGACTTAAAAGTCATACAACACCAACAAAAGAAGAGAGAGAAAACACTACTAGTAATGAGGATAACCCTATTTAAATTCATTGTTTGAGATTTGGTTATGGTCAGATGGATTGAAGACAAAATCTGAAACCAATCTTTGAGAAATGTTATTGTTAGCATGATTATATCCAAATGACATCATATGATTAAAAGTAACCATGTTTGGATCATAAGCATTAAAATCCTGATTGGTATAGATATTGCCATCATTAAAATTATTTTGAGAAATGTTGTTATAACTTATGTTTAAATCCTTGTTGGTGTAGATATTGTTACCATTATGAAAAATACCTCAAGGAGCAACATTGCTAGAACTTCCAACATAGTAATTTGGAGGGGTTTAATAGAGTAGATCATCAACCTGCCTTTTCAAATCTTCAACAGCATGTGTCATCTGAATTGCTTGAAATAAATTGAGTTCTTCTGGAGATTTCTCGAACCAATTATCAAGGTTTTCAGTTAATCTTTTATTTAAAATGCTTGCATACTTTCTTTTTTTTTCACTCTTATTTTTTTTTTCAGCCATCACCTACGATAGAAAAAATTATTTTATGCAGTTAAATTCATGAATATTCAGAAAAAATTAATCATAAATATGTTTACATAATCAACTTGTATTAGGGTTTTTTCTAATACAAATTAAACCCACCAAAAGTTATCTTTTTAATTTACTTTTGTTGATGGAACATAGAGTTATTTTTTTACAATACTTAAAAATAGACAAGAAAAATAGTTACGTAAACAAAAATGTTGTGAACTATATACGAATAATATTTATAACCACAAACAACCAGGTTCGGTCTCAAGCAGATAAAAAGAAGTTATACTTTCAGATCTTAGCTCATATATTTAATTAGAAAAAATGAGAAAATTCTTTGATAGTATGGAAATGACATATTTTTTATTTAAATAAGTAATTAAAAAAAAATTAGATGTCGCCAGAAAATATTAGTCGTCATATAGAAAAAGATTCAAAAATTACCTGAGTAAACATGTCATTGAGATCTTGGATATAAGAATTGGTGTTGCTTTCAACGAGCTCTGCATTTGTGAAGTGTCTTGGCATATAGTTGCGAAAACGTCGTGAAAAGCGGTCAAGTAAAACATTAATGTTTGGATTACCAAAAGAAAAAACTTTTCCACCAGGTGAAAACACGATTAATGCGACTTCTGCACCACATAACGTGCTTATTTCATTCACTTTTTTAAAGAGACCATATCTTCTTTTGGAGAAAGTAATTTGAAGGTTCGTCTTCTTCATTATTTTCGCCATTTCTATTTTTTTGCGACCAGTACCTTTTCTCACCATATTGATTTTTTTCAAGAGACAATAGAAAAAATAGAAAAGTTGATAGTAGTAGATAGAATAGTTACTTGTATTTATAGAATTATATTTCATAAAATACATTTAAATTTTTTTTAAAAATAAGTAAATAGTTATTTTCACTATAATTTATTAAAAATATAGTATAATTACTATTTTTTACACTTATAGATACATTTTCTCTTTCTGAATTACCATATGCACCCCTATAAAATACCATTTTAAGAGTGTATTATGGTTTATACATATTTTATCAGTTATAAAATTTATTACATTTCAAATATATATTATCATTTCATTTCTATGACAGTCTGTAATCTTTAAAATTATTTTAGAAAAAATATATTACTAATCCAAAAAGATATATTACCATTTGCAAAATATATATATATATATATATATGTATTTATGAGTGATGAAGAGATTTACACAAAAATTATCTGTAATATTTATAATAGGTTTTTTGAAATTGTATTTTTAACCTTTTTTTGAGTACAATCAAATATAGGTAATTTTGTTTATTATAATTCATATAATATGTTCACTTGCATAAGATTCTTACACTTGTAAACACATATATCTTTTCTATCTCTCTCTAGATATATTTACACATTTCTATATATAAATATCATTCCCAACCAAAAGAAAATTGAATTTTTTACAAGACTTTTAAACTTATAACTTCATACTGTTAATAGGAGGTATTGCATTATTGTATCCACATTTAAATGTTAGAATAACATTTTTTTTTTTTCTTTTGAATGTGAATTAATGAATAATTGAGAAGACAAGACAAAAAAGAGAGTAATTTTTCTAAGTATTTTTTATAATATGCATTAAAACATACATATTGTATGGTTAATTTTAACTTATCGTGGTATATGGCATATATAAAATGTTTGACTTTTTCCACACAAAAAAAAACTATAAATGTCACAAATACTATAATATGTTTTTTTTGCTATCAGAGTTATATTTAAGTTAAACTGATTATATGGTTTTACAGAGTGAGTTGAGCATGGAAACACAATCAATGTTCTACTCTTATTCTACCCATGACATACAAACATGTCAGAAAAGAGACACAGTTCCCGTTGTTAACTAAAGCCCAAACAAACACAATTTTAAGAGACGGTTTCTAGAGTTTCTGATTGTCTACATAAATACATTTAATAAATTTATAACTTGAGGTCCCGAAATGTTAATCAAGTGTACTTGTCTTATCCTTAAAGGATGAAAGCATGTGGAGAATATCAGGTCACAGAACCGGGATTACTCTAAACACACTAAAACCGAACCACCAAAAACTAGACCACGCGGATACGCTATTCAGCCACCTAGACCGATCCGAAAGATACCACACTCGGACTTGGCTTACTAGAAAAATAAAGCAACACCATCAGCTTCTTAGGACCTTGACAGTTACCGCAGGAATGCTCCATTGTACCCGTTCAAGCCAACGAGAGCCTAGCGACATCTCAAAAGATATACAATTCGATGTTTATATGATCAGTCACGCCAACGAGAACCCAACCAAAACCAAAATCTTTACTCTACTCACTATCCCGAGACCAGAAATAAGTGTCAATATACCACAACTATATAGGAGCTGGACATAATAAATTACCAATACAATAGCTAGCATACTCATTTGAAGCAGTGCAAAAAGACTTTTGTGAAGGAGGAAACATATAGTTACCCACTTCAGAATTTCGACCGAGCCAGCCGACCTCTGTCTTTACTTGTCTTTTGTTCTCACTTCCATAATACCATGAATGAGTGAGAGAGTTTCAAGAGAAGCAGAGCCTAACTTGTAATGATACCACAAAAAAAAAGCCTCAGAAAACCACAAACCATCGGAATAGTCCTCAAATTTCGTAGAGCCGCCGCCGACCACTCTGTAGCACACCAATGATTCCTCATGTTCTGCACTGTGGGAGCTTGCCTTGAGATTGGAACCATCGAGAATTGAGACTGGGAAAATCTAAGGAAAAAGGGAAATGAAAGAAAAATTCAGGTCTTTGGCCTCCACGAATTACAGTGAAAACCACCTAAACTCACCCCAGAGTCGTAAAAGGAGAGATATGTGGTCGCCATCTTTTCTCTGGTAGAAGCCTTCGTCGTTGTCGGATCTTCAACCACCATCATCTCAGGGAGAGGGTTTCACATGGTTGTTCTTGTCGCCAGTAACTCCACCTTTCAAGCCTCAGAAGAGTTACATACAAACCTATCCAAGAGATCAGATTCCACCGACCAACTCACCTTTGAGAGACAAGCTGCATCCAAACTCAAAACCACTTGTGCTCTTATTTTTTCCGAATAATTGAAGAAACTGACAAATATTTACGTTAAAGAGAATGAGCATTTTTTTTTTACTTGAGCACTGTATTATTCAAAGCTAATCTTATACTATAATATATCATATTATACGTTTCCATATTTCCTGTATTTATGCTAAAATTTCTTATGGAAGTTTATATTTTCATTTTTCTCTAATTGTATTACCCTTTCAATATCGAATATATTTCCACTTCTCTCTTATTTTTCTCTAGTTACAACATGTGTTTATTTTGAATGGTGGAACCCTTTTTTTTTTTTTTTTTTATAACTAGGGTGATCCTAAGCCGTAACGCAGATTAATCACCGGGGCGAAACCCACGCTATGTTAAACTCACCCACTTAAGAGGAGGCCTCTCCCAATGAAAATTGAACCCATGTGGCGGAAATCTCAACTGAGACCCCTTTACCAACTGGACCAATCCCGCATTAGTATGGTGGAATCTTTTTTATAATTGGAAAAAATGTTAGTCTCTCTTGATTGGGAAAAATGTTGGTTTCACCAAGGTCAAAAATTCAATTTGTCAACAATTGTGTCTCACCAAACCCCAAGAGCTTCTATCAATACCAAGGTGATATGAGAAGCAAAATCATCCTAAAAACTCCCAAACAAGAACAAAACATGAGAGAGAAAGAATAGAAAAAAAGAGAGATTTTTTTTTTATTTGTTTCATGTAATTTTTTCGAGGGTTATCAAATTTGGATATAAATTGAAATTGTTGTTACATTTTACAAGTTAATAATAAAAAGATCTATAGCATGTCCGGAGACGTAGGTAAGATTGGCCGAACTCTATTAATAAATTGTGTGTTTTTCTCGTTTCCATAAATCTGATTTATAAAAAATTTGAACTTATTTCCCATAAATTAAACTTCATTTCTCTTTTTATAAATCATAAACTTGTAGTGAGATTTATACTCAAGAATGAAAATCTAATAAAGGTTCAAAGTTTCTTACAAGGCATCAAAGCATCGAGAATGATGACTAAGTGCTTTTCACCTCCGTCTTTGCAACTTGCTAATAGTGTAAGTGTCAAACTTACTCAACAAAATTACCTTTTGTGGAAAAAATCAATTAGGGTCTTCCCTCTATGGGCAAGGCATGTTAGTTTTCATCACGGGCTCAATCCTCCACCCCTCTCAACCATTCCACTCCATGGAGTGTAAATCTCCATTGGTGTTTTGTACAGCCGGTTTGTTGATCTTGTGACTTCTAGAAGTAATCTTCCTGTGGGATCCTTTAACAACAATACGCTTCCCTTCATGTTTACCTCACATCCATGTTCAGTCACTTGTCGAAGACTAATGATATTGTGCTTTAGTTTCGGTATATAGTAGATGTCTTTAAGCAATATTCACTCCCTTGTCTTGCTCATGAAGGTGATAGATCCTTTTCCTACTATGTCCACCTGCGACCCATCTCCAAATCTTACTTTACCCTTAATGCTTTCATCTAGATTGGTAAAGAAGTTCATGCTTCATGTCATATGGTTGCTGGCACCATTGTCTAGGTACCAAATACAATCCTCTCTAGTGTTTTCTTCAAGTTTCTTTGGAAACAGTTTGTCTTCATTCAAAAACACAGCTTCGTGCATGTATAACGCATCTGCTTCTTGTGTTTCTGCTATGTTGGTCTCGTGAGTTTGTTGTGGTCTCATGGGGCAATGATTCACAAAGTGACCAAACTTATCACACCGCCAACATTGTATATGGGAGAGGTCTTTCTTACTCTTATCCTGATTGTTCGCTCCTTCTTTCTCACGATAGCCATTGGGCCTGCCTCGTCCTCTGCCTCTTTCGCCTCTTCCTCTGCCTCTATAACCTCCTCCGCCTCTACTTTGGCCATTGGAGTTGTTGTCTCTATTGTTGTCCGATCTTCCTTCTCGACCAGAATTAGATCCTTCACGATTTTGTTTGCTGTTACTTGCGTACATCAGCTTCCCTTGCTCGGATTCTTTTGTTTCATCCATAACTCGTGATTCATAAGCTTTCAATCTCCTGACAATATCTTCGAAACCAGTTGTGTTTAGGTCTAACACTTGCTCGAGAGACGCCACTATATGGATATACTTGTTTCTAGGGAGTCCGGTTAAGAACTTTTTCACGATCTTCGGTTCTTCAATGATCGTGCCTAGTGAGGCTGATTTTGACACAAGTCCAGATATTGTTCCCGCAAAATCGTCTACTGTGTCGCTATCTCCCATCTTCAATTTTTCAAATTCCACCATTAAGGTTTGGAGCCTAGCTTCTCGCACTCGATCAGCCCCTAGGTGTCTCGCTTTGATCGCGTCCCACACCTTTTTTGACGTATCCTATTCTCCGACTTGTAATATCAATGCCTCAGGTATTGACTGGAATAGGAGAGCAATCGCGATATCGTTTTTCTTCAGGTCTGTAGATCATGGTTCGATTGTTTCTTCACCCTCATCGACCAAACTGTGAAATTTTTCGAGGTAAGCATTGGGCATTGAAGGTCCTTCTTGATCGGGGGAGCATATGTGCCCTGTCCTCGTGCTGGCTCGTCACTCGGGTTCGCCATGCCTTAGACCGCGACCCTAGCTTGTTCCGTGGATCGCGACTCTGTTTTGGATCGCGGCTCTGTTTCTGTTTCGCGACTCTGTTCCTCACCGAGTTGATGTCTTCTTCTCAAGACAATAGCTCCTTTCCGCTCTGATACCAATTAAAGTCTAAGAACGAAATATTTGAGTTGTTTGTATAAAGAACTGCCCTTCTTTATTAATTTAGAAAACTCTTCTCAAAAACTAAATCTCTTTTCTTGGTTCTTTGAGACAACTCCTCATGAACCTTATATATAGAATTTAGGCTACTCCCTAATCCTATTAAAATTGGAATTCTAATCCTTATCTAAATAAGTTACCCCTTATTTAAGAATTATCCTTTTCCTATTTGGAATTATCCAACAGGTATCGACGGAAACACCCAAACATTGGTGAACCCAGATTATGCTTCCTAGGAAAGAGCAGACCATTTGGATTACCTTTTGTAGCATCTTCTTTTCTTGCTTCTAGGTCTTTACATAGTGTCCATTGTGATTAGAGGGGACCTCTCCTACTATCTTTGTCCAAGGGTTTAGTTATTATGTCATCTTTATAGATAACTTCCATATTCTGTTGGTTTTATTCTTTACAAAAGAAATTTGATTTCCTTTTTTATTCAAAAAGTTTTAAGTTATGTGGAGAATCAATATCAAACAAAGATAGGCATTTATTAGAGTGATGGGGAGGAGAGTTTACCAGTTCTTCATTTCTTCAACAATTAGAAACCTATGGGATTCATCATTGCATCTCTTTCCCACACGTTCCAAAAACAAATGGTACTCTGAAAGGAAACACTAATACAAAACATAGTTAGATCTCTCAAGGTTATTTTAGAGTAAACTATAAAAAATATTGGGTTGAAGCGTCCTATTCAACAAATTTTCTATCAAATATACTCCAATATGAGTCTAGAGATCAAACAGTCTTCTTATGAAAAGCTACCGACAGTTCGATCGTACCAGAGAACCTCAAACCTTGGTGACCATATGATGCACTAATAACGGCGCATGATGGCTACATCCATGCCCTACCACCTCAAGGAGGCATGCACACGCAAAAGCTTTGGGCTAAGCCTTGTAGGAGGGGCCACGTAGTGGGTTCATGAACTTGCCCAAAGGGAAACTCCAATCATTCACCTAACTATACAACATCTTTTTTAATAGTTTTCAGGCGTCAAATTTTATAAAATATCTCATAAAACATGTATGAGGTGACCCAAACCCCCAAGGGAAGCACTCAAGAGGTACAACAGTTAGTTTAACCACAAAATGAAAGAGATCCTACTGTAAAAATTTAACCACATTGTCTGCTTAGGGGACTCCTTACCAATAGCGTATTGTACATGGAGCTGACTAATTAAATCCCAATATTATGGAGTACGCAACGATAAAATCAAATAATAAAACAAAATGGGAGGATGACGAAGAATGAAGAGTCGGTTTCAACTAAATCACGAGGGGGACACCAAGAGATGCAAGGACAATTGGGGAGATTGAATAGATGACACACGATCCAGTCACCAGTCTAACAACTTGTATGGCACGGTTCACTAAACTGAGCATTTGATTTGTTATATCAGTTGCCACAAAGTACTCGAGTGTGTTTATCTACGTTGTTTGTCCTATTAGCTAGTTGTGAGATAAATTAATACTGAAATGCGCAAGGGCGGTGAAGGTGGTTCACATTGTTCTTACTCTATGTAGTTGTCTCAGTGTTCTTCATGTTTGAATCACTCTGAAATTCTTTCATTGCTTTTTTTCTTCTCGGTGGATCTTAGTCTTCTTATTACATGTGACAAAATTAGGCCTAAATCTTAAATTCTATATGTGCGAAAAAAAAAGTAGTGATTATACATGATGTTTAGTAAGAAATGGCAATGCCTTGTAGGGGTCGTGATACTGACCGAGATATCGTGAATTTCCTCCAGTTTGCTCCACTAGTTGGACCACTCAGTACATGAGGTCATGAGCCTTGTTAATCACTCAGTTCTCCGTAGCATAGCCACGCTATGGTGGTCCCACCTGCTTTATTCGAACTATTGTTAGGTCACTCTCAAATCCCCTATAATTTTTTAACGGCTTTATCCTTCCAATTTCCGTCGGCATAAATGATTCCACCACACCAGTAAGCTCCCTTTCCTCCCAATCCCGTTTTTTTCTTCGATTGATTCTGGCGAATTTCGCCGCGTAAATGACGCTGCCGAGGAATGCATTTCATATTGATTCCGCCGATTAGCCCTAACGGCATCATGTAAAATTGATGCATGATCTAGAAATTTAGTTTAAAATTAACCATCGGATTTGAACTAGGGTTTTACCTTTTTGTTAGTGTACAAATTCAAATACTAGATTGAGTTAAGAGTAATGGCCGCCATAGGACTTAAGCAGTTGGGCATTTGGAGACTTATGATATTAAGCAATGACAACAAAAAAAGGTTATTTTTCTATGAAGATTAGATTTCGGAACTCCTTATGCTTTGCGTTTTTTGGTTCCTGCAGGTGAGAATCTAAAATCTCAATGTATTGCCTCTTGGCTTGGGGAAATTAGCCTTAGAGCATGGCAAATTACGATGACATTGACGACATACTTATAGAGGAAGAGGTTTAGCTTCTCCTCCAATAGATTTCTTGAGACTCCTCTTCTCTTCTTTCGCAAATTAAAAACCTGATCCAAGTTATTTACTTGCAGTTTGTCCCTATAAAGCAGCAAACAGAGTTACTATTGATCCAAGTGCTGAAACAAACAGTGTCAGTGTTCTTCTCCTCAACACTGGAGCAAATTTTGTTGGAGAATTTTCCTTCTGATATTTATTTTTTTATGTTTTATTCGTGTTCTTGCAGGTTGAACAAGGTGCCAAAGTGGAATTACCCTTCTGGCTTTCTCATGAGTTGCATTTGAGACAAGCTTTATCCATAAATCTTCCTGCCTGTTTTGACCAAAAGTAAGAGTAACGTTTTTGATTGTTTTCAAGAATAGAGAATGCTCATGATGAAAATTCGGATTAATTACCTTAGAAGCATTTGTTTGTTTTGTTCCTTTAAAGTCATTACATGGCTTTATTTGGTTATGCAGGACGAGGCTGGAATACAAGCTGATGCAGCATGTGTGGATCTTAGATCACGCTGTCAATACTTTTATGAATTCGGGTGCAAGTTAGAGCCATTGTGAGTTAAATCAACTCATTGTTCAGTAAACCGACTGGTTTAGTCTACATTTTCTTGAGTTCCACAGTTGGTTAATCTGGGAACAGGGTTACAGATAGAACGATTGGACTCTTGCTATCGACTGCGTTTAAGATCAGATACAACGAGACACTGACTAAAGCATTCACTGCTGCTCATATAACGTCTTCCAAGTTCTTATCATTCTTAACAAGAGAAGAAACAAATTGTAAACTAAAGCCTTTTTAACTCTTTTGACTATTTTTTGTTTGTTTGTTTGAAATTAGTTGCCATCTTCTTCTTTGTTTATTTGCAGTGTATGAAGCAGCTCACTTGTCCATAACCGCTTTCAAGAAATGGAGAACAGAAGGTACTAGATTCCAGAGAGCTTCAATCTCTCGAAAGAAAACGCAAGGAATCTTGAGGTCCCTAATTTCTTAATGCTTCATCATCTTTATCTTTTTTTGATGATTCGACTTGTTTGTGCTTCCCTCCATTGTCATGATGTTTAGAATCATTTATGCCAACCATCATCATTATGCAATATGGTGATGGTCTTATATAACATGTCAAGATGATGTAACATGAATTAGGTTCTCTTTGCTTATTGCTCAAGGGGGAAAAAAATTACATTTTGTGATATGAATGAATATGGATCAAAAGTAAAAATCTAATCATGTGGCCACTCGTGTTCTTGAATGGGTCCGGCAAATTGGGTCGTCGGAATTTGTTCTCGCTTTTGTAAATAGGAAAAAAAGAAATAGAGAAAAGCGATGAAAAAGCGCAAAAAAGTGCAATAAAGTTGTGTTCTTTTGTAATGGAAGAACAGATATTGTTGGGAGGAGAATCAAGGACTCTTTTGTTGAATAGAAAGCTAAGATATGAATTCAGCGTGGTGCTTTTTGAATTTGGATTTGGAGGTGCCCAGGTTCCGGGAACCAAATTCTGATTTTAGTATCTAAACAAAAATCTAGCGGATTATTGTAGCTTTATGACTCTTCCATAAAATATTTAAATTAACTATTCAAAGTTTTTTTTTTTTAAAAAAAAAAGGTTTTGCTAGCTATTCAAAGTTTCTTAGATTCTTTGTTGTTTGATGATTTCTTATCTAAGAATCTATTGATCTTCATATTTATCTGAACTTTGAACGCATAAAATAAATTCTAATATTGGTGTAATATCCTAAAATACAACACGTCTAAGCTACAATAATTAATAATTAGCTAGATTTTCATTTCTCAAAAATACTATAATTTACGAGTGAAAATATATCTATATTATACATAAATAACAAATAAAATTTAAGGGCAACTCTTTGAAATGCCATAAAAAAACTTGGTTGTGGACATAAATGATATAATCCAAAAGTGTCATTTTTGTTAGACGATTTTTGCTTTAAGTGATTTATGATAGAAGTTTTGGATATTTGGGAAGCAAAATATCATATTTAGTACGGCCGTCCTAAATTTAACTTCTAAAATCTTAGTTTTTAAAAATAAATTTTGTGATTTAGGATGGAAAATAGTTGATATTTGGGAAGCAAAATGTCATTTTAAATTAGGTTGTCCTAAATTTGATTTTTAAAACATAATTCTAGCGTTTAGGAAGAAATTTGTTGATTTAGGATGAAAGTTGTTGATACTAAGTACGACTATCCTAAATTTGACTTCTAAAATCTTAGATTTTAGGGAAAAAGTTGGTGATTTATGATGAAAGTAGTTGATATTTAGGAAGTAAAATATCATTTTAAGTATGGTCATCTTAAAAAAACGTGATTCTTAATTTTTAGGAAGAAATTTGCTTATTTAGGATGTAAGTTTTTAATATTTTAGTAAACAAAATATCATATTAAGTACAACTGTCCTTAAGAACATAATTCTTGTTTTTTAGGAAGCAAAATGTCATATTATGTAAAACTGTCATGAAAAACTTAATTCTTGTTTTTTAGGAAGTAATCGCCATATTAAGTACAGGCATCCTGAATAAACTTTATTTTTATTTGTGTCATTTCTGGAAAAAAAAACTTTATTATGTCAAAATTAATTTTATCTCTAAAATTAAAATATTATGTTTGAGTTCACTATTTTTAATTTAGATTTTAGTTTCTCTCCATCTTGAAAAACTTTTGGCTCATATAAAATTGAATTTCCAATATTACTCAGACAAGAAAATTTAGTGATGGTAAATTAGGGAAAAAAAACTTAAAAGTGTGGTAGTTTTAAGAATTTCCACTAATGTTTTTCCACGATGTCTTTTATCATTTACTAAGCATTTTGGTGGAAGGAGAACAAGTAAAACATTATATTTTTGGAAGAGGATGATTGGAGAAAATGGTTGGAAAGTGGGTGAAAAGAGGTCACAAGATATATGAAAATGTACAAAGAGATTTGTAGTGGAAGTTCTAAAACTAGATGAGTTTCCAGTTAGATTATTAGATCCATTTCTCAAAGAGGTGAAATGCGCTATCTATAGAGAATAGCTACAGTGGTTGGTATATCGGGTCATAGCAAAAATCCATTGGATCGGATTGGTATGAAACATTCTTGTACTTTTCACGTACTTGCTTTTACTTGCAAAATGGTCAAAAAGATAATCTCGAGGTACATAAAGGCATGTAGAAGGTGCAAAAAATCTATAAGGGTTGCATAAATTTTATAGGTCTGGTATAGTCTTCACAATCCTTCACCCGTTTTTGTCTTTCTAATGAATATCAAATAGTTTTTATTAATCTTATCTCTTCAAATATGAAATTTATGTGAGTAGTTTTAGACATTTATTTAGAAGCTAATAAGCTTATCCCTCTAAAAGATATTTCGTCACTTGACAGTCAGAATACTTATATGGCCCAAATCTAGATATTGGGATCAGGCTACGCGTTGGTGGCCTTATCGTCTTACCACATTGTGTCTAGTTCTATATATACCTTGGATAACGTTTTCACGTGACTAAGTGATATGAGTCTAGAGAATGTGTTTATACCCATCAAGTTATTTGAGCCGACGTATGGTCATGCTCAACTACTTCTAGATATGGGTTTGGCTATGCCATAAATGGTATAAGTAATGTGGAGGACATATCCAAAGTGTGAGAAAAATGTTGGCTCTGCCGTTAGTGAAAAATTAAAGAAACATAAAGAATGTAAAAGTTAAGAAACAAATGTAATTAGTATGAGAAATGTGAAAGTCAGGTTATTGAGTAAGAGATTATGATGTAGGAATGTGAAGTACAAAATATATGGTTGAGTCGAGTCTGGAAAGTTTAGTGATGTATATGATGTAGAGAAAGCTTGGCTCTAAATTTGTTGCAAGTACAGAAAATGTATATATAGTAATTTATGATCGTATCTACATAGACTTAATAAGAACTCAACAATTTCCAATTAAGGTAGACAAAGATTTATAATTTTAAAAAATAAACTAAACAAGCTCGTTAAAAATTTTGTTGTAAATTTAATGGAAAAAACATTAGGTTTTCGGAAAATTCTCGGGAAATCATAATTATATCAAAGAATCTACTAGAGAATTATTTGTAAATTTTTCTAGAACACAAAACACTATGCTATATAAATCCAACTTCTGCTGACAGATCTAACTATGCCTAGACTATTAGAAAATCAAATCCCTTTGAGGATTCTATCAGCTAGTCATGCATTCTACCAAGTTTGCTAAGTTCACAAACACCCTAGACCAAATTCTTTTGTGAATAGGTATATATTTGCTCATCAATATTTGTTCTAATTAATTAAATCACACTTCCATACTCATTAACTAATCTAAGAGTTTGATTCTAGTTCGCGACTCTAAAATCAAGTATTAAAAACGGTTTAGAAGAAGAACACGTATATAAACCCTACCATATTTTATTCCAATTCAAAAATTCATAATTATCATTTGTAAAACCCTAAAACTGACTAGTGAATTACTCATACATGGAGAAAGCAAACACAAACATGATTAATTAAAAGCTTTGCGTAAAAAAATCTGAGAATAAGAACAAGAGTTTCAAAGTCGTCTTTAAACGCAAGAGTGTAGAAATCGTCTCTCGGGTTGCGAAGCTCACAAAATCAAAATTTCTCTCTTCCAAATAAGCTTAGCATAAACAATGGCTAAAAAATCTCTTTTTTAACATTATGGACGACCTAAAACTAGTTGGAGTAAGAAAAAAAAAATAACAAATCCCAAAGAAAGAAAAAACTAAACTTGGTATTTTAACTCTTCATTTCTTTCGATCGAAACATTGCGCCTGTCGAGACAAATCCTTTGTGGTCTGACTATCTTCTTCATGAAAAACACCCAAAAAAAAATATCATTTTTCTTCAACTTGTTCAAAGTCACTCCAAATGCTCTTTAGACCTAAATAAACTTATAAAAACACTTTAAAACACACAAAACACATGGATTTTAAAACCTGAAAAACCACATGATATCAGTACGATATGTTGTTTGGTTTAGTGTTGTTGAGTGCATGTTGTTTATCGAGTGTTGGAGTTCATGCAGATCACATCCTCACTGGATAACTTGTTACTTACACCCGTCTCTTCACCCTTTTCAAGTGAGAGGCTTTGTAAGGTTGCGGCTCAATTGAGTATATGTCAAAGTACTGCTTTTAAACCGAGTTTTCCTTTCGTTTTGTTTTAAACTGAGTTTTTTTTTTCTTGTAATTTATCTTGGACTTTAAGACTAGTTATTGTTTGGTTATTTGTGTTGAGATGGAAATCTGGTTTATGATCAATAGTTTAAGACTCGTTTTGAGGAATAAACTCTTAATTGCCGAAAATATATTATTATGATTGTTAGGGGTTTTCAATGATTAGTCGTCTCGACTAGGTAAGCAGGATAAGTGTCACAAAAAATATGTGGAACCAACTCCACACAAAAAAAAATGAATTAAAACTGAAAAAATAAACCAAATCAAACCAACTTGAACTAACTTTTATTAGAGTTCAACTAAAAATTTGTTAAGACCAGCTCCAATGCTGGTATGTTATGGTTTCTTGTCCCAGAAACTAAGAGATGGAACCGAGAAAAAAAAAATGCATTTTTGGTAAGGATCGGTCCTTAAATAAGAAATCTAAGGTACCGTTCCTTACCACGTGGCGTCCGTTGATTGGGCGAAATTTTTAGTCGAAGCCTCCAACCGAAGGAGAGTCTCTCACCCAGTCAACCATTTTCCTTTCATTTCTGCGATTTCAAGGAGGAGAGTGTGAGAGAGTGCGATTTTGTGTCGGTTTAGGGTTCGTTCGTCCGTTATCGTAATATAAATTGTTTTCTACGGTTTGATTTTAGGGATTTGGGTCGATTTGGGTTCAGATTTAGGGTTCGTCGTAGGTTCTGAGTTCGTAACCTTGGAGAGCTTCTAGATCGAGTTTTTTTTTTGCTGTTTCGGGTTCGATTTTAGGGTTTCGATTCCATTTCCGGTACGATTTAGGTTTCGTCATAGGTTATGTGTTCATTAACGAACAATAAGTAGATTGACGGTTCTTACTCGATTTCGGGATCGTTTCCGGGTTTTTAACGCGGTTTAGGGTTCTTAATTGTGTAAATAATTTGAATTCGATATCCATGCATGCTTTGTAGCACTATTGTTTCATGGTTTCAGAGATTTCGACTGCTTTATCTACATTATTCCTCTTGTGATTGACATTGATGATCAATTGGTAGACTAATGTACTATGGTCTGTTCATACTTTTTTGTAGGTTAGTTATGGACGAAGAAATGAAAGCGATGAAGAAGCATATGGAGTACTGCAACCGGTTACGCTATGTTGCAGATGCACAATATGGAATTCCAAGCCGTTGCCCATGTGGGGAAAACATCCTGGACGAGCATGCAGAGAAAGAAGTTTATGACCACCTTCCTGGCAAGAGCTTCTTCACTTGCAGAAAGTTCAAGGTAATAATTCCGGTTTTGATCTCTCCATTGTTGTTTGCAGTTAAGCTTACTGTTTCTGTTTGATATACTTGTTTATTAATCGCGTTTATTCTGCTTTTGGAGGACGATGGGTTGCATTTCAGACAACCTTAGACAGTAGGTGTGCAGGAGGAGATACAGAAGCTTACCAGGAGGGTCGAAGAGGACGAGAGGCGTGTCTTGCCTGTCCAAGAGTTGATTGCACAAATTCAGAAACTTCAGGTGACACTTCTAGTCTCTGCTTTGCAAATTCAGAATTACAGTCTTTGATTTCATATGTAAATACTAACTTAAACTTATTTTCAAATGCACATGAAAACGTTGAGAAGTTAACAAGGCGGGTGGCTGATTTTGAAATGGTCCATTAAGTTTAAGGTTAGTTTCTCTAACCAATTCTTCACGATATAATTGCATAAAAACTAACTTTAGTTGACTTTTTTTTAATAAAAAAACTCTTATATATATATATATATATATGAACGAAACAATACTTCTTTACATTGTGCATAATGTTATCAATAATCAATTAAAATTTAATATCTTTAAAATGTCGAAAACGTAACAAAATCCATAATTATTTTTGGTCTGCTTAAATGTCCATCAAGTTATGGTTACCTAACCTGAACTTAAATTGAGAAAGACAAAATTAACGTTAACTGCTACCTGTAAAGACTTGATTGATTGGCAAACTTAAATGTGATAACGTATAAACGGTCTTGGTTTACTAACCTGAAAATAAACCGATTTTATTTACTAACATGAATCATAGTTACAGTTATCTGTATTGATTTGATTGCTTGGTTGATGTTTATTTACTATAAATTTTATTACAGCTAATGGATTTTATTAGAAATATAGTAGAGTTGACGGGTTTTAAATGCATGGTGGGTAGGATAAGCGGTTTAAACTTCTGTGAATTGAATGCCAAACAACACATTAAACCTTATAAGAATATATAATCATTACTGAACCTATACAGATAGTTTTCTTAAAAAAATCTGCAAAATGGATTACACAAACACCTCTTACCTAGATTTACCTAGATAGCCAAGGCTTTGTTAGCCTTCTAGAAAGTCAAACCATTGATCTTGATTCATCAGAACTGTCTCGCTTTAGCAGTTAAGCTTCTGATGAATCAAGTGTCAAAGAGAGGAGAAAATGAACGCCCACAGAGGATGTTATCCTCATTGGTGCGGGGCTTAACACTAGCAAAGATCCAGTTGTCAGTAACGAGCAAAAGTTTGGTGCCTTTTGGAACAGAATCACAAAGTATTACAACTCCAGTCCCTTGCTTGCTCAGACACAGCCTCAGAAGCTAGGTCAGTGTAAGCAGAGGTGGTCTAGAATCAATGATCAAGTGTGTAAGTTCGTGGGTTGCCATGATGCTGCGTTGAGGGAACAGAGAAGCGGCCAAAACGACAATGATGTGATGAAATCAGCGCTGGACATCTTCTACAACGACTACAACAACAAGTTCTCACTTGAACATGTGTGGAGGGAGCTCAGGCATGACAACAAATGGTGCTCTACCTTCATTTCTAAAGATGGTGGAAAGGAGAAGCGCAAAGCTGATGGTGAAGGGGAAGAGGAAGTAACAGAGGAAAGACCACCAGGTGTGAAGACCACCAAAGCTGCTAAAAGAAAGAAAATTGTGAAAGAAGAGGAGTTGGCCAAGTTAGAAGCTTTGTTAGGTAAAAAAGAGAAGCTTTCGAAGCACAAACTGCTTGGTTGCTTACTTGCAAAGCCTGAGCCATTATCTGACATTGAAACTTCTCTTAATTTGAAACTAAGGGGTGAGATGTTGTGAAATAACTCATGTTTTTCTAACTTACCTTATTTGTTAACTTTAGACTTTAAAATCTTCTTTACTTTAGACTCAAGTAACTTAAAACTCTTGTTTGCTAACTGTAAACTCATGTATGCTTACTTTGTTAACGTCTACAATGTTCTCTACCACTGTCTGAGTTTCTGCTAACATGTTTTTTTTTTTTTTTTGGATTGTAGGTGCGGGACAAGAACATGTGGTAGCAGAAGAGAGAAGCTTAGGAACTTGAGTCACGAGTCTTTTTCTTTTTTGTTGTCTTCTCATCTGAACCAAGTCACGGGTTGTCTATTTCTATTGTCTTTTTGTGTTGGATTATGAACTTTTCTATCTATAAAACTGTATCGGACTTGTAGGACATTAAGTTGTATTTGTCTTGAACTTTCTCCTTCTTCAATTTCTAAACTGCTTAAGTTTAAAATCTAGTATAATGTTTTCTAGTTTTCCTTCCCCAATTTATGTAATGCTTAAGTTTTAAACCTTGTCTCTCCTTTTCTACTTCTCCTTTTCTGCTTCTCCTTCATCAATTTCGCTATTGCTTAACTTTTAAATCTTGTCTTGTCTTGATGCAAATTACACACTCTTAGACGAAATAAAAAAAAACAGTAGCACATAACCACAACAAATTCCTTCACCACTTTTCGGTTCAATTCAACTTGTAAGTGTTTATACAAGTTTAATATCTTTAATGTAAGTTCTATGCAAGTTTGTATGTTTGTTTTTATGCAAGTTTTCTATCATTAAAGTTTGTTTTTATGCTAGTTTTTAGGTAAGTGTTTATACAAGTTTTCTATATTCAATTTTAGTTTTATGCAAGTTTGTATTGCAAGTTATTATGTTAGTTTTTAGGTAAGTGTTTATACAATCTTTCTATATTCAATTTTAATTTTATGCAAGTTTGTATTGCAAGTTATTATGTTAGTTTTTAGGTAAGTATTTATACAAGTTTTCTATATTCAATTTTAGTTTTATGCAAGTTTGTATTGTAAGTTATTATGTTAGTTTTTGTGTAAGTGATTATGTTACTTTTTATGCAATTTTACTATCTTCAATTGATGACATATTGCAAGGTCGAGTTTCAAACGTAGAGTATGTGGTCAACGGACATAACTATTATTTGGCGTACTACCTCACATACGGTATTTATCCAAAGTGGTCAACCTTTATCCAATCTATCTCACTCCCTCAAGGTCCTAAAGCAGAGTTATTTGCTAAAGTTCAAGAAGCCACCCGAAAAGATGTCGAGCGTGCTTTTGGAGTATTACAAGCTCGTTTTGCAATTGTTAAGAACCCGGCTCTTATTTGGGACAAGAAAAAAATTGGGAAGATCATGAGAACATGTATCATACTACACAATATGATAGTAGAAAACGAACGAGGTGGATACACTCAGTATGATACATCTGAATTCGAAGAAGAGAAGTAAGTAGAAGTTCACATGTGGATTTGTCGTATTCCACTGACATGCCGACAAATCTCGGTAATATGCTTGGAGTTCGGAATCATATTCGTGATAGACGGATACATGAACAATTGAAGAATGATTTAATTGAGCATGTTTGGCACAAAATTGGTAATCTAGATTTATAAAGTTTTGTATGTTTAACATTAATCTTTGATTAAACAAAAAATAAAATTTGCAGTTTCAAAATTTTTTTTTTTTCCTAAGAAACCCAATATGGATATCATCATTGGACTATCCAAAATCAAGAGAATTCTTAACTATTAAAAAAAAATAATAATAAAATAAAACTAAGGACTCCAATAATAATAACACCATTGGAGTTGCTCTAAAACCAAACCACCGCAATAAAAACAAACCCAAGCGGAACCTGAAGAAATAACTAAAATGCATAATCTTAAAAGAACTAGGGTGACATCCGTAGGCTACACAGACTTTTCCATGTCAAATTCATTTCATTCAAACTTTCGCCTTCTTGATTTTACTACTTAAACTTACAACGGTCTTTTTTAGACTTAGAAATGCTTAAATGTCCTAAACTTAAACCAGGTTTTTCAGATATTTTGTTTGTCAATAAAATATCTAACGAATAAAATCTAAAGTGTTAAAAACGTTAACTGCTGACCAGATCAAAAGACAAATTTAGAAGTGAGAAATGAGATCATGCGTATTGGAATTCGGTTCTGCACCGTGGCTAGTCGTACACCATATACCTTTTTCCCTATTTTATTCCTTTTTTTTATTTTCCCAAACATCTCACTTTTTCCTTATTCACGATAATAAATATCTTGAGATATTTTGGCAGTAGAGAATCAGAGATCCTTATCTCTCACCCTTTTTAGTTTTTTTAATTAAAATAAATTCAGAAAAGTGCAAAAAAAGCTCTGTGCTTTATTCCCTTCGCCCAATCACTGCACACATCAACTCCCATCTATCCAGGTTTTCCCACGCGCGTGTTCTCTCATGTCGGAATAAATACTTGTAACTAAGATACACGCGCTGCTAATTCACGTCGCGATGAGACAGAACTACTCGCCTCCGTGTCTATTCATCATCTCTCTCGAAGATAGTTTACTATAAATATCTGTTTTCTCTCAAGTGCCGAAAATGAAAAATCATAAAAACATAAAACAAATCAAACTTACCTCATTAAAACAGACAAAGAAGTAAATCTTCGGCAATAAGCAAAAAAATAAAATTATTTGAGTGGGGAAGGAAAGAAATGAAGAGGAACGGAGAGACGAAGCGGCGAAGGAACGTGGCGGAGGAGGCAGAAGAGGATCCGGCGATGTGGGAGAATCTTGACCGGAATTTCCGACAAGTGCAATCGGTTTTGGACAGAAACAGATCGTTGATCCAGCAAGTCAACGACAATCACCAGTCGAGAATGGCCGATAACATGTCCAAGAACGTCGCTTTGATCCAAGAGCTCAACGGAAACATCTCCAAGGTTGTTTCCATGTACTCTGATCTTAATACCAATTTCTCGTCGGCGTTTCACGGTGGACAGAACGGCCACGACGGTGGTGGTGCCGCCGGAACCAGAGCTTAAACAACCGAAACAAATTGTTTCTCTTAGTTAGACCGGCCGGTTTGGAAATTCTGATTAAGTCGGTTTAAGCTTTATGATCTATAAGTTATATATGTTAGTTTTATTGCAATGATTGTCGTTAGAATAATCCGTGGGAGAAAACCCATCGTTTGGGTTATTTTAATTATGGTTTGAGTCTTTTTCAATGTGTCTCTAATGCAATTTCTCTAATAACAATTAATTTAGTATATGATTATCCATCTTTCTTTTTTGAGCCCCTTCTTATATCATCTTGACATTAATGAAGGTTGTTGTAAGTACAGGTCTCATTTTTGCAACTTGTCACAAAAGTGATGCAATTTGGTATGACATGTCACATGTAGATTTTTAATTTAGGTTTTGATGGATTAATAAAATAAAACGGTTGGAAAAAAAAAAAATTCTAAAAATTAGAGTAAAAACGTTTTTTCACTTTTTTTGTCATTGTTTTCACCAACAATTTTTTTGCACAGTTTTGCATTATTCTCCAACTGCTCACCACTTCCGCTAACTGCTAATATATTCGCTCCGTTTTTGTTTACCAATCGGACTTTATGTTATAGAATAAATAAAGAAATAAATCAAAAAACAAGTATGTGATGAAATTCAAACAATCTATGAGATCAGTGATTGTAATCACAAGTTAACTATTCGGTTAATTAGATACACCAAAAATACGGCGATCTTAAGAACACTAAAAAAAACCATGTTTCTTTCTAGTGCAATTTAGCTCAAAATACACAAATTAGTTGTAAATTGGCTAATGTATATATACAATTCAACATTTTTACTTGCGACTGATGTTGGGTTTTAGCTGTAAAATATCTCTTTGCTCCTGCTTTTTCTTTTTTTTTTTCTCGATTCATCTCTCTTCCTCTTTTTTTATTTTTTGATTACATGAACACAAAACTTAATTAAGAGTTTACACTTGTGCAAGACTAGCCTTAAATAATTCTAGCACAAGTCACAAATTGTTTCCATCTTTTTTCAAAAGGCACAGTCGCAAAACTAGACATCTCTACTAAATTTAACGGTTTAATAAAGGTTAAACACAAATCCACTAAATAGTGTGGTTGTACTCCTATTCCCTCTTCCTTGGTTTGAATCTTAGGTCACCCTCTCCGCCATCACTAATCTCATAGACTCTCGACAACCCAGGCGTCTTTCGACGAAACCGATCCACTTCCTACTGACTCAATCCTAGCTCCATCTTCTTATCATTCAAGTGAAGCCTAATCACCATCCTCTTCTTCTTGGTACTTATCAGCTCCATAATTAATGTTGTTATCGTAACTAAAGTTGCTTTCTTTGTTTTTATCTCTTAGATACCACCCTAGATAGCTTGGAGCTAGTATCCACGTATCTAAATAGATCTAACCCTCCTTGGAACTCTCTTTACTTCACAAAGGTATTTCCTTTTGGATAGTTTTTGAGGAGATTGGATTTTAGGGTAGTTCTTCCACCATCTACGCAGTTTCTCTTTTTAGGATTTTCCTTCAGCCTTCTCTTCTTCCTTTGGTCTTGCTCTTCCTCCAGGATCACTCATGTAAAAGATGCGTTTTTCAACTTCAAGATATCTTTCAACTTCGGGCTCAATGTAATAGTATTCATGCTGTATGAAGCATTTTTCTGACTCTCCTACTAAATCTTCACTCTCTCCTTTCTTCCCATAGAGGCTCTGTAATACTTTTCAAGAAGAGATGTAATAGCACTGAGACCCAATGAGACAACATCTTTTATTGCAAGAATTTAAGGAACCTTGGCTAAGACCCGTTGTGTCTTTCCCGTTTCTCCATCATGAGGTTCTGACATCGTTTTTGTTTTGCTTTCATTACATATTTAGTCAAAATAACATTTGCTTTCATTACATACTACTATTATATTTAAATTTTGTTTAGTTGGTATTATTTTATTTTATATGTTTCTAATTTATATATAAGTTAAAATTATTTCATTTAATTTATTTTACTAGTGAATTTGAAATTATTTAAGTTATTTCACATTATTTTTAGATTTAAAATATTTTTAATAAATACATATTGTAACTTATACAATAGAGAGTTATTAATTAGTTATTGTGTAACAAATATACTAACTCAAATTTATACATCAAACAAACCACAAATATACGAGTTTTATCACATAATTTTTGACAATAAGTTACGTCAAATTATTACATAAATTGCAATTCAACTTTAGTAACCCATGCTATCAGTCATAACCTGCATACATCTTAAATGTGAAGTTTTTTATTAATTAACTACTAAACTAAAAAATTATATTAACCAACTAATCTCATTAAGACTCTAGTCCATCAATACTTCTCATAAACTCTTTCTCGGGCGACTACGTATGTGATGATCAACCCAGACAAAAATGTGCATCTAACACGGTTGAATGAGAACTCGTTGGTCTCTAAATTAATAATGAATTTACCTTCTTATCTGAGAAAGAAAAGCGGTATTACGAGCAGCTTGAAAATCTTGGGTAATGTGTGGCTTCCAAATTGATTTGTAACCTCATATAGACTAACTTAAAAATTAATCTAGTTAGAACTTGTATGTGTTCTCCTTAAATGAGACAATGATTTATTAGTAGTTTTATGCTTAAGGTAAAGTTTTGTGATTTTAATTAATATCATCTTCCGAAATGGTTAAATTATTTATATAATCCTACAAGATCAAGATAACAAATAAAAGGATAAATGATAATGACATTGGAAATATTTTTTAGTCAAACTTACATTTGAAAATATTCACTACTTTATGTTTAAGTTACTACTATCATATTTAAAATTTGTTTAGTTATTATTATTATTTTATTTTATATGTTTTTAATTTATATTTAAGTTAAAATGATTTCATTTACTTTATTTAATTAGTGAATTTGAAATTATATAAGTTATTTCACATTATTTCTAGATTTAAAATATTTTTAACAATATATATCGTAACTTAAACAGTAAAAAAATAATATTAATCAGTTATTCTGTAGCAAATATGCTAATTTAAATTTCTATACCAAACAAACCATAAATATGCGATTTTTATCACATAATTTACATAACTTTTTATAACGAGTTACATCAAATTATTACATAAATTACAATTCAATTTTAGTAGCTCATGCTACCAATTATAGCTTATGTACATCTTAAATATGAGCTTTTTATTAATTAACTACTAAACTAAAAATTATATTAACCAACTAGTCCATCAATACTTCTCCTAAACTCTTTCACCAACCACTACATACGTGATGATCGACCCAGACAACCAGAGCCGTGTCAAGAAATATGGAGATCGAAAGCGGTGCTAAAATATATGACCTAATGATATAAAATAAATTTGTTTTATCATCTTTTCAAATTATTAAAAAAATATGTTACATAAATTGTTAGCTGAATAAATTCAAAACACTAATTTTTGAAAAGTTCTCACTTATGATTGTGAAGTTTAGTCATATTCAATTTATTTTTTTATGACCAGATGATCCGGTTCAACGGACACCATGGGTTCTGAGCCATGTCGCAGGAAACTTTACTCCCTAGCTGATTTCTCAAGTCAATAGATCATGAAATCCGACTAATCTCAGGATTGGTAGATCAAGTAAATACCCAGGCCAAAGGCCATGCTCAACTGGTATCCAGAGTAACCACCCGACCACAAGACCCCAGACTTAGCCATATTCAATTCTACACAATAAACCTTACTTCCTTGCAGATCCATCCAAATCTCAAATCGAATCTCCTTTAAGTTTATAAATAATGATACAATAATATAAAAAGAAACTTACTTGTGATTGTTGATTGCAAATTTTCACTTTGGAAATAATAAAGAGGAAAAAAAATGTTGAGGAACGAAGGTCTAAAAACGAAGAAGAAGAGTTAACCCTAATTTTCTTTTAATCTCAAGTTTCTAATTTTAATTCATAATCCAGTAATAACATATTTGTTTAGAGTTGTTTCATTTAAGAATTGTGGTTCTTTTTATCAAAATTATTAAAAGAGTATACTATATTTTGGGTTTAGTTAATATTATACTAAACAAAATTTAGGGCCTTATTTATTTTTATTTTTTAAATGGTCGATGTTTTTTTTTTTTTTTCAACGTAACCACGATACTGCAGATGACAATGTGCATCCAACGCACTTGAAAGAAAATTCGTTGGTCTCTAGATTAATGATAAATTTACCTTTTTATCTGAGAAAGAAAAACGATATTACGAACAGCTTGGAAAGCTTGTATAGTTGCTCCCATCTCGAATAAGACATGCTAGTTGTAGGGGACGAAGGCTATTCCAAGGTGTTGCAAAAGAAGAGCAAGATAGGTTTTATGATTTTGATTGTGAAACCACATAACACAATATGAAGGGAATACTAACATCTTGTGATTTCTATCTATTATGTGAAGGGGAAACTAACTTAGAAACATATTCGGACCAGAAGTGATAAAGACATTGATCTATTGCGACTAATGAATAGAGAATTCGACTAATGAAAGATAGATGACGTCTTATGAGAAAGAAAGATAAAGTTTTGAAATTCTCTTAAAATGGGTGAGATCTTTTTTCTTTTCCTTATTGTTCAGCTGAAACATTTTAAATTAGTTAGGATCTTTTCTTATTTCCTTATTTTCTCGTGTCCTATGAATCACCTTGAGTCTCATTTATTTAAAATCAAAACTCAAAAAATTCAAAGTATTTATCAACTAGTTGAATATAAAATTTAGGTCTCTGTGTGTTTTCAAATTTAATAATCGAGGATTCGACGTTCTTACCTTTCCATAATAAAAACATGGCTCAATACTTACGATTTCGGACACAAATTCTATATGTGGTGCAACAAACGGACTATTGCCTCTATACACAACTGGGCTATATAGTGATTTGTAATCTTAAAATGGACAATTATTTGGCTTAGAAAAAACATTCTTCAATCCAAATTATCCAATGATTGAAAACAAAGTATTCGTTCGTTTTCCTTTCAAAGGTCTTTACAACAATTTAGAATATTTAAAACAAAATAAGAACTCATACAATTAAATCTGAGGAAAAAAACAAAAAACAAACATCGGAAGAATCAATGATTGAGTAACACAAAGAAGAGAGCAAGAGAATCAATCCTTAGGCTTGAAGCGATAGAAACAATTGAGAACACATTAGGTGTAGCAGCAGCCCAGATGTCCCGTCTCGTCAACACTGAAATGAAATATTGAATAATCTTCTCATCAACCCCAACAAAATCTATACTTTTTTTTTTTTTTTTTAACTTATCTGAGTTTTCCAATTTAGCCGATCTCACAGCTCAATAATTACACTTCATGCCACTCCTTCTTTCACTTTCTCGCTTCTCTCTCCCAATTTCTCAAATCTCTCTCTCGATCTCCAAAATCTCCCAACACACACACACTCTCTCTCCCTGCCTAGGTTTTTTCTGCTTCTGGGTTTTTTCCTCCGTTTCAACTGTGTAGTGACTCGGGTCTTGAGCTCCGTACCTCGACAATGGCGGTTTCTTTGAGAAATCTCGTGACTTCGTTCTAAAAGAACTTCACTTTCCCCTTTTTTTTTTTCTTTTCTTTATTTCTTTCCCTTCTACCTTTCTGCTAACTTTCATTGGAGAAAATGTGTTGCGAATTAATGTTTTCAAGCTTGTGAAAAGTTTCGATTTTTCGTTTAGGTTTTCTTCAATTTTATGATTAGTTTGAAGTTATAAATTAATTGTAAGTTAAGATTAGGATATTATTTCCCTTTTGTTGTCGTCTTTTAGGGAGGAGGGAGTAAATTGGAAGCTAAGTTAGGATTTAGTCTCTTTGATCTGTAAAGTTTGGTTAGAAAATTTCTGAAGCAATGAATCGAAGTTTTAGGGCACAAGAGTCTTTTTTGCTGGATTCAGCAGAGAGGCAAAGGAAACAGCTTAGGGCTTCTATGATGGCAGAGAAAGATGAAGAGCTCTCGTTGTTTCTCGAGATGAGACGGCGTGAGAAAGAACAGGATAATCTCCTTCTCAACAATCCTGATGAGTTCGAAACTCCATTAGGTATGTATATATGTTTTTCTATTCTAATTAGTGGAAACAAACATGTCTCTTGATTAGTTCTTGATGTTGGTCTGTAGGCACAAAGCCTGGAACTTCACCAGTGTTCAACATCTCAAGTGGTGGTGCTCCTCCACGAAAACCACCTGCTACAGATGATTTTCTCAATTCTGAAGGCGACAAAAATGACTATGAATGGTAACTTTTTAACCACAATATTTCTCAAGCTAACATGTGTCCATAGCATCAGTCTGCGAACATCTTATTTGAATGTCATCTTAAGTGAAAGTGTTTTTGAGTAATATTTGTGATAGTATACATAGTTGTCTTTTGCAATTGTTGTTTCAACGTAGGTTATATAAGCATGTGTTGAATCCAATAGGATCAGAATATGGAACTCTTTGTTTGCGAGTCTTTGCATATCTAAGATAAACGCCAGCATTGAATGCTTATCCAATTTTGAGAACTTGGCTATACAAAGTGTTCATGATCTCTGTGACATTTACACATGCTTCCTTGAATAATACCATTTATCTGTTTAAACTTCTCCACACTAAGTTTCTTTTGTGTTTCAAGGCTTCTGACCCCTCCAGGTACTCCTTTATTCCCATCGCTGGAGATGGAATCACAGAGGTCTATGATGAGCAAGTCTAATGATTCAAAAGGTCGCCCGTCTACTTTGACTTCTAGGGTAAGAATGTTATCGCTTAGTCTTCTGACCCCTTTTTATCAAATTCTGAATACATAAACAACTAAAAGCAATGAATCACCTTTGAACTCCTATGTTATGTGGCATGGTTTTCTGGGTTTTTTTTAGATTAGCACATTTATCCTTGTGGTTGATACAAAAGATATGCATTCCTAATCAGATTCTTTTATAATACGTTCTTAGATTGAATGAATAAGTTACCTTATTTTTATCGGTGAATCTTTCTGTATTTGGAATCATTACTTCATTATGGTAACTTGTGAGTGAATTGTCTTTGTTGTAGCTTGCGAATTCCTCAACAGAGTCTGCTTCAAGGAACCATCTAACATCTAGACAACAAACTTCTTCTCCTGGATTGAGTTCTTCTAGTGGACCAAGTCGAAGACCTTCATCATCTGGAGGACCTGGATCAAGACCTGCCACTCCCACTGGAAGATCATCATCAACACTAACAACAAATTCAAAATCCTCCTCAAGGCCTTCAACACCCACTTCTCGAGCCACTGTCTCTTCAAATACTCGACCTTCTTTGACTCATTCTAGATCCACTGCATCTGCACCAACTAAGTCCACACCTATGATGAGTAGGTCATCAAGTTCATCTAGGCTCACACCTAGTGTATCTAAACCGACTACTTCTTCAGCTCCTAGGTCTGCTGGTTCAATCCCAAGGTCTACCACCAGCAGCGCCGCCACTAAATCCGCAGGTCCTTCGAGGTCCACCACGCCGCTGTCAAGATCTACTGCTAGATCTTCAACCCCAACTTCAAGACCCACACTTCCTCCGCCTAAAACCATATCAAGGTCATCGACACCAACACGCCGTCCGATTAGTGCTACAAATACTACAGCAAAGCCAACGATATCCCAAATCAAGCCTTCTTCTCCAGCGCCAAAGCCTATGCCAACACCATCCAAAACTCCTGCTTTATCTCGTGGATCTTCACCTACAGTGAGGTCAAGGCCATGGAAACCATCTGACATGCCTGGTTTCTCACTTGAAACTCCTCCAAATCTAAGGACAACGTTACCCGAAAGACCACTTTCAGCAACAAGAGGCAGACCCGGAGCTCCAAGTTCTCGTTCTGGTTCAGTTGAGCCAGGTCCTCCTACAGGAGGAGGAAGACCGAGAAGGCAGTCATGTTCACCATCAAGAGGAAGAGCACCAATGTACACTAGTGGTAGCTCTGTTCCTGCCATGAGCCGTGGATATTCGAAAGCCAATGAACATGTTAGTCCTGTGATGATGGGAACGAAAATGGTGGAGAGAGTAATAAACATGCGGAAGCTAGCTCCTCCTAGATCAGACGACAAAGGTTCGCCTCATGGTAACTTGTCTGCAAAGTCCTCATCACCAGACAGTGCAGGATTTGGAAGATCACTCTCCAAGAAATCCCTTGATATGGCAATCAGGCATATGGTGCGTAGTATCTCTCTCTCCTTCCTCCTCTCTTCCTCCTCTCTTCCTCAGTAAGTAAGTACTAGAAGGCATTAACATTGCGATGAATGCAGGATATACGAAGAACCATACCAGGGAACCTGAGACCACTAATGACGAACATTCCAGCATCATCAATGTACAGTGTGAGATCTGGACATACAAGAGGCAGACCTATGAGTGTTTCAGATTCACCACTAGCAACAAGCAGCAACGCAAGCTCAGAGATCAGTGTGTGCAACAACAATGGCATTTGCTTAGAGGCAAGCGAAAAGGAAGATGACGTTGGCAGCGAGAGAGGAGGTTGTAGATCCCCTTCAAGCTTACAAGGGAGGTAATGAAGGAATGAAAAAAAGAAGCCTTTTGTAAAACGTTGACCTTTTGAGATTCTCTTATTTCTCGGTATTATTATTGTGAGCTTTTGTTCACACGAGTTTGATGATGATATGTGAAGTAGTGTTTTTAACATTTTATGTAAACCTCTCCACTCTCGTCTCTACCTACTTAATTTTTAACCCTAAAAGTCGCCTCTATGGACGATGAATCCTTTAACTGATTGATTTGAGCTATTAACCACTTTGTTTGAATTCAAACGGTATCATCCAATATGACATAATTAAGTTAATAATATAACACACATGACACTCACAATCACAGCTGTCTATAACACACAATAATGAAAACGAAAAAGAAAACGGAAGAGGGGTGTTAAGCAGTAGCAACAGCCTCTGTGGGTTTGGCTTCAGGGACATTCTTTGGAGGAGTAGGAGCAGCCGCTGCTGCCTCGGATGGAGGTTGAGTGGTGAGTTTGAGATGAGAAGGTGGGTTGTGTTTGAGCTTAACCAATATTTGTCTCATTCTTGTAAGATCGGTTGGCTTACCAGGCTTTGGACCTTGAATCACAGAGATTGTTGGCTTCTTAGGGTCTTGCTGCTCTTTCTTCCCTCTTCTTTTCTCTATTGTTGCAACCTCTTTTGGTACTAGCTCTGCTATTGCCTTCCAATAGTTCTTGCTGGATTCCGCGTAGAACTTCTCTTGGTTCTCCAGATACAACTTAAAGTAATGCAAAGACAACACAACACACATGAGCAAAAGCTTAACCAAGTCTTCATGATTATCTTATCACAATTCTCTCCAAACCATGTGACAATGCAACTAATGATATGGAAAAGTAAAGAGTATATAAACACAAGAAAGACAAACCTTTTCTTTCTCTCTGTTAGCTGCTTTGTTGTTTTCACAAGTTAGTTCCCTCTTCTTATGGAACTCCTCTTTGTATTGAAGAGCTTCCTCAATTATTAGGCGCAATGCTTCCTTCTCTTTCTTCTCCTTCTCCTCAAGTTGAATAGCATTTTGTCTGTGCACATATTATAATAAGCCATCAGTCACCAGTGACATATTGATCGAGTAGAGTTACGATTTTGCAGGATACAGTGTCAGTGCATAGACTCGAATCAGTCCTAAAAATCCGATCAACTAGAATGCACATCGCATCAGATCCTGTCAATTTAATCACAGATCCGATCTAATAGACTGGTTTACTGTTTAAGAACAATGGGCACTGAACGATTTTTTCAATTTAATCAACGGGCAGATACCATCAACTAACAAATTTACGCATCCGATCAGAATTGAGATTCCCAGATTAGTAAAGCGATTCCCAGTTTTATTGACTAAAACTTTCAACTTTAGTCATATACTAAGGCACAAGTAAGGGTAAAGGGGCACAAGAAGAATAAGATCAGATTAAGGTAGATCTAACCTTCTCCATTCTCTAAGAGCGTATCCCTCATCTGATTCCATTTCCGACGGCGGTGGCAAGATAGGACCGTCGTGCCCACCGTTGGATCCGAAGACGCCGTCTCCGTTGGAGTAAGCGCCGTAGTCCGAAGACGGCGCCGCAAACACATCCTCCACTGAGTCATCGACTGGGATAGAGCCGTCGTAACCTGAGAAGTTGTCAGTGGCGTCAAAGGAACCTGAGACCGGAACTGACTCAGACGCATCATCTCCGAGTATAACGAAGGAATCCTCAAAGACAGACATCTCTGGACAAAGGCAAGCAAGTTGGTTTTTCACCTTTCGTTTTTGTAGAAAGCAGGACGAAAAACTCGCGAATCTGTCTTTAAGTTTCCAGCTTGAAACTCGATTCCAAATCGGTAACAGATATTAAAAGGAAGGTGCGATTTGTATTTTTGTAATGGGCTTTCTTTTAGAGCCCAATTTCCCCAAGATATAGTTTTAACAATTTTTAATCACTTGGGAATTGGAAATTTTGAAACTTTCAATTTTAAAATTCTACGCCACATTATTCATAAAAAAAATTTAGCTACCATATATTACAATTTTTATATTGGAATAAGTGAAATTTTCCCATTTGATAAAATAATTAGAATTGCACATAAAAAAAATATTTCAATAAAAAAAAATTTGAATCGCCACATTTTATGAGACTTAGACCTTGGATTTTAAAATGGATTCTTCAAAGGATGGCTTTGAGTTGCTTCGAATGGGTCTAAAGTGTTTTTTAATTCACATAGGGAGAACTCTGGCTATTTCATCTCGCTTGTCTTCGAGAGTTGGAGTTCCTTGGTGTGTGTTTAGATAGTGTTGGAACAAAATGAGATGTGGTCAAGGTCGAGGACGGATTTTTACTCCTAGAAGCACAATTTGGCGATCTCTAGTGATCGGTCCTTGATGCTCCTATTTTCGTAAATGGTAACATCTAATAATTTCACTCTAGTAGTTATTTGAATAAGTAATCACCCTATCAGATTAGTCCCATCCCGACCACTCTCTAAAGTTCTACCTTCTCGACTTGTATTGGTGTGTTCCGGCTTGTTGATATGTAGTCTTTAGGTGTAGTTTCGGTTTAGTGGTGGCTCATTTGAATCAGTATATGATGCTTTCAATACAAGATTCTTGGGCTACTAGTCTATATGGATGCCACAATCTAATCAAGGAGTAGCTGTGTTTGATTTTGGAATGATAGCCTTAAATATTAGTCTTGGTTAGTGTGCATTTGTGATGTGGAATCGGTAATTCCCGGTTAGGGTTATCTTTGAGATCGAATTGATAGCAGTTCTACACTTCGAGATACTAGACGAATGGTTTCAGGTTTTAAGGTATTACTAAAACGTATCTCCTCTTGGCTCATTCATCGCGGATCGGCTTTACTTAGGTCTTGATATTTCGTATATTCTATAGTGTTTTATGTATTATATTTGTCTACCTTCGGCAATGTGATCTCCTAATTAATTTGTAACCTCATCCGGATTGGCTCAAAAATTAACATGATTAGAACGTGTATTCAATCATCATAAATGGACAGTGAACTATTAGTATATGATGATTTGAACTATCTTCGGCAATGTGATCTCCTAATTAGTTTGTAACCTCATCCAGATTAGCTCATTTGAATCAGTATATGATGATTTCAATTGTAAACCTTAAGAAGTGTTTATTGTAATTCTTTGTGTTCCAATTATTCTATATAATCCGACAAGATAAAAAAAAAAAAAAAAGTAAAGGTAATGATAACATATTGGTGGTGAAAAAGTTTTTGGCATAAAAAATGGGTGGTAACCATAATTGACTCAATATGGGATTTATATAGTTTAATACATACATATTAAAAGTTTAAAAATTATAGTATAAGATTGTAATTAGTGATCTTTTGGGACAAAAGACACATATCATGTCTTGGTGACAAAAAAAAAAAAAAAAGCTTTGCATATGACTTTAAATTGTTGTCTACATAATTTTACCAACAATTTATTGCTGAATATCAACAGACAACAAGTATATTAGTATTACTTCACTTTTTAAAAATGCATTTTGATTCACACAGATCCTAGTCTTCATTAGAATTAGAAGCTCGGTTGAAAATTAAAACTTCAAATAAGAACCAAAATGAGATGGCAAATGCATTGTTAGTTATTATAAATAGTCAATGTCAAGCCATCACTAGAACAACAATGCCGCTGAGACTCAAAAACTAAACCAGTCGATGAAACCTAAAACCTGATTTTAAACACAAAAGATGTGCAACTAGGAGAACTGCATTTACACATAGTTTCTGCAGTTCACATTAATTTAAAAACCGACATTCCCTCCACTCTTTATGTACATCCCAAAATGAAAGAGTGGATGTTGAATGGTTAGCTAAACGAACCATAATCCTAAGTCTGAGGCTCTTCACCTCCATTGTCAACAGACTGAGTCTCAGTCTGAGTCTTAGATCCTTCCCCTCCATTATCAACAGACTTAGCCTGAGTCTCAGTCTGTGTCTGAGTATCTTCGCCTCCATTATCAACAGACTTAGCCTGAGTCTCAGTCTGTGTCTGAGTATCTTCGCCTCCACTACCAACAGACTGAGTCTGAGTCTCAGTCTGTAACTGAGAGTCTTCACCTTCACCACCATTACCAATAGACTGAGTCTGAGTCTCAGTCTGAGTCTCAGTCTCAGTCTGAGTCCCATTGGGGTTTCCAGGTTGGTTGTTTCTGTCTCGGTTAGCATTATCCCGCGTCTTGAAGTACTTTTCGATGAACGCTTCAGCAAGGTTTGGGTATTTCTCCATCAGATAGTTGTTGAGGGACTTCCTGTATGAAAAGTCTTGTTTGACCCCATCAGTTGACACAACAAAGAAGCACCTGCTCTCTACAAACGTCGTGTGCTTATCAACCTAATTGTCCCAAACAAGAATTTTTCACATCAGACATAATAATGCTAATCAAGAAGCTTCAGAAGAGATGATAATCAAGTTTGTTAAGGAGAATGCTATTTACCGTGAGGAAGTCAACACCAGAACCAATCTTTGTGTCTTTGTGTGGATGGAAGTTCAAAATCTTTTCCAGGACAAACGCCTTGTCATCATCCGAAATTGGTTCTCCATCAGTGTACCTTCATGGAAAGAACAATGTTTTAGAAAAGATGGAAGCATAGAACTGGAAATTGGAGAGACTGAGCATAAGAACTAGAAAGGCATATATACCCGGACTGATGCATTATCTTCCTGAGAGTCTTCATGATTGGCTCGACATCTGAGAGAAGGTCTTGCTCCTCAGAGGTGAACATGTCCAGGCGCTGTCTAGTAGCTGTAAACATAGGAGCCAAAACACCCTCAGGTCTAGGTGGTCTAGGAGGACGGTCCCTGTTTCCTTTCCAGTCTGCACCACCACCATTGGACCAGCCACCACGTGGACCACCAGATGGAAATCTCTTGTTTGGATTTCGCCACTGGTTTCTCTCATTCTCATCCTTCTCTCCGCTTCTGGTCTCCTTCAAGGAAACCCACGGATTTCCATCATCTTCATCGGTATCCGCATTAGCACTTTGCGAACCCCAAGGAGTAGCACCTGACTCAGTTTGAGATTTATTTTTGTCCTGAGAACCCCAAGCAGAAGAACCTGATTCAGTTTCCGAGTTCTTTTTTCCCCAAGTACCCCAAGCAGCAGAACCTGATTCAGTTTCCGAATTCTTTTTGCCCCAATTACCCCAAGCAGCACCACCTGATTCAGTTTCCGAATTCTTTTTACCCCAAGCAGCACCACCTGATTCTTCAGAATTCCCTTTGTCATGGGATCCCCAAGCAGCACCACCTGCTTCAGTTTCAGAATTAGTTTTGGCCCCAGAACCCCAAGTAGCACCACCTGATTCAATTTCCGAGCTCTTTTTGTTTCCGGAACCCCAACCACCAGAACCTGATTCAGTTTCTGAGTTCTTTTTACCCCAATTACCCCAAGCAGCACCACCTGATTCTTCAGCATTCCCTTTGTCCTGAGAACCCCAAGCAGCACCGCCTGCTCCAGTTTCCGAGCTCTTTTTGTTCCGGGAACCCCAACCACCAGAACCTGATTCAGTACCAAAATTAGTTTTGTCCCTAGAACCCCAAGTACCACCACCTGATTCCGTTTCAACGCTCTTTTTGTTCTGGGAACCCCAACCACCTGACTCAGTTTCAGAATTCTTTTTGTCCCTAGAACCCCAAGTAGCACCAGCTGCTTCTGTTTCCGAGCTCTTTTTGTCCCAAGAACCCCATGCAGCATGAGGAGCTAATTCAGTTTCTTTGTTCATTTTTTCCTGGGAACCCCAGGCAGCAGCATCTGACTCAGTTTCAGTATTCTTTTTGTTCTGAGAACCCCAAGCAGCAGGACCTGATTCGGTTTCGGATTTCTTTTTGTCCCATGTACCCCATCCAGAAGGAGCTGATTCAGTTTCCGGGATCTTTTTGTCCCAAGATTTGTCTGAAACAGTGTTTGCATCATCATCTTTTTTCGTTGAGCCCCAAGCACCCCATGTATCCGACTTGGAAGATTCTTGAGCATCTTTTTTAGTGTTCCAATTAGACCAACCATCTTCCTTCTCAACATTATTTGTTGTAGTCTTTTCCCAACCAGACTGCGGATTTTCCTCACCACCGGTATTCTTTGAGACTCCCCAATCTGAGCCACCACCGCCGCAACCATTGTCCCACTGAGAACTTTTTCCCCATCCAGATTCCGATGGCTTGCCATCATCAAGTATGTTTTGGAATTCGGCACTGTCATCAAACTTGGGCTCTCCAAGAGCAGCGTCTCGCTCAGGCGATTCAGCCCATTCAGCCATTTCTTCCTCTGTAACATCAAAACCAGGGGAAGAAACATATGCATCTGGATTTGTCGTGGAACTGACCATTTGAAGAAAGCTGTACACGTCGGTTTCATCTTCATTATCTAGACCAGTCTGCAAATAGGTTGACAATAAAGATCAGATTACAGAACAAGCTTACACAAGACAAACTTAGTCAATTAGTATGATTTCTAGTGAGAATGTCTACCGCTTTTTCGTTCCATAGGAGCTCAAACTGTGAACCTGTACCAACATCGACGCGTTTTCCCCAAGAACAAGACCCAACGACTGTTGCTAGAGAATCTGTATGACATTTCTCAGCCGCTTTCTCAAAACATCTCCTTGGTGTCTAAAAACACATAAAAAGTCATTCATGTTCATATAGTCTTAGAGAAGAATTTGTATTTTAGATATAAAAGCATCGAATGACTAACAATCAGAGTTGCTTCTGTGAATGGAGCCTTGATGTTCAAAGATCGGGTCAAAGCCTTGTAACCTCCAGAATTGAAACCCAACATATTTCCTGAACAGGTCATGTTGTTTGCTAGGAGAATGATGTGTTCTTTCAAAACTCCTTTGGAGACCATTCTCACCGAAGCTGTGAGACGCTGCAAATCAATTTAACATATTACTTTAAACTTCCTTACACAAAACATTGTGCAAATATGATACCAAGCATGAAATATGACTTAAGATCCACGATTTAAGTGTAAGATTCAAGTACCTGAACAGCTTGCTCAAAAGCACATGATAACCCAAGCAACTCTTGCACCTGCTTTATCGAGTAAGGGATTGACCGTTTTGTGTCTATTAGATGCAGAACCGTAAGACATGAGTCTATCACAACCCTCCATGCATCACCACTTTGCTTCACAGCAGATTTCTCAACGGTGACATCCAAAACCCATTCCCCTCGACGGGACGCATGACGATTCCGGATCCAGGTTGTCATTTCTGGACTATTCCAGGTTATATTTGCTGAGCAAATCCTTGGATCACCTGCCCAGTTTAAATACAGAAAGTATTACCAAAAACATTAATCTTACTCTAACATAAACTTTCAGACTTTGAGAATTTTTTTTGGCTCCTTAACTAGATAAACATTTTCACATCCCCTCCAAAAGGAGAAATCAAAGGGTAAGGAAACAAGAGGAATTGCCGGTAATGAAAAACATCATTCGAGTACCTTTGATAACTGTTTCCAGCAAAACTGGGTAAATTGTATTGCAAAGAACATCAAGGGTTCTTTCTAGATCAGGAACGGTGGCATTGTAGGAGGAGAACGTCAAGCAACATGGATCTCCGAAAGAGCAGTCCTTACTGTTCACTCGAGAAAAAAACAGAAAACAAAGGTCAAGATGCTATAAGTAGACATAGTGATGCATACAACAAAAATGATGGAAAGAAAACAACTAGAAAGCTAGGGATCAACATCAGACTTGCATTTATGAGAAATTCTGCATTTCATTCAACCAGAGACGACACCCAGAGGAAAAGCAAATCATGTACAAACCTGTGAGACACATTTGTTCTCTTGAAGTCGTCAGCTTTCTTCTTTTTCTTTTGCCCTAGTGAATTAATTACATCCTCACACTTTTGAACTATGTCCGGCATACTGATGTTCAAATCTTGCAACAATTTCTAGTAAAACAGAAACACAAATTACAAGCAAGAATTAAAAGGATGATTAGGAGTATAGGAACCAGATTCAAACCTTATTAAGATGAATATGGCCATGTAAGCATGAATCTCCAAAAATTTCTGAAATAGCTTGTTGCTTTCTGTATCTGCGTGCAAGTAAAGAGAAAGATTGCTAAGAGGTTTAGTAGAAGCAAAAAAAGCACAAACGCTAACAAGAGCAACATAAGTTACTAAAAACGAATAACTTACTCGACTAGGAACTCTACTGCGGTCTCTTTAAGACTAACTTTCTTCAGCATATTCCTAACTGTGTAAGCAGCATTTTCCTGGCAAAACCTTTTTCCACAGCGACATTGGTTTAGATACAGAATTACACGCCGATCGTTAGCAGTGTTTTGGAAGTTGACTTTGCAGAGCAGAACTTCCTGCGAAAAGAACAATAACAGATAACAGTATTAGCATACAGATGAAAGCTCTACTCAAGAGGCACCTTCGAGAAAGCTCTACCTTCATTAGCTCCCATGATGAATTACTACTGGGAGTGGAATCAAGCACCGCCTTATAGGCAGGATTTGACATGGCGGTAGCTGCCAATACCCCAACAGGTTCTCCCGCTTCAAACAGACCTTGATGTCCACGTTCAGAATCAACTTCATACTTGAACTGCACAACTGAGTTACTGCATGTGTTTCTTACAGTTCCATCGTTAGTAATCACAATATCCCGAAGAACAGCCATCAGATTCTTGAAGAGTGTCCCAGGCTCAGCTAAACCCTTGGAAGAGCGAACAATGACCTCCCTAGCCGCAATTGAATGAGCCATCTCTTCATAGGGATCCAGCCCGTGAAAGAAGCAGCCCTTCACAATTCCAAAATCACCAGAGGAAGAATTCTTGCCGTACTTCTTCTTACAGAAAAGAGCCATGTCCTCCACCAGTGTCTTTGTGTAGAACTTCTTTTTGTCAGACAGCTGAAGACCCAAAAAGCCGATCTGCTGCACCAGCTTGTTGATTGCTCCGTTACTCTTGATGTCAATCAAGTTCCTCATGGAATATGACTTCAGCATAAAGTTAGCAGCCACTTCCTTCACTTTTTGGATGCTATTCTCCAATTGCAATTCATCTTCGTATGATAATCTCAAGAGAGACACCTTAGGAGAAATATCCCGAACAATGAGGTCGTGGATTACATCCATGTCTGCTTTAGACATGGATAAGTCTTCCAAACTTACACTGAAGCCTTGAGCGGAAAGATGTTCCATCAATAGAGGCTGCAGCGAATCAAAGAATCCAAGTGCCTCATTTGGACCCTTCTCCAAGAAGATTGAAGATACTATTCCATTGATGATAGACGACAATGCATCAACCCCAAAATCACAGGCCAGCAAATCACTTCCATCTATCATGAACCTGTCCCCTTTGAAGCTCAGACGCTCTGGAAAGGCAAGCTGTAGAATCTGACAAACTGTCCAAGCTGGGCCAGTTTTACTGGACTTCATTATTGCTGGTGGTGGCAGAGACTGAGAGCCATACATAGCTAACTGTTGGGCAGTTTTCTTGTCAAGAAACATCCGCTCCAGCATAACCCTCAAAGACAGCAAAGAATCACAGCCCAACTGCAAAATGAGTTGTCCAGTATGTGAGCTAAGCAGTTGCTTCTCCACAGAGAAGAGTTCCATAACTTCTGCCTTGGCGCTAAGTGATTGTGGGTAGAAAAGATGGACACAATCACCGTCAAAATCAGCACTGAGGGGGCTACACATCAAAGGGTTAATCTTCACTGTGTTGTCTTCATGAACATACACCCGAAGTGCTTGAAGAGAATGTTTATGTGTTGTCGGGGGTCGGTTGATGAACACAACATCTCCATCCATGACCCTGCGATGAACAACCTGCCCAGGTTTAAGCACTGTGTGCCCCTTGGAACCATCTCTTAGAGAATAGGTTGTTGAACCTTGAGTATAACTCAAACACTTCTTGTCGTCCACCAACTTTTGTAGATAACCAATATTGTGGACACTAACCCTTTCCTCGAATGTGATTCTCTGCGCAATTTCAGTTGGGATCCCTACCTCATTCACATTTCTGTAAGCATCTCCAGTGATGACGCTGCGAGAAGAGAAACCTGAACCCTTTCGGATGAAAAGCGTTCTCATTTTTTCTGTCCAAGCTTTTGAAGAGGAACTGTCTGAGATCTTAGACACCCCGTATCTCATATCAATATTTCTTGCTGCTTTCGCAGTACCCCTCACCTGCAGATAGGTATCCACCACTCTAAACATGTCATTCGCTTCAGCCTTGTGCGACTCAAAATTTGTCTCGCCAGACCTGGAGCTTTTTATGGCTATCACCTTCTTAAGAACGTCTTTTAGCTCAATTCTGGAGGGATCCTGAAAATAAGAATTACATAAATGCGGTGGTTACTTTCTAAACACAAGTGAAAGCATTTAACAAACTCAACACAGAATAATAGGTTCAATAGCTTACCGCTGACATGGAGGTGTAACCATCAGAAACATCTGGCACTGACAAACAGTTAGGCGGGACTGGAAGATATTCTAATACATATCCTTCTTGAGGAATATGTCCCTTTGCTGTAAGCTTCTTTCTTGATTCTTCAGGGATCTTTCTTAAAATTTCCTTTACCTGTTTATTTGCACAGCAAGGACAAGGCGGGAATGTAATCTTCAGTTTTGAGAAACAAAACATCACCAAAAATGGAGAAAGATTTAAACAAAAGGCCGTAAGAACAACTTTTGACCTTAAAATCTTACAAGATCCAGTAAACTGTAATATCGCATAACATTAGCCATTAACCCCCATGAATTAAAAAGTATAGTTACTTAGAACCAATAATTATAACTAACTTTGAATAGGAAACCTAAAGTACACCAAAAACTTGAATTTATAAAAAAAAAGTCCTCGCAAATGATTCTCCACATGTTAAATAATTGCAAACAAAGTATTGTTATGATAACAAGTAAACATCCTACGAAAGAGACAGAAACATAAGCAAGCAGAAGAAAGTAAAAACCTCTCTTGCCAGCAGGGGCCGTGTACAATCACTTCCATAGCGGTAACCATATCTATCCAGGAAATGCCAGCAACCCGACCGCAGTTTTGTCTTAGGGAGCTTCAGTTCTAGATATGAGGCACCATCTGATGATTTATCTTTGATTGTGATGCTCGAAGCTTCCTAAAATAGTAATTCAGTAGTTAAAAATCATCCAAAAACACATATCAACAGTGAATGTCCAAGGTGTCACGAAAATACCAATAACTACTGCTTCACAAAGCATGGATTAATGTAGCGCTCATTGAATGGATCAGCAAACGCACAATAACTATTCTAGATTTGAATAAGCAGGGTTTTTAACTTGCAACTAGTTGAAGGAAAACATAGAAAATTAAGTAAATGCTGAACCAGGGTTCCATAAGAAACATCTATCAATTTGCTTTTCGAGTAAGAGGAAACAATCAGAATGTATACGGATTTACTCACCTCGCAACAGACGCCTAATAAACGTTCCGCAATACCACCAGTTGTGCTCTGTAATCAAAGAGGTGAAAAAGTTTGGTTGAAATCATATATGGCTTGTAAAGATTTAATCAAATTATATGCTTGGATCAGAAATAAGATTGAGTTCAAGAAAATTCCGTGAGGTAATACCTTGGCCTTCTTTATCTTCAGACACTTCAAGCACAGAAGGCTCAGCATTTGTTTCAGCTCATTAAGATGGGCAGGATGGTATATTGGTACTGGCAATTGAATATACCCAAAATGGCCTGAAAATGTAGAAACAAAGATGGATATCTTAAAAACTATTCCAACAAACAATGTAAGAACAAAAATATAGCGAAAACAAAACAGGTTTACCTTCACATTTATCTGTTTCTGTCGCACCACAAGATTCACATTTACCAAATTCCAGAGGCAGCCCCAAGAATGAGTTAGACAGTTGACTCGCATGATTGATCGGGGATTCACTAATTGATGCTGTACACTGCAAGAAAGAATCAGAGCCCAGTGAAAAAATAGAAGAGTAATCAAGGATATAATCACAGAACTCAATTAATATGCAAAAGCGTAGCACTTTAGTTTTAGCACTATACAGAGCTGGTTACACTCACACTGAAATTCATGAACTTTGGTGTATGTGTCAAACTTAACCAAAGCATAGACGCTTATGATAAAAATTCTAGCTTAGAGCTAAAGAGAAGCCGTACATGCAACTTTTGATCACTCAGTAATTACATTCATCTAGTTAATGGAGTGTGTAAAGATGCAGAACAAAATGGATCAAGCTCAGAGAAGATAACTCTTTTTAACTTACAATTTCATGGTGAGTTGCGAGAGCGAATGTGATCCCAACGATCTCTCCTTCTAGAATTTCCGATGTAGATTCTTCCTCCATGACAAAACCCTAAAAATTGAAACCAGTCAACAGCGAAGACCGAGTTAGCACTTAGCAGATCAAACAAACAGAGAAGACGGAGACGTTTGATTCCACTAGCTTGAGAAAACCCAGAAATTTGTTAAGAGAAATCCGGTTTTGGGAACAAGTTTACGAGTCGGAAGAACGACTTTGGAAACTATAAAAAAAACAAATTTTTGTTCGTTTCCACAAAATCCAAAGCAGTAACACGCGGAAAACCGGAATTTCCGAAATTTCAAACCGAGATAAAAACCTACATTTCGTAATCACAAAAAAAAAACCCAGTACGGAGAAAACCCCAGAAACACGGCGGCGTTAGTCATGATCGACATTTTTTCTCGAAAGATAGAGTTGGGTAAGACGAAATACCTAAGAATCGAGGGATAATTTCTCCGTCGAGTAGAGTGTTTGATTCCTGACCGGAGACGAAACGGAACAGCGGGAAACAAGGGTTTTGCAGGCGAAAAGAGGGAGAATTGACTGAGGAAGTGAGAGAGAGTGAGAGTGAGAGCGAAAATGGCGGACTTTTTCTTTTAAGCGAGAGACCCAGATGAATGCGACAGAAGGATTTTTAGCATTTATCCTAAAATCCTTTCATCTTCAGCTTTCAGCCTCTAAACCCATCTGCATGCACAGGAGGAAATTAATTTCTGTTTCATTTTCTGAAGTTAAGGAGTCAATGTTTTCTGTCTCTATGTCACAAATGAATGATATCTCCTTTTTCACTGAATTTTCCCTTTAAAACATGAAAATACAAAATCTAAGAAAAGAGGAGATGTCCGGCAAATAAAACCAACGAAAAGAGAAAAGAGTTGAGATCTCCGATAATAGAGTCGGTAGAAAAAGTTGAGATCGTCGAAAATAGAGTCGGCAGAAAATTATTACAAAACTTATGGAAAAAAAACAACCGGAATTAACACAAAACAAAATTACTAGAAACAGAGTTAAAAGAAAAACTTAAAATTTTAAAACCATCTTTGCAAAATCAAAAGAGATGGATCATAGAGACTTATATTGAATAGGAAGTGATAGTGAAAATGATTTAAAATATGAACCATAAAATATATGTAATTTGGCGAAAAGAATTACGATTTTTAAAAACATAGTCGATGAAAACTAAACTCTTTAGAAAATAAGGTTTATAAGAGGAAGACAATCGAAACTAGGAAAACACAAAACTTAACGTCAACAAACAAATTAAAACAAAAGTTAAATAAAAAATTAACATTCAATTTTAATATTTATTTAAAGATATGCTATTATTGTACTTTAAAATAAAATATAACTAATATTCAATCAAATTCAAATATCATTAATTCACAAATCTTCAATTAATTACTCAAAACCTTTAAACCACATATTCTATTTTAATTCATGAATATATAAAAAAAATTGATAAAATTTGTTGTTATACAAACGACACATTTAGTGTTAATTCTTAATAGTATACATATTTTAGTACAATCTAATATATGATGAGTTATTAATATTATAAAATCGACAAGAACGATATAGATCATTTGATAGTCCACCAAAAACCCCACAAATAACCCAACTAGATTTTGTACAATCTTTAAATCCATAAATCGAATACATGTAAAAGAAAAACTCTAAATCAAAATAGAAGATATCATAAGATGTTTCCCAAAAACGTTTATTACGTTGTTAGCTTGAAATTTCGCATTGTCTATGTCACAAATGAATGATATCCACCTTTTCACTGAATTTTTCATTTAAACCATGAAAATACAAAACCTAAGAAAAGAGTTGAGATGTCCCAGAAATAAAACCGGCGAAAGAGTTGAGATCTCCGAAAATAGAATCGATATAAAGAGTTGAGATCGCTGAAAATTATGACAAAACTTACAAAAGAAAGACAACTCGAACTAGGGAAACACAAAACATAAATACCATAAGAAGCAGAGTCAAAAGAAAGAATTAAGATTTTAAATCGATTTTTTGCAAATTCAAAGGAGATGGATCAAATAGACTTATATTAACTTAAGAATGTGTAGTGATGGTAAAAATAATTATAAAAAAAGAACCATGAAATATATGTAAAACCGGCGAAAAGAAGATCTTAAAAAAACAAAGCCGGCGAAAACTAAACTCTTTAGAGACAATCGAAACTAGGAAAACGCAAAACTTAACAACCACAACAAAATAAAACAAAAAGTTAAATAAGAAATTAACATTTAATTTTAATATTTATTTACAGATATGCTATTATTAACCTACTTTAAAATAAAAAATATAACTAATATTCAATCAAATTAAAATATCATTAATTAACCGATCTTCAATTGATTACTTGAAAATTGAAACCTTTCGTTTTTTAATTTAATTAATAAATATTAAAAAAATCTTAATAAAATTTATTGTTATACAAAAGACACATTTAGTTTTAATGTTTAATAGTATACAAATTTTAGTCATTAATAGTATACAATCTAATATATGATAAGATAGTAATATTATAAAATCAACAACAACAATATAGACCACCTGATGATCCACCGAAAAGCCCTTAAATAACCCAAATAGATCTTGTACAATCTTTAAATCCATAAATCGAACACAAATAAAAGAAAAGCTTTAAATCAAAATAGAAGATACCATAAAATGTCTCTCAAGAGTCATTTAGAGGAACTTCTGGAGTTTGTTGATGCTTGATGATTAATTATTTGTATACGGTTTATGAATTAGGGATCGGATTATCTTTGGATAGCAAAGAGTGGAGTGCTCGAGAAGATAAGATTGGACTTTAAACAAGAGAATGTATACTATGGAGTTCGAATATCAATGATGAACAAAAATATAATATCTTTATGGAGTCGGACAACAAAAATACAAAAATAAAAAAATAAAAAAATAAATCTAAAAGTTTGTATGTTCACAACTTTTTTCATATCTCTTTCCTATTTGTCTCATCTTCCCTTTTATATTTCATTCGTGTCCTTCGTGTAGGTCTGAGAAAATTATACATGATTTGAGATTCGATTTGATCCGATCCAAAAATTCGGGTATCCAAGGTGTTCAGATCCAGATCCGAGTAATACTTTTGTTCTAACACGGGTACCCGAATCCGGCCTCTTTTATAAGCTATATATATATATATATATATATATATATAGTTTTTTAATTAATTAATTATAACTTATAATTAGTTCTCAAGTTAAGTTATGGACTACACAAATATATTATATTGCACAAGAACAAATTACCCTATATACATTAAATATGTGATCCTATGATATTTGATCCATACATAAAATGAAAAAAAGAAAGAAATAGCCTATTTTGAAGACTATTATGGCTCATAGTTTTGATTGTCTTTTTGGTATTATAAAATGATATATTTTAGAATTTTAAAATTGTTTATAAGTCTTTATTAAATAAATTAGAAAAAACTCAATTACATTAATAATTAGAATTTACGGAATTTTTCCGGATACCCGAATATCGAATATATGCGGTGTTCAGATCCGGATCTGAATAGCTAAATCATGGATCCGAGAGATTTGGATCCGGATTCGGGTATCATGAATTTCTTGGATATTCTACCTGTGCCCACCCCTACCTTCATCCTTTAATAATTTGATTTATATGTCATTTCCCCAATGATTAGCCGCCGTTTTAGTATTTGATTGTTGACTTTCGTTATGGATTGCCTCTCTTTCGAATTAGACTTTGCGCTACTTCCGATTCTTATCAATACTATTGGGCCAATTGAGCCATTTATTGTTTAATTAGCGGTCAAGATTTTTGTACCAACATTTAATCCTCCCATATCTTAACTGAATTTTATGCCAATTACGAAAATTTAAGATTTTTTCTTGAATTAAATCCCAAGAAACTGGTTTTGTTTTTCTCATTGGAAACACTCTTAATTTCCCCAATTAGAGGAGGACCATTGACTTGCCAGTTTTTTTTCTTAATTAGTAGTTAGTGTTTTTAGGTATTGATCCAACATTCTTTTAAGTTTGACTCCCTGAACCTATTTAAATCAAGTCCATCATTATTTTATCTTTTTCTGTTAAATGTTTCTATTTTTAATTAACTAAAAACAAAAATTAGTCCAAAATTAACTCTTATTACTTTTACTTATGTTTTGACACGGAAAACAAAAATTATGAGTACATCCATGTCTCCAGCCATCCCAAACCTAACGAAGTGTCATCCTATGATCATGTTGCGGGTAAAGAAGCACCATCAGATATTAAGGTGACAACAAAAATGAAATCAAGACGTGTTAAGCATCATGTAAATAGTATTTTTGTAGTAACACCATTTGTTTTTTCCCACATACATTGGATTTTGGTTAGTTCCTAATAGATAATAAGCAAGTATAGAGGGATAATTAGGTAAACTATATTATGGATTAACGGATTTGATTATAAAGATCTAAATTTTAAATAAAACAAAAATTCTCGTGAATTAAAGGAAATATGTGACTTAAATTTCAGATTTTTGAATAATACATTCCCTAAATCGGTGGATCAAATTTAGGAAACTATCATGAAAAATTATGAAATTTTAGTATATAATTTTTAATCTAAAGATTAAGAAGAAAATGAACTAATTAAATGAAAAATGCTTTTAATAAAAAAATAGAGGTGACATGTGGTAAAAATACTTATTCTTAAATATATTAGGGACTATAAAACTCTCAAAATTATCATTAATAATATTTATGACTACATTATAAAGTTGAAACTGAAATTTTATTGAAGAAAAAGTTATTTTATCAATATAATGTTTAAAATAGGCACTAACTCACTTACCACGTTTAGAATAGAACAAGTTTGCTTTGGTTAAGAAAAGAAAATGCTTGAGTTTCCATGCCTACTCTCTTAACTGTTAAGTTGTGACCAAGTGGTGTTCTAGAAAGATGTAAAGATATTGTAGATATTATGAAAAGATGTTCTAGATTTGTGTACAGCTTTATATATGATTATATTAGTTAAAAGATGTTCTAGATTTGTGTACAGCTTTATATGATTATATTAGTTAGTAACTATATTAAACATTAATTCTATATAACAGTGAATATAACTGCTTCGATTCTTAAACTGTCGTCACATTTACTAGTGAAAGCCACTCAAATATTTCGTCTTGTGTGTAATACAAGTCCATTTTTGGCCTTGAATGTAAAAGGAATATATCCAATTCTTGACCCCATGTCTTAAAGTTTACATTCATTTTATGAATTAAATTTTAAATATAATTTAAACTAGATTTTTCGAAATAAATTTCTCGATTTTGGTGTCAACTCAACTATTTCAGGAGTCACTTGAACCCTAAAATAATTATCTCTAACCATCAGAAACTTAAAGAAATGTCACCTTATGATCATGTTGCGAATAAGGAAGTACCACCATATATCAAGGTGGAACATAGTGAAATCGGGACATGCTAAACATTATCTAAGTAGTGTTTTCTTATCGACGTCATTTGTTTTCCCACATACACTGAGTTTTGGCTAGTTCCTAATAGGAAAAATGAGTACATATAGAGGGATAATTAGGTTAACTATATTAGGGATTAACGTGTACGGGTTTGATTATAAAGATCTAAATTTTAAATTAAAAAAAACTCTTGTTAATTAAAGAATATACATGATTAAAATTTTGGATTTTTTGAATAATACATTCCCAACATTATGGATCAAATTTAGGAAACCATAGTGAACAATTATGAAATTTTAGTACATAATATTTAAAAAAAAGAGAAAAGAATGAATTATAAAAAATAAAAAATGCTTTTTTAAAAAAGAAACATGTAACATGTAGTAGAAAACGTTTATTCCTTAATATATTAGGGACTAGAAAACTCCAAAAATTATCCTATAGATTTCCGAGTCTTTTTAACATGTTTCAATCCAACTGTGGATCATGACGTCGTCGATTGAATTCACGTTGTTATCACGCTTGTGAAGATATACTAACAACCTGATAGATTCTTGACCCCATGTGTTGAGGTCGACATTCAATTTTATTAATTGAATTTTAAATATGTTTCAAATTAGATTTTTCGGAGTTAATTTCTCCACCTTGGTGCTGGCACACCCATTTCAAGAGTCACTGGAACCCTAAAATGACTATCTCTAGCCATCCTAAACCTAACGAAGTGTCATCCTCTAATCATGCCGCTAGTAAAGAAGCACCTCCATTTATCAAGGACATGCTAAGCATCATGTAAGTAGTATTTTCTTATCGACACCATTTTTTTTTCCACATACACTGGATTTTGGGTTTTGGTTAATTCCTAATATGAATAATGAGTAAGTATTAATTAGGTAAACTATATTATAGATTAATGAGTTTGATTATAAGCATCTAAATTTTTTTTTAAAAAGTGTTTAAAGTTTTTTAAAAACAAATTTTCGTAAATTAAGAAATATATGTGACTAAAATATTGGATTTTTAAATAATAGATTCCATAAATTGGTGGATCAAATTTAGGAAATCATCCTGAAAAATTATGAAATTTTAGTATATAATATTTTATCTAAAAATTAAGGGAAAAAAAAATTAATTAATGTAAAATGTTTTTAAAAAAATAAAAGAGGTGACATATGGTAGAAAATACTTCTTCTTTAATATATTTTAATATATTAGAGCTAAAAAACTCTCAAAATGACCATTAGTAATATTTATGGCTACATTATAAAATTGAAATTAAAATTTCAATATAATGTTTAAAATAGGAATTAACTCGCTTACATGTTTAGAATAGAACAAGTTTGCTTTAGTTAACCTACATTCCTAAGAAACTCTTCAAATTCTTCACAAAGCGGTTCAGGAGTCAGTTGAATCATCTCATCATCGTCACTATCATCATCATCGTCATCATCATCAGCATCATCATCACCATCATCATAATATTCATCCTCATCTGGACCACTCTCTTCCTCCTCACTGCTTAGCCATTCACAGTGAGGACTCTCTGCACATATCATGACCCAACAGTTAAAAAAGAATGATTCAATGTATGTGTTTAGAGATTGTAATTAATGTTTTGAGTTTACTACCACCAGCAGAATGTGGTGCATAATCTCCTGATTGAAACATTGCTGGTGATGAGTCATTGACTGCCTCGCTTGTGATTGATGCGCCATCGGTCAGACAAGGTTGAGGAGTTCCCATTGGAAACGTTGAGTTGCTACCAACCTGGTCTCTTCCATCATCAACTTGCTGATCCTGATCCTGTAAATACAAAACATGGATGATATTACAAGTTTAAAACTTTAGTTCAAGAAACCAATTTTATGAAAGAGAAACAAATCACCTCTTCTTCTTCTTGTTCTTCCTGAGCCGCTTCTTCTTGTTCTTTCCGAGCCGCTTCTTGCTGCTCACTCTTTTCAATGCATAAATTAAGTAGCACGAAGTAACTATCTTCTTCGATCATTGTCCAGCCCTCCTCACCATACACCTGAAATCAAAATTGGGTGAGGCTGTAAAGTTCAAGAAAACCGTGAAAAAGAAAACCCTAGAACAAAGGAAAGGGAACATACCTCTAGCAGTTCCTTGATAGCCTCGTTGATAAGAGGCTCCTCAAACGTTAAACGTTTCATTGCATCTCGTGCTGCGTCCTCTCGCATCAGTCCAGGCCTCTGCAATAAAACACATTATTTAAGAGGATCAAAGGAGATTGGATGATGATTACATCAACCAAATCTGCAACCTAAGACTAGTATAAAATAGCAGTGACAGATAAAGCATTCAAATATAAAGAGAGATATCAAAACGGAAAAAAATCGTTGAGGATCAAAATATAGCACCAATCGTATCTTTAGTTTAACTTACAGTAAGAAAAAACGTTTAACGTACAATCCTTTCGGAAAGTCTACTGGAAACCATAGAATTTCAACAAAAAATCATCAATTGCAAATCACCAAGTGTTCGGTTTAAAAACCATAGAAAGATTAACAGTGTTTAGACACTTCTAAAGCAACACAATTCTAGAACGTTTCAATAGTTTATAGATGTAATATAATCTGGATACCTAGGGAACTCTTACAGATGATACTAACTTTTAAGCTTTGTGGTGTCCAAACACAAAAGAAAACGGATTTTGAAATTTCTACTGTGTCTCTTAGATTTCAAATTGCGCATAGCTAAATCTATGTAACAGTAAAGCTTTACCTTTCTTCTTCCTCTGGGCGCCATTTCGCTCGCTCACACTTCTCTCTGGTTTCTGCAGAAATTCGAGAGTAAAAATATTAGTCTCAGTCTTTGGATTATATATTAAACCAATGAACTCGAGTAAGCAACTGCGAAAACTGTATCAGAATACATTACTCGTTTCCAAAATCCCAAAGCAGAAGTAACAGTATAGAAAACAGCAAAATGCCCACAATTTCAAACCCCAAAAGGAACCCAAACCCTAGACCCAGAAAACTAGCTTCTTTTCGCAACGGAAATGGCGGACTTTTTCTTTGTAGAGAGAGACCCAGATGAATGCGACAGAAGAGTTTTTAGCTTTTATCCGAAAATCCTTTCATCTGCAGCTTTCAGCCACTAAACCCATTTGCATGCGCAGGGGGAAATTAATTTCTGTTTAAGGACTCAATTTTATTTTATTTCTTTCGCGTCTCTTTATCCCAAATGAAATGACATCCCTTTTTTCACTGAATTTTTCATTTAAACCATGAATCTTTTTAAACCATAAATGTAATGATGGGTCTTTTTACATTCTGAACATATACCATGAAATATATGTAAAACCTGCGAAAAGAGAGGAAAAGAGTTACGATCTTCAAAAACAAAGTCGGCGGAAATTAAACTTTTTAGAAACGAAGGTCTATAAAAGGAAGGCAATCGAAACTAGGAAAGCGCGAATCACAACGGTCACAAACAAAATAAGAATAATAAAAAATTAAATAAGAAAATTAACATTTAATTTAATATTTATTTATATATATGCTATTATTAACCTATTTTCAATAGGTTCACTAAAGCACTACCAGCAAAGTAAGTATGGAAATTACAATCCAATTCGACTCTCTGTTAACAAAAATCTATAAAGGCATGTACTTTTTAACTGGACCATTCCGTGAAGAAAACTATTGAAACGTGGTTTGATTCAACATATTGGGAATAGAGAAGATACAATGCTATCGGCGGATTGTTGGATCATAGATGTTGTATCAAGAGCTCCTATTAGTTGAGAAAGAGTGATGAACATTATGTTACGTATATCTGATTTATTGATCACCTGGAAGGAAGATGGAACGAGGAGAGAGTAAGAGATTTAGTCATGGAAGAAGATGCAAACACCATCCTTCAAATGAATATTTCAACTAATCTATTGGATACTAAAGTCTAGACATTCTCGAAAAATGGTATTTACAATTCGAGAAGTGTTGTTTTTTTATTTGTAACCTTCCTAATAATAGACACCTGAAACACAATGAGATACCTCCGTTGGAAAAAACACTATGGAATGAATTATGGAAGATAAGAACTTCTCCAAAAATATGCCACTTCATGTGGCGAGCTCTTTCAAATGGGATGGCGGTGTCAATGAATCCACGGAGGAGAGGTATGTAGGTGGATGAATTATGTAAAGTGTGCCACTCGGAAAAGGAGATAACATGCCATATCCTCTTTAAATGCCCCATGGCCAAGCTAACCTGGAATTTATCTGATATTCCTCTACCTCCACAAGATTTTTCTAAGTCCTCTGTTTTTCTCACTCTCCATTATTTGTTGAGCTGCAGTAAAAAAGAGACTATCCCGGAATACATCAGGAAAACCTTTCCTTGGATTTTATGGCAACTGTGGAAAGGTCGTAACAACTTAATTTTTGAAGGAAAACATTATGATGCCCATTATGTGGTAACAAAAGCAAGGGAAGAAGCGAATGTTTGGTTTCTTATTTCTAATAAAGAGGAACAAGAATAATCGAAGGCGGAACCATGTTTCACAATGGATTCGACCACCAATCTCTTATACAAAGTTTAATCTATCAGCCTCTTGGAAGAATTCATCTATTTATAGTGGAGCAGCATGGTTCCTTGAGCAAAGAATATAATTGAAATTTAGCACGGTATATTTGTGGCTATACTGTGGTTATGTCGTGGCTTTGTAAGTTATATATGTATCGGTTGAAAAGTGTTTAGAATTATATGACTAACACAAAACACCAAAAATGGCAAATTTCCAAGGGAGAGAGTGGATGTATGACCAGTTTGATGTTGCGGGTATGTTGAGAAACGAATATATGAGTGAAACTGACGCATTCATTTGATATGCGTGTTAAGAACCATTGTACCGAGAACGAGGTACTCTTTTTTTTCCGTGCTCGCAATGTAAAAACAGAAAGCGAGGTGCAGCCGATAAAGTGGCGCAGCATATCTTGTTTAGTGGGTTCCAACCAAATTACTGTGTTGACAACTACAAGGCTTGGAGAAAGTTATTTTTATCACCAATTTGGAGCGTCAACGTCGTCTACTACTTCCGTGGGAGAATATTGGTATAATGAAGAAGTAGCGGGTGAGGAACTACTTCCGTGGGAGAATATTGGTATAATGAAGAAGTAGCGGGTGAGGAACAATGGAACGAGGATGTACCGACTGGCGGGTTGGGTACACCTATTCAAAATCAAGATGACGACGTAGCCCAAGATGTGGAGATGCACAACGGAGAGACGACCAATGTGGGAACAAGCGGATGGGTTGAGGGGGCACAAATCCACATCAGAAAGCGGGAAATCATGATGCACCCCTTTACAACGGGTGTGATGATGGGATAACTCAAATGTATATGGCAGCTCGGATGCTCAACATTAAAACAAAATGAAACATTGGGTGCATGGACGATATTTTTGATCTGAAACGAGAGATTCTACCAAAGCCGAATACTGCGCTGAAATCGTACTATGAGGCGAAGAAATTGTGTAAATCGCTAGACTTACCGTTGGAGAAGATTAATGTATGTGAGCATAATTGCATCTTTTTTTGGAAGGATGACATCAACTTAGAGAAATGTAGTTTCTGTGGCGAAGATCGGTACTTGGGCAAGGGAAAAAAGAGGGGAAAAAAATTTTCAAAGTGTAGAATATTTTATCTGCCGGTGACGGAGAGATTAAAGCTTTGGTACCAGATAGAAGCAACAGCTTCGCATATGTGATGACATGCCGAACTCAATAGTCCTGATGGAGAAATGCACCACCCATCGGACGGAGAGGCGTGGAAACATTTTCAAAAGGTATATACTGGATTTTCACTTGAACCTCAAAATGTATATTTAGGGTTGTCCATGGATGGTTTTAATCCAATCGGGATGAATGGCGAGGCTCAATCTATTTGGCAAGTAATCCTCACACTATATAATCTGCCCCCCCGGAAGGTGAATGAAAACAAAATATTTCTTTTTGAATGTGCTTGTTCTTGGGCCAAGCGATCCGAAGAAAAGCCTAATTTATTTTTACAGCCGTTAATCAAGGAATTGCTGCATTTTGTGGAATGATGGCGTTGACGCTTATGATGTTTCAACGAAACAGAACTTTAAGTTGTGTGCAGCTCTGATGTGGACAATAAGCGACTTTCCAGCTTACAGGATGTTGTCTGGATGGATGACACATGGAAGGCTCGCTTGCCAATTTTGTCAAGACGAGACAAAATCGTTTTAGTTGCTTCATGGAGGTAAACACAGTTGGTTTGACTGCCACATAATGTTCCTACCAGCCAATCATCCATATAGAAAAAATAAAAATAAAAATATTTTCTCCTCAACACAGTAATGGAAGACCGTGGACCATAATAGATTGATGATGAAGAAATCCTAGATGTACGTTTGAACGATGTGGGTGGGAGTAGCTAGAACAGTTGATTGTGGCAGTCAAGGGCATGCAAAACCACAATGAACCGTGACAGGTTATGGTGTTTACCATAATTGGTATAAGAAGAGTTTTTTTTGGGATCTTCCTTACTCGGTAGATAATCAACTACGCCATAACATTGATATGATGTACACGGAGAATAACTTATTTGAGAATATAATCCGTACGGTATCGAATGTTCCTGGAAAAACCAAAGACAACGTTAAATCGCGGTTGGATCTTCCTGAGATATGCAACAGAACTCAGCTACATATTACACAACTTACGAAAATTCCAGGCATAGGCACAAAATAGTCATGGCTATATTGAATTATAGCCACGGATTAGTCACGATATGTCTGTGACTATGCTTAAAAACCTAATATAGCCAGTCTCTTTCGTGGATCTCACAATCCACAAAATGCCGCCACATTTCATGTTTCGTCTCTCGATCGTCGTTGTTATTCTCGCTGATCGTCGCCCTCGCAGCCAGGTAAACTCCTTCTCCAAGCGTCTTACCACCATCAACTTCTTCTACTTCTGTGATTCATCCGTCGTTTACTCTAACTTTTTTTTTTGTTGCAGATCTCGCCGGAATCTTCCGCCGCAGCCTACCTCCGCCGATCCATCCTCCGATATCGAACACCAACACAAGTAAGCTGAAAAAAACCTTTAATTAATTTTTGTTTAATTGTTTGATTATATTAGTTTAATTAGGGTGATTAGTTTATATCGAACACAACGGAGCATGCCTCCATACCTCTTGCGCAAAGGGACATTATAAATAATTCCGGATTAGTTTCAAAGTTTAATTAGGTTTATAAAAAAATATGGATTATTTTAGTTGATTATTTCTAAGTTTTAGTTAAATTAAGTTGTAAAATGTTGATTACTTTAAAATTTTAAAATTTTAGTTATTAATATCATGTGTTTATATTATATTTTTTTAGTTTAAATTTAGATTATATTTTTAAGTTGATTATTTTTAAGTTTTAGTTTTAGATTCATTTCATAAGTTTAATTAAATTTATATTCATATTTTATATTTGAATTTATACTTTTACATTTATTTATAAATTTTAGTTTTCAAATTTGCTAACTTCGCGTTTTTTTTTCCGTAGATCTCACGCATACCCGACCATCCACTAGCTATAGGGAGTTGAGATCGTACCACCGGATGCCACCAGTAGTGCTACCTCGTCGGGTATGGTACCGGTGCCTCGGGGATGCGTGCTCGGCGCCTCGACCATGAGGGTCACGAGGATGAACCCGGAATTTGGGCGCAACTTCGGATTAACGCAATGCTAGCGGCACCGAGAAGGCGCAGCCAACCACAAGTGCATCCGCGAAAGCGGAACAGTGCATTGTGATAAGTAGATCGTATAATTTTTATATTTTAAAAACGGTAATTTAATTTATTTAAAATGTTTTTTGCTGACATGTTTAATATAAGTTTAAAGTCAACAAAGAGGTCAATAAAAGCATCCACGAGACATAGCAAAACAACTTTCATGGAGTGTGGTGGAACTGGTCCATGGTCCCAACCGAGATCACCAACAAGTGGTGGACAGACTTAATGGTAAGTATCAATCATTTTCGGTTTTTCTCTTCATTTTTATCGTTATCTAACTCTAATGACCAATTTTTTTAGCAAATATACTACTAGTACAGTAACTTGCACAAGCGGGTGTAAATATTATGGAAGAAGGAGTGCTAGGACTCGATTGGAAGTCTGATTAGCAAGCGGAAAAAGACGGGAAAGCGGCCGTTTTACATTAACGAAGTGAACTGGACGAGGATGCGATCCATCTGGGCTAGCGCCGACAATGTCAAACGGAGTCAAGCCGCCAAGGGGTCTCACTTGAGCAACCAAACAAACCTCGAGATTCATAAAAATGCGGTCGGATCGCAGTCGTTCGCGAAGGTCAAATGGGACATGGTAGTTAGTACAACTTCTTTTTATATTTTAATTATTGTTGTTGTCAATTTTTTGGCATTTGAATAACTCTATCTTTATCATATACAGAGGTTATGTGGAAGAACGGGACGTTTGTGGACGAGAGTGTCCAGACGATTATCACTGAAGTGAAGGAAACCGCATCGCAACTGGAGGCTATGACGGCTCCGGAAAGCCAGACTGGCTCATCCTGGACACCGTCTTCCCGGCAGTAGATGATCAAGAAAAATTAGCACCATGTACTTATTTTAATTAAGTTTAATATTCTGATTTTTTTATTCACATTTTCATTTTGTTTACTAACATTCTTTACTTTATTTTTCAGCTGAGTCCCAAGAATAGAGGTCGTTGTTACGGTTTTGGTGCCATTCAGTACACCGACCCCGACACGATTGTGGTGGGGTCTAACGATGTCCCACAACACATGGACTTGAACATGCGGGTCGAGGGAATAGAAGGAACCGTCCAAGGGCTTAGTACACAAGTGACGGATTTGGATGGTGCGAAGTCCATGGCGGATCATGTCGCGGCCTTCAAGCGTGCACGAGACGCGCTACTTCAAGCCCAATGCATTGATCCAGTGACACTCCAACCGTTCACTCGTGGTCCTCAGCCCCAGCATGATGTGAACCCGAGGGCAGCCCCGACTGCTTCAAATGATTCGACCACTCCAACTGCTCCGACCGCTCATAACACCCGGCCTTTTTCCTTTGCTCCGGGACGGCTCGGCGCCGTGGACTTCGGTGACGTTCCGAAAATCACTATTCCAGACTATTACAAGCTAAATAATTGAAACAATTTTAATTTATGTTTTGTACTAGTTTTTTTGGAGTTTATTTACTCTTTTTTTTTAATAATTTTGTTTTTTAATTAAATTATTTCATTTCGTAATTATTAATAAATTAAATTAATTAAATTATAAATAAAGAAAATAATCTGATTTACGGATGTAGCTATGGACCTTTCGTGGATATTATGTGGCTAAGTAGCCCCGATAAATAGTGGCCCATCCGTGGTTCAATCCGTGACTAAAGACAGCTATGGTCTAGCTACGATCGCAACATGACTAAGTAGCCACGTCTTTATAGCCACAAATTTTCCACTATCCGGTCGTTCCAATTTAGTTAGGGTTTGACCGTGTCTATTTCATTGTTATATGGGCACGACTTGCCCGTGGTTAAAATCGTGGCTATATAGATACGGTGTATATAGCCACGACCCTATAGCTACGCATTTTTTCCATGGCTATTTTCAAAATTCTATTAGTGGTTCCTTCCCTCAGGTGGCTACTAGTTTTGAAACTGAGTTACTAAGTTGTATTTGGGCAATGAAGAATATCACTATGTTACATTTCCAAAAAGTGATATTTGAAACAGAATCGGCCCAGCTAATCGAAACTATCCTTCACCCTCATAGATTCCCTTTGATGCGTCATTATCTAGAGAAAATTCAGGCTACCTTACTATCTCTTGAAGCATGGAGCTGCCTTCATGTTACCTCTTCATCGAATGGACTTGCATTTGAGATTTCTCATAGTGTGACGAGAGACTGTTGTTACATGACATACATAGCTACGGGTGGCCCCTCTTGGTTACAAGACAAGCTTTAAATGGAAATTGCTGCATCGGTGCTCTGTTAGCAAGCCTCATGTGTTCTCCTCGATCTTAGCCCTTGCTGGTTCTTAATTTTTTACCATTTATTACCTATTGGTGTTCATGGTTTTTGGGTGCAGGTGCTTATATTTTACATGCCTATAAATTTGTAACAATTCGCTTTGAATGAATATATTTCAGCGCTAAAAAAAATATAGTTTCAATTTAATTTAACAATAAAATATAATTAACATTCAATCAAATTAAAATATCATTGATTCACAAATCTTTCAACTGATTATTTAAAACTTTTAAATTGCACTAGATGATTATCTGCGCTATGCGCGTATTTTTTTCTTAAATATTTATTCCACAAAAGACATTATTTATTTAAGAAATGGACTGTGAAAATCAAAACACAATTGTTCAAAATGTTATACATGATTTTATTCTTAAAAGTTAAAAAATATAAATGAAAACCCTTTAATCGAAAGAAGATTTCAAGTCGAAACATGTAATTAGTAGAGATGCAAAAATGCTAAAACATTGTGATGTTCTTTTATTGGAAAATCAAACCTCATAAGACGATTCATAGACAATAGAGATGACTTTGTGGAGCTTCTTGGAAATCCTAAAAACAATGTGAGAAAGTTATTCATTTTCACTCCACAAGTTCATCATCTATTCGTCTTCTATAAACAAAACGTCTTGATTCCTCGAAAAAAACATTCTTTGATCTCAATTATTGCACCCTTTGCTGACCAAGATGTCAAATCTAAGAAATACGTATTGCTCCTCCATATTATCCTCGAAAATCATTTTTATGTACCCCTAAAACCCTTATATTTTCTCGTTTTAATCTGAACTAAAAATTAACTTGTTTATATAATCCTATATATAATAGGAGAAAGGGAGTTCTCTAGCTTGCGACATGTCAGCCACTCCACGTCATCAGCCACTTAGATAAATTTAAACCACATTAGCACCTATTTTAAAGTATTTTGGAAAAGGGCGCTCTCCACTTTGCGACATGTCAGCCACTCCACGTCATCAACCACTTAGACAAATTTTAACCACATCGGCGCCTATTTTCAAGTATTTTTTAAAATACAAAATACAGCATCTTAAATCCAAAAAATGAATCAACGACAGATGACATGAAAAAAAAACCATCGTCTCTGCTATCCAAACCCTACAAACATCAAATGTTTTCCAATTACTCTGTCAATTCATCAACGGTGTTATGCTTATCAAACTTAGTCAAACACCCTCACCACCGGAACCAGCAAATGTCAACAAAAACAACACCGGAACCAGCGAATTGTCAACTTCTCCGCGTAATCACCTGACCGCCTTTGCCACCAACCCATCGATTTTGGGTAATATAGACATAAATTTTCCTCTCCAGCAACCGACACATAAGCCTTAGACATGTTAGCATACACATACATATTTTATCCACATCAGATTCGTTTGTTGTATTTTTTGATAAGTTTGAAGTTTTTATAATTAAATGTCAATGTGGAATTTAAAAACAAATATGAGATTGGACACCGTCTTTCAAATCACGCTCTCAAATCATCCACGCTACCGGAGAGAAATGCTTGATAAATATCTATGCCCAGCGTAAGATATTGAATCAAACAACACTACAAACATAACATGTGAGTAGTCACCGGAACGGCATTTGAGAAATTTGATAGAGCTTCAATTTTGTCCAGGTCGACTCTTGAAAATTATTTGTAGATAAATAGAAAATTGATCTTCTAGTCTTGAGACTTCTTTATGTTAGAGGGTTGGGCAAGCGGACTTTGCTAAGATGGAAATTGAGAAAGCTAAGATGAAAAAGTTGCTGTAAAAAAAGGACACAAATTTTATGTAAGAAGCTGAACAAGAGAAGCTTTAGGAGGAGTTCAAGAAAATGCGAAAAATAGGGATTCAAACTTAACATGGTACGATCTATAAAATATACATTATTATTCCAAAAAAAAAATCATTTAATTATATGCTGAGCAGGGTCGTTAACAAAATCATGTCGAGCCACACTGAGAACCATTATTCATATGAGCATCACTTGAGTACTAAGAGATGGATAATAAGTAAATTGACAAAGAAGAGGATAAGGAAGGAAGGCATAGTAAAAAAATATTCTCAAGGTTTGAGAAACCTGGTTATTCTATACATTACAGAGGGATCAAAACATAGAAGTTGGTCCCTTGTTTATTTGATTCACTCTCATCTTAGTCACCAACTCGAGTCTCCATTTTTTATCTGCGTAGTTGAATCAATGATACACAATTTCAATCGCAAGGACTGTGGTCTCCATCTCTAATAGACATGGTCGAAGGAAATAAGTATGATTTTCTACTCCTTAAACCCAACCAAAACAACGCTAAGGTATGAACCCAATTTACCATGTTCATATTCTTAAAAAAAAACAAATACGTTATGTTGTGTGTAGTATTGTGTCATTTGTTGTGCAATTATGTTTATTTTTTGAACCAATATTTGGAATGAGATAATATAAGAGAAGATATAAGTATCAGTTTATTGGGTGGTGAAACAATGGAAAAGTAATGTTAATATCTATAACTATAGGTGTATGATTGAGGAAATATCTTCCTTGTTGCTCTCTCCTTTCTAATAATTTAAAAAAATGCAAATGTTTTAAAATTCATGCATAAGGGATGTGAGAGAACAAGTTATGAAATATACCAAATTATTTAAAATATAAGACTAATATGCAGTGTTTTTAGTCTTCTTAGCACATTATATTCATGTAAAAATGGGTTCAACCTATTTTGGTCATGAGTTTCATCTAATCTCTTTTATGTAAAATGAATCTACGAAGAAATTCACAAATTTAAGTTATATACACCTTTAGATATAGTCCGGAATTAATATTTTCACCGTTTTAAAAGTCTAGGATGAAAAAATGTATGCATAGATTTTGGATATTATAATGTCGGTAAATGAATTTTGTTAAGAAATATATAAATATTGATATTAATCATTGACTAGATTTTAACTCTGAGTCCTGAAAATAGTAATCATAAATTAGAATAAATCATACAAAACTTTTGGTCTCGTCTTCAACACCGATGATAATTTGGTATATTTGATACTTGAATTCATTTTTACTGAACTACAAATAAATTTCACAAAAACAGTAAAGTTACATCTAAAAAAATCATAAAGTCATAAAATCCTTGTGTATGCGCGGATATTTATCTAGTTATTTGTAGAGAGAATAAATACATAATGAAAATTGTTTATAAAGAAAAAATAATGCATGGGAGATGATGAGGTAATATGTAGGTTGTAATCAAAAGCTAACATTAAAGTAGAGAAAAAAAAAAGAAAGCGTAATAATAGTTTTTAGATTGGCTATTGGGTTTACGTCGGATGGAATCGGTTTGAATATTTAGGCTGGCTTTTGAAGGTATCATTAAAGACAAAACTTGCCTTTTTAATTTTCATTACAAAACCATATTAAAATCTACTTCAAATTCAAACCAACAGAGATGTAATGATGGGTCTTTTTACATTCTGAACATATACGAGTACCTTAACTAGACTCTAATACATCAATCTTCTTATTTACTAATTACCTTATTAACTTAACTCTCATATATAAATCAATTTTTTTTAAGTACAGAAGCTCATGACTCCTTAGGTATCCCACCTCGACACTCTCTTCCGCTTCTCTCCACGTACGTTCCTGAGAAACTCTTCAAGTTCTTCAGAGAGCGGTTCAGGAGTCAGTTGAATCATCTCATCATCATCATCATCATCATCATCATCTCGATCACTCTCTTCCTCCTCACTGCTTAGCCATTCACAGTGAGAACTCTCTGCACATATCATGACCCAACAGTTAAAAAAGAATGATTCAATGTATGTGTTTAGAGATTGTAATTAATGTTTTGAGTTTACTACCATCAGCAGAATGTGGTGCATAATCTCCTGATTGAAACATTGCTGGTGATGAGTCATTGCCTGCCTCGCTTGTGATTGATGCGGCATCGGTCAAACAAGGTTGAGGAGTTCCCGTCTCTGCACCACTACCCACTGGAAACGTTGAGTTGCTACCAACCTGGTCTCTTCCATCCTCAACTTGCTGATCCTGCTCCTGTAAATAACAAAACATGGATGATACTACAAGCTTAAAACTTAAGTTCAAGAAACCAATTATGAAAGAGAAACAAATCACCTCTTCTTCTTGTTGTTCTTCCTGAGCCGCTTCTTCTTGTTCTTTCCGAGCCGCTTCTTGCTGCACACTCTTTTCCATGCATAAATTAAGTAGCACGAAGTAACTATCTTCTTCGATCAGTGTCCACCCCTCCTCACCATACACCTGAAATCAAAATTGGGTGATGCTGTCAAGTTCAAGAAAACCCTAGAACAAAGGAAAGGAACATACCTCTAGCAGTTCCTTGATAGCCTCGTTGATAAGAGGCTCCTCAAACGTTAAACGTTTCATTGCATCTCGTGCTGCGTCCTCTCGCATCAGTCCAGGCCTCTGCAACAAAAACACATTATTTTAGAGGATTAAAGGAGATTGGATGATCATTACATCAACCAAATCTGCATCCTAAGACTAATACTAGTATAAAATAACAGTGACAGATAAAACATTCAAATATAAAGAGAGATATCACCAAGTGTTCTCCGCTTAACAATTTGTGGTCAACTTCAGAAAGATTAATTGTGTTTAGACACTTCTAATGCAACAAAAGACTAATCAAGAACGTTTCAATATGCAATATAGTTCATACATATATTATAATTCAATCTGGATACTAACTTTTTAGCTTTGTGGTGTCCAAACACAAAAGAAAACTGATTTTGGCATTTCCACTTAAATTGCAAATTGCGCATAGCTAAATCTATCTAACATTAAAGCTTTACCCTTCTTCTTCCTCTGGCCGGCATTTCGATCTCTCACACTTCTCTCTGGTTTCTGAAGAAATTCAAGGAGCAAAAAAATTAGTTTCAGTCTTTGGGTTATAATCAACCAAATGAACTCGAGTGAGCAACTCCGAAAACTGTATCAGAATGCATTACTCGTTTCCGAAAATCCCAAAGCAGAAGTAACAGTAGAGATAAAGCAAAATTCCCAAAATTTCAAACCCCAAAAGAAACCTTAACCCTAGACCCAGAAAGCTAGCTTCTTTTCGCAATGGAAATGGCAAGAAGCGGCGTTGTTTAGTTCAGATTTAATCGGGAAAAAGAAAACTTACGGCGGAGGATATCGGCGGCGACGGAGGAAGTGTCGGAACTAAGAAAAGCTTAAACGCGATTTTTTTATCGATCGCCTCCTCTCGGAGTCGGACAATCCTCTTTCGCGGGGTGAAAGTGATAATTAAATTAAGAAATTTAGTAATTATATTTATTTTGTATTAGTCAACCATTTTCTTATTTGTTTACTACGATCGGGTTGCGGGGGATAGGCGAAGAACCTATATTTCTTAGGACCCATCAATGGAGTTATTAGTATTATTAAAATTATTATTGTACTAATCATGAATATTAAGGATTCATTATTTTTCTCGATGAAATCTTATCGACATAGAGAGGATTCTAACCTGTTTCTCGATGAATCTATGAATTTTCCTCAATTTTGCCCTTTGCAATCCTCTCTTTGATAAAATTGCAAAACCAGATAAAAATGACTGTCTTGGGAGACCTTTAGTTTCACTTCGAAGTTTCAGTCGCGAGATAAAAAAAAAAAAAGTCAATCATCGCCCGACACGTAGCTAAAGAACGGTATATTAAATGGTTTATTTAAGAACCTTATTAAATTCGATTCTAACCTTTTGGGTCTAGAAGAACTCGCTAAAAAAAATCTTACAGACCCGCAGTGGAGATGGTCTTAATAACCACATGCTCGAAGGCACTAATTCTTTTTTTTTTTTTTTTTTTAGAACACTAATTCTTTTTTTTCTTTTTTTTTTAACTTACAAGTAAATCTCATGCCCAAACTAATCCATGTGGAGAAGTTGGCCCACGAATAGGTTATCCCCAGGTTTGCAAATGGACCGAAAGTAGGCCTGGACATTCGGGTATTTGGTTCGGTTCTTACCCGGAACCGTTCGGTTCCGGTTCTTCGGTTCCTTAAATTTATTACCCAATGGGTATTTTACAATTTTCGGTTCGGTTCTGGGTAGGAACCGGTAATTTTCGGTTCGGTTCCGGATACCCGTAATTTATCACAAATAAAATATAATCTTTTTCTTTTAAAGAAATTAAAAAAAAAGTTATCATAACGTTGTTATACAAATATAATAAAAAAGGAGGAATATGAGTCATTGACTTTAAAAGAAAGAGTTGGACTGTATCAATCAACTGAGAAACAAAAAGAATAAATTATTTTCCCATTTCCCTTGTGCCACATCGGAAACAAATCTGACGAACATTGAAAGCAACGACATGACCTATTATAATAAGAAGGCCTTGAAATTCAAATTTTCTTATAGGCTTTGATATGATTTAAATGGGTAACAAGTCTGTGTATATATATATATATGTATATAATATATACAGGTTCGGTTCTTCGGTTCTTCTTTTCGGTTCTCGGGTAGGAACCGGAATCGAACCGATACCCACTGTTCCTCATTGCAGGAACCATCGGGTATTCTGGGAAGAACCGAAACCGAACCGAACCAGGTTTTTTTCGGTTCTTCGGTTCCGGTTTTTTTGCCCAGGCCTAGCCGAAAGCATGGACCCATATATGTGTGGGTGTCCAGAAAATCGTGCGTTAGTTCCCGCTGGTAGGATTCAAACCTAGAATGTGATAGCGCACAAGATCCGCCATTTACCATTAGGTCACAAAGTCCTGGACAAAGTGGCAACATCTATAGCCCAGAGCAAACCAACAAACTAACTTAGCCAAGTCAAATCTTTTGGTCTGGGTAGAAGAAATTACCGATAATCCACTAGGCCCTCCAAAACAACCAATTCAGAAGCATCAGACCGATAATGGTGAACCTTGCGAGAGAACCGTAACCCAAACCCAAGCACCAATGCTAATAGACAGCGTACTCCAACCAACTAGAACAGCCATCAAGCACAATCTCGAAGTAGTTAATCAACCAGAAAATCCATCACGAAATGAGGAGCAACAAATGAATCTCCTAATAGCGTGGACCGTTATGAGACAAAGAGGAAGAGAGTCCACAAACCTGGAGATTCATAGAAGAGAAGAGAAAGTATCTAAAGATAGAAGAAACCCGTCTAATTTGGATCATTCATTTAACTCGCTATACACCATGAAGGAGAGCCAAGAGAAACACCTCAGAACTAGCATCATCGAATAGAGGAAAAGCATAAGCCAGCAATGGACGACGAGGTGCAGAGAGAAGGAGAGAAATGCACCCAACCTTGAAGCACGAGAGGAGATTGAGAGCGCGCAACGACCAAAGCCACCGGTAAGATGAATCAAGAGGAGGCAGGAGGTGATTCACGCATATCAGCAAGGAGAGAAACGAGAACTAAAACTAGCTAAAGCTGTGAGAATACGAATATTTGTAGAAAAAAATGGATGAAAGTTGCTTGAGATTTTTAGTATGGTGTAGATAAAATTGTTGTCGTTGTTCAGTTAAATTTGATGTGTCTGTTGTGAGCTCACCACAGATGCGGTAGCTACGATTAGTTACATAATGTAATAGATGACCATTTCTTCTAAAGAAAACAAAATTAAAAAGATATATGTGATCTTTTTGTTGACTTTGCTAGATTTCTCCTCTTCGCTTGGTCGGTCCTATTTTTGTTGAACCTTTCTTCGTCATTATAAATGACTGGGATTTCGGACATATACTTGTTACCTCTAAGTTTTTATTTTGCATATTATTATTTTTATAGACTCATCAAAAGATAAAAATAGCGATGGAGTGAAAGAGATGGCTTGAAGAGAAAGTTTGTAGCTTCTGAAATCCTTTGATCGTAGTGATATCTTACTTTAAAGATGAACTATTATAAATGGTGTGCGCAGGGGCGGAGCTGACATTACGGCTGCTGTAGACAGAAAAAAAAAGGAGGCTTTCGATGGTTTTTATTCATTCGGTTTTCATTTTTATTTATTGAACTGTAGATCATTATGTTCTCTATTACTAAATTGGGTTATGTAAAAACCAATTGGCCATTTTTGTTTTTCTTTGTCGTGGTCTTTTTAACAAAAAAGTATGTTATTAGATTTTTCAGCTATATTTTTAGTTGGTCGTCCTTTATTTTTGAACTTACTTGAATTATCTTTGGTTGTAAAAATTCTATTAACAATTAATCATTTCTTATCATATATTTTGTATTTACAAATTTATTTTTATTTGATGTATATCATTGTTTAGAAAGTAATTGACACGAAATCGCAAACGCTACTGTTATCATAACTATAAACAGGGACCTTTTATAAAATGGGAGTCCTAGACAAATATTTCAAATGGATATACTCAACTCCGTCTCTGGATGTGCGTCTTTTATATTTTTCTTTGCAGTTGATTTTTTGAGGGTAAAAACTTTAGTAACTTTCCTAAAAATGTTAGTAACTAGTAAACATAAAACATGATGAGGAAAGGTTTTTGTGATTTTTTATTATTTTCATTACAAAAGATGCTAAGGAAAAAAAAACAGATGTTAATTAAAATCCAACCATTTGTTTTTGGCTCACAAACATCGTTTTGTCCAAGACCGGGGAGCAAATGTCAGTGATGCGGTGGTGGAGGAGGAGAAGGACACTGATAACACTTAGCAAAGAGACCCAAAGTATCAACTTGTTTAATGAAATTACTCATACTCGCCCATCCTCCTAACCCAAAACCAACCACCAACACCCAAACCACCACCACAACGTTCACCACAAACGCCCCTCCCCAACCACCAATCACAGTCGGTGGCTTCTCCGCGGCGTTTTGGCGGGAAGAAGCGGAACGGTAAGTGAGGATGTGAGCGAGTGATGGGATGATGTAAACAGTGAATGTGACTAGGAGTGCACCAACGGCTGAGTTAATGGGTCCGAAGAAAGGAAATATTATGGCTAAGAACCAAATGGGAATCACCACCGGCAATCTTGTGACCGCTCTTAACAATATGCTTTTTGTTTCGTGCATTCCCACCACTTTCTCCCACACGAAATACAGCGGCGTGCACGCGTACCCAAACGTTATAAACTGCAACTCCAAACGGTTTTTGCATTACAAACCAACAAAAATGTGATGGAAAATAAATTTGATATATAAATACCTGATGTATGAGCATGAGAATAACTGCAGTGTCGCGCCATGGTGAGTTAGGAAGGAGGGAGAAGGCATTAGAATGGGTGAGAAGCTCATCTCCGAAGGCCCAATAGACTGATATAGCCGATGGAATAGTTAAGGTGAAGACATAAAGTGTTGCAAGTAGGTAAATGTACTTAAACTTTCTTGGCTTCCACATTGCATGCATTATCTCCCTATAAACTCAAAACTTATTAATTAACAAAATCTTAATATTAAAAATTAAAAACAATCGAGGACTAGGAAGGAATACTCACACGGTAACAGCGTGACCACCAAAAGTGTATAATATATTAGTGGCTCCTGTGAAATAGAGAACCAGCTTGGTAGGACCGGAATGTGTCACTCCTTCCACCTGACCGTGGATAAGAGCTGCGATGGTGAGGTACCAAGCGGTGTAAGTGGTCATACCAAGTCCCAGAAACGACCATATTCTATAGTTGTGAAACGATGGTATAAACACCATGGTTGCACAACACGCTCCGAATATGTAAGTCCATGTCCTCTTGTCCAAGTGATCGTTTATGTAGTAAATGTTACTATCAATCAATTAAACCACCAAAATCAATATATATCTATATTTGAAAATCCGAATAAATTTGAGATCCTAATCAAACCTTGCACATGCAATGAGTTGGATAACAGAACCAAAGAGGAGAAATGTGCAGTTGAATGTTAATCCTATTGCTTTCCAATATGGACCAAGCAAACCATCTAACACTTCGAACCACTGCGGTATACAATTATAATCACGTACGGATTAAAGATATAATATTCAAGAGTTTGTTTAATTTGTGAGAGTGTGTGTGACCTGAATGACATGGTTGTTGAAGTTAACATTTTGTTTCTCTTTTCGACTTCTGTACTCAACGTAGAGAACACTGATGAGATAAGCTGTCCAACTTCCCATAAACCCATATAGTATCTGCAGAATTACACCTGATGCCATTCCCATTTGTGAAAACGAATAAGGTAGTGTCAATAGAACTTGAGCAACCTGCCAACAAATTAGAATTATTTTTAGTTCATATATAAGAAGACATATTATTTGGTTTAGGGTTTATATTAAGAACCTGGTTTGATGCACAACTAAACCATGCATCATACACCGAACCACCATGCCATAGAAAGCTCTTCATGCTTGACTCATCTCCTCTCTCTTCAATTTCATTCTCCATAATTCCCTCCTCTGTTTCCTTAATTGAAATCTTCAAAATCTGCTAAATAATTTAAAATAAAAAATAATCTTTGGAAAAGAACGACAGTCTTGAACCATATAATAAATCCACATGAATATTATTTTTCTAATGAAATCAACAAATCTGTTTTCCCTAAGTTTGCTCATCTTCTATGCATTTAAAAGATCGCTAAAAGTAAAAACTAAAGGGTCATTTTCTTTTTCTTTTTGTTAAAGCTAATGGGTCTTTTTCCTAAATGGAATTATTGGTGTGGAGATGAGTGACAGTAACAATGGATGAGAGAATTTCAAACTCTTTTTTAAAAAATAATAAAAAATGGATGAGAATAAAGAACAGTTAACAATGGATAAACCTTTTCTACTAACAATGGATAAAAGAAGTAAACTACATGATGTTAACAATGTTTTGTCCTCTTACCTACAAAAGTTATATAAATCAAGGGATAAAGAAGTAAACTACATGATGTTCAAGAGAAAAAAAAAGTAAACTACATTTGTATATACAAAAAATAATTTGTATAAAACTCAACGAAAAAGACGTATAGTATATATGGGCAAAGACAAAACATTGACGAATTTAAGGGGGGAAAACATTTTGGAAACTTGAGACAAAGAAATGAGAGAGAACCTATGTTCTTATGTATTTCTATTTCTCTGATTCTCCTTTCTCTTTTCTCTTAACTTCTTCTCTCTGTCTCTCCTCCACTCAAATAAATAGAAAAAAAAATTAGTGAAGAGAAAAAAAATTATATATATAAAACTTATCAGCTTCTTTGTCTGGCTTGATGATTATCCCCATTTTTAGGGGTCCCTGAGTTGTTTAAAAAGTTTGGAAATACTTTTATGCATGATTCTTTTTGGTCAAAATTAGGGAATAAAAAAAGGCACTGTTTCTGTAATTTACTTGTACGCATCATTACTTGGAAACAAAAGAAATATTCATATCTTTTTTTTTGACGTCAAAAAATATAATATTCATATCTACTTGCGAAATACGATCCAGCTGCAATATTTCCATAAGTTTTGGATTTCTTGATTTTTTTATACTTTCCTAAATAAATTATGTTTCCTTTATGAAAAATAAATAACTAAATAAATTATGTTTCCTGAGATTAGGTTTTAGAATAAGATTACGGTCAATGAATGGGGCAACAGTTTCCGGTTTTGATTTTTTGATATAGAGGTGGACATATAGTTTTCCAAATTAGCATATGCGGACCGAATTATAATATTTTTTTTTTTTCTGTTTTAAGGACCTAAAATTATATTAAGTTTCCAAAATTAAGGAAATAGAGAAAAATTACCTCTCTCATTTTCAAAGTCAGAGAAAAAAATCTTTTGGTAACTTAATTTGCAGAAAGAATATTTCTTTTATTTAGTAAATTAGTGGTTTCTTTGTATTTTTGGACCAGGTCTTAATCTCTCTTTTTGGTTTCAATTTAAGTTCTCGACCGATCATTTTTCTGTTTCAGGATGGGCAATTCACTTCCGGTCCTGTTTCATCCCTTTTCCCGTTCTTGTTTTACCGTCCTGATATAGAAATGCTTAAGCTTGTGAGACAAGACTTTGGTTATCGATTGGGGTGAACATTATGAAAACATGAATTTCAAAAAATTTCACTTGAGACAAAATAAAACATTAATGTTTATCATAAATATATATTATATAGTAGAATATGATATATATCTATAATATAATATTTATTTATTTATGTATATGAGAATACTTAAAGGATTTTGTTTGTTTGTTTTCTGATAAATGTAATTTTTGGTTGTTGTTGGAAGCATTGTGGTTTAGTGGTCAAAGTTTATAATACACTTGCTTGCAGATTATTGATGCAAGACTAATCGGAGGTTTCAACGCGTTATAGGTAAAGTCGTCCCATGTCGGGAGTTAAGGGTTAAACTATTCATCATAATATGATGCCAGGTATAGCCTTATGTCGTGGATTCGTGTGTTGCGAGGAGAACTGTCACTATGAAATCATCCATGAAATCTTGTAGGTTGATCATCATTTTAATAAGATATTATCAAAAGATATTATCAAATATTATGAGAATGTAGTAGTCTATAAAATATTTTAAAAATGTAAATTTTTTGTATTAGAACAAATGAAAATATGTACAAAATAAGTCAAAAGAAAAAGATAAACCATGCATAGTCTAAGTCATTACAATACCAAGTCAAAAGAGCCAAAATGAGCAACTAGTTTAATAGAAGTCACAATCTTGAATCTGATAATGCCGGCATCGAAACGGTTCACAAGCATGTTATTTTTTGAGTACCAGAGGGATGAACTGTTATTCCTGACAACCTTGATGATTTCACAAATTAGGACGGAAGTATGGCGGGGAGGTTTCAAACTTAGACAAGCATTAGTCTCCTTCCAAATAGTATAGATCAAATTTTATAGTGCACGACGAAGGAGAATGAGTGTAACGTGGATATACCTTCGAGGCAAGAGGAGATCGATAATGGCTTGCCCATCCGAGTATGCATGAGAGTATGATACAAATAGTGAACGCATATGGGCATATGCATAGAATAGGTGATCTCAAGATTTAATAAGGTCCCCACATAACACACATCCCCACTATACCAATATTTCTTGACATGAAACATGTATCTTCCTCTCGTGGATGTGTATACATTTTTTTCGCATGGCTTATCACTTAAGCTCATTAAGTGTGGGTCTAAGGAACATTGGAATTAGATTGTTTTGTTGGATATGTTGTATTAGTTTAGGTTTAAGGGACTTTTACGATTTCTAGGTTTATCATTTCCTCTTGTAGATTTGAGTATGCCTTAATCTACTGATGATGTTATGAATGTTTATTGGTACATTCCTCATCTCAAACCATAGGACAAGCGTAATTATAATATAGTTTAAAAAATTTTGAATGCATCGTTTGATCAAATAAAAAGGTTGTTTGAGAAGAAAAACTGAAATATTTAATACTACGATTAGTTTACAAAAATGAAAACAAACAAACATTGCAAATCCGAATGATACAAAAACTTTAAAGGGGGGTGTATTGAACCATAAATTTTGAGTGATTTGAGTTTTCGTAAGATTTTAAATGATTTTGATGGTTTTGAGTGATTTTAGAGAAGTTGTTATGATTTTGTATTAAAATCACTTACCATTCCACCTAAAACCATGAGATTTTAGTATTTGTATTTTTAACTAATTTTTTTCTAAAATTATCTAAAATCTCTTTCAGACATTAAAATCTTAATACTTAAAACATTTTCAATAACGGTGAATTTAATATGATTTGAATGAATTGTTGTTTAAATAACAAGGGATTGTAAATGATTTTGAGTGATTTTATATAAATCTCATATTTAATAATATCAGATTTGGGAAGATATTTTAAAACCATTAGTTGAATAATAAAGAGATTTTTTTAAAAACCTTAAAATCACTTAAAATACTGTTCAATACCACCCCTAATTAGATGGTATACTGGGCTAAATCCATTCGAGCCATCTCCAAAGCCCAAATTGGAGATGATTAGATCGATACAGACTCAACAAATATGAGCCGTTGGATCTAGTATATCTCGGAAACCCTAACTGTAAATTCTTTCTTACCGGTACATATAAATACTTAGTTTATCTCTTCAACATTTTGTAATCCTTAGGTGCGCAGCTATTTTTAGGTTTTTTTTTTCTCCCTATACTCAAAAACAGTTGCAGAGGTTAAAGCGACGGCGCCAATTCGCTGTCCGCCTTGTACGAGCTCGTGCTTCGTCTTGGCCCTCGATTTTCTTACCCCTTCCATAATTTATTCTTCATAATTGAGTTTTAAGTAGCAATGGCGGTGAAAGCAACGAAGGCGGAGAAGAAGATCGTTTACGACTCGAAGCTTTGCCAGCTTCTCGACGAGTTCCCTCAGATCCTTATCGTTGCAGCGGACAATGTCGGATCCACACAGCTTCAGAACATACGGAAAGGCCTACGCGGTGACTCCGTCGTTCTCATGGGGAAAAACACCATGATGAAGAGATCTGTGAGGATTCATGCCGATAAAACCGGAAATCAAGGTTTCCTCAATCTCCTTCCTCTCCTTCAGGGAAATGTTGGATTGATCTTCACCAAAGGTGACTTGAAGGAAGTCAGTGAAGAAGTTGCCAAGTACAAGGTCTGTTTCTTCATCGATTTCATTAATGTTATTATAGCATTGCATTGCATGATAGTGCAATTAAGAAATGATAATTTTGTCTCATTGATGTTATTATTGCATTTCAAGATTATGGAATTTAAAATGGAATTCAAAACCCGTTAGAGTATTATAGTCTACTGGAATCACATTACTTAGCTTCCCTTTTATGTGTTTGGATTGAACGATTTGTAAATTGACTCGTACTGTTAATTAATTATTGCAAGGCTTCTTTGTTCATCGATGTCACTGATTTATCATCGCATTGCATGATGGGGTCAATAAGAAATGATAATTCTGTTTCATTGATGTTATTATTATCGCATTTCAAGATTTTTGAATTTTGTTTCATTGATTTTAACTTAGTTTTTACTGCTAATTGATGGTTTTGTTGATCATGGAATTGAGAACCCTTTAGAGTATTCTAGATTATTAGATTCACATTACGCAGCGTACTTTTATGTGTTGAACGATTGATTGATTTATAACTTGGCTCGTACTGTTAATTGATGAGAAACGCCTTGTCCTGTTGTTGATAGGTTGGAGCTCCGGCTCGTGTGGGTTTATTGGCACCAATTGATGTGGTTGTGCAACCAGGAAACACAGGTCTTGACCCATCACAGACTTCCTTCTTCCAGGTGCTTAACATTCCAACCAAGATCAACAAAGGTACGGTTGAGATTATAACACCAGTGGAGCTAATCAAGAAAGGAGACAAAGTTGGTTCATCAGAGGCTGCGCTTTTAGCCAAGCTTGGAATCAGACCTTTCTCATACGGTCTAGTCGTTGAGTCAGTCTATGACAATGGATCAGTGTTTAGCCCTGAAGTACTTAACCTCACTGAAGAAGAACTAGTTGAAAAGTTTTCAGATGGTGTGTCGATGGTCACTGCGCTTTCTCTTGGAATCTCTTACCCAATCTTAGCAGCTGCGCCTCACATGTTCCTTAATGCTTACAAGAATGTTCTTGCTGTTGCTTTAGCTACTGAGTATTCTTTCCCTCAGGCTGAGAGTGTGAAGGAGTTCTTAAAGGTTTGGCCTTTTCTTTTTCTGAGTTTCAGGATTTTGTTAATTGTGATGAAAATGTTTTTGTTAAACTGTAATTTTTGATGGTTCAGGATCCAAGCAAGTTTGCGGTTGCGGCAGCTGCACCGGTTGCTGGAGAATCTGGCGGTGGTAATGCTGTTGTGGCGGCTGTGGAGGAAGAAGCTGCGGAAGAGAGTGACGAGGACATGGGATTCGATCTCTTCGGCTAAAATACGCTCCTGTCTATGCTCTTCTCAATTATTATTTTATGATTACTATCATTTAAGGTCGAACCTTTTTTTTTAATTTTCCCTTTTCAGAATTTCATTGTTGCACGTTATGGATATTTTTGTTTTTCTCTATCAAAAATCTCTTTCTGCTTTTAATCTCTGTCGAGGTTTTTCGAATCAAGTTTGTTTTCGTTATCAATTTCACGCGTATTTACATGATGAAATTTATGTTGTCGGCGAATTTTATGTTTTAATCTTTTTTTGATGTTTATTCGGCAATATTTGAGCTTTGAAGGTTAATTATATAGAGGTTGGATGATGATTCAAGTATTCAGAATTGACTAATTAGTCTAATTTAGATTTGAGGCTTTTCTTGTACTCTTGCGGTTGGTGTAGAATCTGGTCTTTGTTTAAATACGTACCTAGAAAATAAAATCAACTATGCATAAAGAAAAAGATTGCCTTGAATAGTTTCTCTCTCAACTAGGGCTTATTTATCAGCGATACTAACATATAATTAAAAAAGTATAATCATAAACAAGTTGTAAACTAAGTTAAAACGGAATCAAAAGAACCCTTGAAAAAAAAAAAAATAATAGTCAAAATTTTGAGGGGAAAGCATCAAATTTTTCTTGTTGCTAAGTGAACGGTATTTATATACATGACAAGGATTTGTATACCATGCAATTGGGCGGTTCGGTTAGTTTGTTGGGTTGGTGGTGGATGCTCTGGTTACGAGTTTGTCATGCCATATTATGCATTTGGGTGTTTATCACATATAACTTTTGTCGTCTGGGTCGACTGGTCCAATCTTAAAGCAATTATAGTCCGTTGCAGACGAGTATGAAAGAAGCTTTGTACTATTTGTCACTTGTTGACAAAGTTTTCAACGTATTTTTGGTGTTATAGAGGCATGCATGATACTTTAATTAGTACTACAATATGTGAATACCTGACACTTAGATATGAATAAAAAGTTATCATCAAATTTCCCTTTTGAAAGAATAAGATTCATTAGATGTTTACTTAATTAAAAAAATGACTAGTTCATACATGAACTAAATATTGATATTCAAATCGGACTATGAAATCCTCCTTAGTGAAATTATTAGGTCAGATCATCACCCACTCCCCCGTATAGTCATTGTTGGTCATATGTTGGAGCAGATCTTATTTAGTCACTATGTCTCCAACGCTTCCGGTCCGGACAATGTAACTACACCATCGAATTTGAAGTATAGGGGCATGTGTGGCAACCTATAAAAGATAGGTGTCCTCACGTAACTATATCCATGTAACCCATGAATACGGAAGCATGGCGTTAAGGGATTACTTAAACTAGTTACATGTGACGCTAAGTCTTATACTAAATTACACATGCCGTTAATAGATTTGCTTAAACCGTTATCCACGTGTTGTATAGTTCGTAAAATATAAGAGAGCGAAAAAATATTTAAATAATACGCAAATCAATTTTAAAATACATTTAAATTTTAAAAATTTGAGTTATAAAAAATATTAATCATAACTCTTTAATAACAAAAAGAATTAGATTATAACTCATGTTTGCGTGAGTATTATATTTTTATACAAATTTTAATTGAGTTATTATTAGTATCAAACAATATATAATTTAAATGATATTAACTATTGATGTTATAAATTTCTAAAATAAAATAATAATATAAAAGTATATCATTAGATATAATCTAATAAGTATTTAATATCAAATTCAATTTGATATTTAACGACAATATATGGTTATATCTAATATTCAATTGAAAATCTATTTTAATATGCAATGACAATTTATCATCAAATTTAATATATATATATATATTTTAAATAAAAAAATTATAAATTTTGATAAATGGAAAATTGTTTTAATAGTTTCACAATGTATCAAGTTACTAATATTTGAATTTCTATTAAACAAAAGACAATTCTTTAAAATGCCATGAAAATTTTGGCTGTGGATAAAAATGACACGTTCTAAACATGTCATTTTCGTTGGACGTTTTTTGCTTTCAGCGACTTAGGATGAAAGTTTTTAATATTTGAGAAGTTAAATATCATATTCAGTACGGTCGTCCTAAATTTACCTTCTAAAATTTTAGTTTTTAAGAAGAAATTTTGTGATATAGGATGAAAATAGTTGATATTTGGGAAGCAAAAAGTTATTTTAAGTAAGGTTGTCATAAATTTGACTTTTAAAACATGATCCTAGCGTTTAAGAATGAATTTGTTGATTTATGATGGAAGTTGTTGATATTAAGTATGACTGTCCTAAATTTAACTTCTAAAATCTTAGCTTTTAAGAAGAAATTTGGTGATTTATAATAAAAATAATTGATATATGGGAAGCAAAATGTCATTTTAAATATAGATATCCTAAAAAACGTGAATCAATTTCATCCATTTAATTATTTATAAGAAATATGCATGTCATCCGTTTTATCTTGCAGTTAATGTGGGACAAAATTTGTATTTATATAATTTCTGAAATTTAAATGTCAGTAAGCCATTAATCTGTCTTAATTATATGCTTTTAAAAATGTTGGAATTTAACGATACCATAAGATAAAAAAAAAAAAAAAAGGGAATAAATATTTTTATGAGTGTAGTATTTTGTTGATGTGTCTAAATAGAAATATCTTATTGGTTAGCTTCCACTCAAACTAAACTGAGTGAAACTCGTGTCTGAATTTTTTTTTTTCGTGTCTTCTAAATTAATATAGAGAAAAAGACTTAAATAGCACTAAAACGTTATATTTGACAAGAATAGCACACGGAGTTTTGTAATTCCAAGAATACAATTAATGAAATTATTTTATGGTATTTTTTGAATTCGGGAGATCCTCCCTGTATATGTGTTTTTTCTTCCTAAATAGTTTTTTTTTTTTCCCGATTACGTGTTTATCCTTCTCGAATAGTATTTTTTCTTCCTGAATATTGTTTTTGCTTCCCGAATATGTGTTTTTCCTTTCCCAATATTTTTCTTCCCAAATATGTGTTCATCCTTTCCGAATAATATTTTTTCTTCCTGAATATGTATTTTTTCTTCCCAAATATTTCCGAAAACAATTTTGGGAAGGAATTGTACAGATTACAATTCCTTCCCGAATTTTCAAAAATACCATGAAAAATAGTTTTTGATAAAATAATATTTATTGTAGTTTTTCATACTATTATTATCAATTATCCATTAATATATAGGGAATTTTAATTTAATGGTATAGTAAATAACATATAATATTTATTTTTGGTGTGATATACGGTGTTATGGTTGGATGTCGAACTTTTGTATTTCTTCTAAAATTGTTTTTAGGATGTGTTTCAAGAAAAGAACATCAGCGCATATCTTTGAAGATTGCATAATAAAATTAAATATTTACTTAATCAAATATCTAAGAAGAAACTGCCTAAAGAAGAATTAAAGGGGGATTGATCATGCCTTTTTCTCTCGTTGAAGCATAAGCATGCTTTTTGTTATCAATTATTATATATAACAAAAAGTTTACGAAAATGGATGAGACTCATGCTGGGCTTTCCCATGAGAGGAAGAAACATATAAGCGTGGGAATAGCGTAGTTAAAAGAGGAATATGTCGCCGTCACCTGCTTATAATAACCAGAATAAAACTTTAAATTAAGAAAACAGAATGAAGCTTAGGGCTTTTGGTGGATAAAGACTCTCCTCTACGATAACGTTTTAGTGATGACAGGAATAATATTCCAAGTTGCATCCATTTTATTGGCAAGTAAAAGTCAACAAAAGAGTCCGACAAAGTAGAAGAAAGAGAGGGTGTTTCCATGTTCCACAACGGATATACATCAAATTGGTAACGACTTTTGTTTTCTAAATTAGACTAATTTTCAATAGAATTATTCCATCCTCAAACGTTCAAGGATAAGATAAACTTCAACCTTAAAAAAACGTTAATGTATTATTTATTATGTGACAGTTTTAAATCATGACGGAGAGATCACATGCACCAACGAAACGCGTTGTCTATTTCTGACTACAAATACAGTTAATGTTCATGGCTTAATGCGGAGTAAGATTTTACTACCGAAACAAGTATAGTTAGCATGAAATAAATAGATTAAACGAAACAATTAAGTAAATACAAAATTCTACAAAACATTATGTCACCAGTTACAGCTAGTAAAATTAGTTGTTCAGTGCTTTTTGTACATGTCCATATAATAGTAAAAAAAAATAAAAAAGTAAAAGACGATGTAACATATAGCGATACAAAATAGTTGACAGCATCTTTTCTAATATCATTTTAATACCATTTTGTAATAGGTAGCTATTAAAACATTTTATCTGATTGATGAACAACATAAGAAATATTTTATTGTTAATAGAAACTGTAAGCATCTAAAGAATAATATAAAACTATAAAAGAAAACTGTTGTGAAGATGATAAAAAAAACTGAGATTAATCGTCTGTACTGTATCTTTTTTATATTATTTTTGTGATTGGTGTCAATAAAAACGATATAGAGGTTACAAATAAAATTCGTTAGTGCATCTCAGGGATATAGATTATCAATCAAAGCTAAAGTAGAAGTAGGGAAATTATAAATTTTAGGAATGCCTTTTAAAAAAAAAAAAATTACTAAATTTTAGGAATGTCCCATCAAAGCATTTTATATGTTCATAGGCTTTGATCTCATCCACATGGAAATAGTATATAATTGATGTCTTCTCCGGTATTTATTGAGCATCAGGCAGTGTGATGTGTTCCCATACCAAATTTTTATCGGTATTATCCAATCTATAGGTTAAATAACCGAAAAACTTACTAAAATATTATCAAGGAAAATATTTTATAAATAATTAATTGTTCAGTTATCATGTCTGTTAAATTCGGTTTTCTTATTTAATATTTTCGATTGAGTGTTTTATTTACTTTAAACAGCTAATTAATTGTATTTGTACTTTTAGATTTTAAGTACTAGAATGCAGACAATTGATGTTAAATACTAATAACTATGGATTTGGTGAGGCTCAACAAAAATCATCATAAATTAAAAGACAAATCTTGTAGATATTGGTATTCGGATGAGATTCACCTACTAGAGAACAAGGATACAACCCCTTTTCCACTACGCCCAAATTAATTATTTTTAATCATAAAGATTACTTGGTTTTGTTTATTTATTTTAAAAAAGCAAAGGAAAGAATGGATAATGGCCGGATAATGCGGCCGGAGACATGCTTCATTCCCAGGAAACCAGTTGTTTGATAGCTCAATCTTTGTTGACTCTCCCCCTACTCTTTTATTATACAATAATCATGAGTTTATCCACAACAACGAGCTCATGACCAAACCCATGCGTTTTCACAACTAGCTCATGACCAAACCCATTGTTTTCTACAACAACAAACTCTTAATACATTTTTGTTTAACTTAACACTATTACAATAGAATATACATAATATAAGTGTGTTTTTCTTTCCTTTTTTTTTTTTTGCGAAAAAGGCATACCAACGCACCATTCCTATTACTAGAATGTTCAAGTGAATTGTTTTTTCGAAACCAAATGACAATGTAATAGAAAACCCTTGTAAACCGAGATCAAAGTGTACATGTAATATACTCAAACAAACAAAAGAAAAATAAAAAAGAGTAAGAATAACAAAACTTTTATTCATTTTTTCTAACTCTTTTGATTTAGCTAATATGGTATTTGAGCATCTTCATCTGTTTCATCACCAACTACTTTGATTTTACTCAATTTTTACGATTAATCTTTGTTTTCTTCTTTATTCAATATTTTGTTCTATCGATTTCATTAGCAAATTAAAGTAACGATCAATTTTCCTACAGCTTTTTCTTACTAATCAGGTTTTTAATTTTTTATAAAAAAAAAACAGTCGCGAACCAAATTTAGCCAAAAATCTAAAACAAAAAACCTAAAATCACAGGTTTCCGACCAAAATTTTGTGGTTAGAAAAAAATGGATGCAAACTGGAATAAAATAAAGGTAGTTGGAGGAGGCCCATCCAAATGGATTAATCAGCGGCGTGGATAAACGTGAAAGCCAATCAGCGTTCCACCTGTCCTGCCACGTGGGTACTGTTTCTGGAACAGATAGCGGTTGGCCCAAGTTGGTGATGCACATGACGAATCCTACGTGTCACTTTCTTTCGCGCCAGACCACCTCATTGGTTGCCTAACGGACGGAAGCCAGGCTCCGGTTGGACTTTTTATTTTAAACGATGACGCTGTTTTTCTTTTTGTACAAAAAATAGTTTTGAGAGAAAAACAATGTATAAGAAAACAAATTATGTATAAAGGCGAAATAAACTTTCGAAAAGAGTGGGAAAGACTTATCGTAAACGTGAAAAGAATTCTAACAAGTAACACATCTCCTCCATTCTATCTTATATCCTTTCCTAGAAAGAATCATGCATGTCTTTCTAATAATCAATTAATTTCCATGAAGATAACAAAAAAAAAAATAATGTCTTTCGAACTTCTTTATCTTGAAATACGTTTTAAGAAAATTAGTGTTTAGAATACGGGTGATTTATAAACAGATCCAATTATTTTCTGATGTGTTTGAACTTAAAAGACTATACAAGTCTAAATCCGACAACACGCATATTTATATAAGTTCTTTTTAGCAAAATTAATATATATATATTTTTAAACGTAGAAAAATATCAAACAAGATAATATAAAACGAACTCTCTTTGACCATATATAGAATGTTATTGTGTAATTTGTGTGGACCGATGGCGGCTTGATTCATATTCATATATATATAATATGATTTCTTTTTGATGGTTTACAAAAAAAGAAGAGATCATTGATATCTAAACGGAATAAGTTGCGAGTCTTGATCAATCACTGGCTAAATATGTGGATGAGATATTTTTATTTTTCCCTCAAGGGTGACTTATTTAGTTATTATTATTCAAAATGAAGGAAAGGAAGCAACCGGGGAAAGATATAATAAGCCGACCCCCTTCGCATACTTTTCATATGTTTTTTTAAATCAAGAGGTAATTGGGTCCTAAACCCGACAATCTTTCAGCGTGAGGAAGAGAAAACGATTAAACCATTTACTGGATTTTCTAATGGACCGGTATCATCTTCGTCTTGACAAGTGAAGTGGATTAAATAATTACACGCCTAAGAAAAATCGACATCTGTCTTGGAACCACATAACCAACTTTTGTTTGTATTTATGTTTTTTTTTTTTTTTAAACATACCACCATTATATATTTTTTTTTCCAACAATACCATGAATGCATTATCAAAATGAACAAAAACTTTTGATTAGTACATGTTCTTTAGACCCTTATTATTTAGTGATGTGGCCACCTCAATACGGGTTGGCGGAACTATAGACGAATTGTCGGATGATAATGCCCCTAACGTGAGGCCAATCCCCATATCAACATTTTAGCGAATCAAATATTTTGGTTTCAAAGGAAATGAATACCATTGAGAGGGATAGGTTCCCTATCTTTTAAATAAATATATAGGACTGCTCACATGCATATTTCAGACTTTCAGTTAGAATAAATAATACACATTAGAATAAAGCATGATAAAATACTCTAGACACCCGCTTTGATCTCTCTACAAGTCGTAAGAACTATGTGCTCCTTCTCCACGCCTTTTTCGACCTTCATATTAACTTTTCGACTAGGTACCAAGTAAAACAAATGAACTAGGTGAAAAACACTTGGACATTTCACATTGTTCAGACCCGGTTAACTTTTGCTTTGTCATATATATTTACATAACACATATATTCTATATATATAAATTATTTTTCTCTATGAAAAGGATCTTCGAATCAAACATGAGACACATAAACTTTTATTACTCTTACCAGAGGTATATGTGACCTAAAAACCTCATTTCACCAATTTTACATATATATCTCTGATCATTGTCTTCATAATAACACCCAATTTCAATTGTTCTGTTTCCACCAAAGTGTTTACTAAACGCCAAAATACGCCATGGATGTTCCCATTCTTTCTAACTTTGTGTCTCTCAATCATTTTTCCTTATGTTTTTCGATTCTTTCCGGTTTTTAACCAAGTCTCGGTTTCACTAATTTTGGTGTCAAAAAATTATCGGAAAACTACCACCTTTCCCGTTCCAAAATGTTTTTCGGATTCGTACGAATTTATTTACGTGTTATAAAGACTTGCCCCGTAATGATTTTTTTATAATAAAATATAAAATTTACGAGATTATTTTGTAAATAGAAAAAATATATGGAATTAGATAATAGATAGTAGTACTATTTATATTGAAAACAATATTATTTAACATTCTATTTTAAAGGGGGAATTTAGAGTGCGATTAAAAATGACTTTTCTTTCTCATATTGTTTTGGAGCGAGCTTTGAATACTGTTGGAAATGCTCTAGCCTCCACGTGTCAGATTTACAATTGAGCAAACTTTGTCTCCAACCGGTACAAATAATCAAATTCACTGTAGTTTAGTTTAGTTCACCGAAAAATTGACAGAAACATCCACTAAAGTTTTGGTAAAAAAATAGAGAACATGGATTAAAAAGATTCGGTTAAATCTCAAACGTTAGTAGTCTTATTCAATCAAAATATATTGGTAAGATGGAATATAGAAGTCAAAGAAAAAACCAAAGTCAAAGGAAACGCCAGCTTCCAAGTTCTAACTATTTGAAAGGAAATTGCGACCAAACTCCAACCTTCCTCCTCGCATATTTTGGATAAGCTTCGCATCTATATCCCTCCTACTTCTCCCACATGTGCCCTTAATTTATATACCACGGCACCGCCTAAATGCTTATCCCCACTTCCACTATAATAATCCCTTTTTATACGAATTTTGTTTTATCGTTTTTGGAAAGTAATGCTTATAAACTTCAGCCGCGTTTTAAATACTAATAGTATGACTTGAGATTTCAAAAACATGAAAACAATACAGATGTTAATTTAGGATACATTAATGAACAAGCAAACTTTTTAGATTACGATTTTTTTTTTTCACCTACTACAGTCTTCTTCATTTTTTATTAAATAACATATATATATAATATGACCAAATAAGGAAATATGGAAAGTAATTTGAGAATGAAAAAATAAACATAGATCAAAACTAAAATATATTTAGCAAGTTCAAGAACTCGTACCTTGAGGGTATAGTACATTATATGTATTTGTTTTCAACAGTACATTCAATGACTGACCTATAAAATATTTTTTACCGGAAACATATTTTAATACAGTAATTAGAAAAGCAGTCGGTAGAGTTTTAAAATACCATTGTATTAATTTATATTTAACAGTTTACTAATAATTCATTCCATCATATCAAGCATAATACAATTTATAGTTAATCAAAACAATACATTACTAAATAATAAATTTTTAAACATTCATAAAATTTTCTATAAAAACTTTCGGAACCCAAGAAGAAATTCATCGAATAAATTCAAGTCCAGTTCGAACTGACTATGTGTTAGAAGACTTTCTTCGAGTTGGAGTATTTTAGGTAAATCATCCCCGAAACCATGTGTCGAGTGTGTTAGATGGGTGGGACATTAAGTTTGTTTAGAGCTGATTAAAGCATACTCAAGGGGTAAGAAGAAGAATATGAGCCATTCTCTCGAACTTTCTTGTTGTATCGAGTTGTTGGGGTTTGGGTAGGGAAAGAGAGAAAGAGTCAAGCTGGACTTGGTGATTCTCTATAAAATCTACGACAAGTTTACGTAAAAATAGTGGAGAGCTGTGGAGCTCCAACTCCACCCCAGACGTAGCCGCTAAACCGCAAATTAGATGAACAAATCCATCAGAGGATTATCATAGGCTACATATAAAAGATTAGTGTCATACTCATCCATTTTATTTAGAAGTGTGATCGCAGGTTTTTTACAACTCTAGGTCAAATTTATAATCTCAAGGATTTTGGCGTTATTTACTCATTGTAAAAAGCACTAGCTAACTAACTTTTGCACCCCGAGAGATCAAAATAACTTGGAGAGCATTCACCAGTAAATAGGCCTATAAATTAAAATACGCTAGGAGTTATCTCAATTGTCACACACAATTCAATGAATAGTCGAGGAATAGTGTGACAAAAATCTGCCTGAAGATAGAAAAAAATGCATTACAATGATCGGAGGGGAGGGATGATCATCAGACGAATCTTTTCGTTGGAGGTAACGCGAGTGTCTAACACCCATTTTTTCGGCACAAAACACTTCGACATGTTCCTCCACCCCTAAATTACATTTAGGAGACGAAGCACGTGATGTTGACAATGATCCCGATAAAGAGGAGGAGGAAACAAGCGAAGAACTCGACGAAGTTAAAAAGGTTAGAGAAAACCCGCATATGGCGTTCGCTGGAAAAATCACACATCTAGATACCATGAAAACATGTCGAGGATCATACTATGGAGAATTGGACATGGACTTATAAACCCAACAATTGGTATCAGAGCCAGGTTCAGACGTGGACTAAGTCGAAGCTTATGAGGGAGAATATTGTATAAGCTTCGAGAGCTTGAAATCCAAGTAATTACTAACAAGATGGTTAGAATTAGAGATGAGCTTAAATATAAACCCATTTGGAATAGGAGGTGTCTATCCTAATAGGAAAGTGTTCCACATCGGAAATATGATGGGAAATTAAGTGGTATATAAGTAATGTCCAACTCCAACTAGTTTGAGGCCTTTTGGGAAGGAGCCCAAATAAAAATCCGTGAGGGCAAGTGGGCCAAAGCGGATAATATCATACTATGGAGAATTGGACATGGACTTATAAACCCAACAGAGGACTATGACACGACTGTATATACAAGAACCATGCAACATACGACAAACAGTACTGCCTCCTCCTACAACATACTCCTAACGCTTCGGGATAACATTTTCTGTCAATTGTCCAATTAGCCAAAGAAGTTAGGTGAAAAGCATTTGAGTGCTTTGTACCAAGCTGATCCGTTCCTCATTCGGACTATCCATCAATCCCGATTTAATAATTTTGGTTAGATGATCTCTATAAATATCCCTTTTTATTACTACGAGAGAGGGTCAGATATTTGTTCACTCTATGTTTTTAGTTTATATGTTTGAAGTTCCTTTGTTTTCATTGTTTTTTTTTTCTTTCTCAAAAGTCCTCACTTTTTAGTCACAAAAACTCTGAAAACTCAATCTTTAAATGGTTTTAAATTATAAAGACTGTTTCCTCTCTTTCTCTTTCAGAAATTTTCAATTTTCTCCTCCGAGACATCTCTCACACCTTAATTTTCCGATAATTCTTGACCCAATGATACATTATAATTTTAATCCTAAAAATATCGCAAGTGTATGATTAATGCAATTGTAGTATTAAATGGATCGGATCCTCAAAGAGGAAAAATAAGAGTTTTGGTGGAGTTGGATGAAAAAAATAAAATTTTGATGTATTAATTCTTAAGAAGTTGTTAAAAAATCTGAAATTAAATAAAAATATTAGCACACCTGACAAGAGTTATTACGTAGCTGTTTTTTTCCTTAAAAGGATAGAATTCTTTTTGAAAAATTTCCAAGAGGATAGATTTTAAATTTTATTAATTCTTTCCCTATGTTCACTAGTTATGGAAAAGAATAGTTCCTTCCATAGATTTACTTTTCGCATGCGAGAAAATAAAGGAAAAGTACATTAATATCAAAGATTTCAAATATTGTCTTACTGGAAAAGGAGTATTTCCTTGTATAGAATACTACTGCACATTCGTTTAATCAGGCATTTAACTTTAATGGAAACAGTACAAAAACAATGAATTTGGTTATCTTATCTCATAAATATACAGATTAAAGTTTATCCCCGCATTGAAGCCAAGAAAAGAAAAAGATTATCCTGACATTAAATCCACAGTCCCACGACTAATTTCTATTTTCTGAAATAAATAATTAAAGGCTGTTAAAAAAAAAGAAAAAAATAGAAAAAAAAAGAAATAAATAAGTAAAAAAACGAAGGAAAAAAGAAAGAGACCGCGTCTCTCTACGCTGACTTTCAGAATAGTCGCGTCGGTATAATTCCACACGCCTTTTCCCCTTCCCCTATCCACTTCCACACATATCTCTCTATATATATTCTCCTCGTATTCTAATCTTGTTCATCCAAATCCAGTTCGAATTTATATACATAAAAAGAAAAAAAAATACAGAGAGAATACAGAGAAAATAGAGAAAATGGTTGATATGGATTGGAAGAGGAAGATGGTGTCATCGGACTTACCTAGCACCTCGCCTAAGCTTTCTTCAAAGCTTCACGTCACTATTCCCACGCCGGTCAAGATCCCTGCCTCGTCTCCGATCTCCTGTTCAGCACCTGCGGCTTGCTCTGCCTACGAGCTCTATCTTCGTCTCCCGGAGCTTAGAAAGCTCTGGTCATCTCGTGATTTTCCTCTCTGGACGGCTGAGCCTATCCTCAAACCGGCTCTTCAGGCCCTGGAGATCACTTTCAGATTGGTTGTGGCCGTTTGTTCTGACACCCGAACGTACATCAACCACCGCGAATGGAACCGACGGCTGGATTCGCTCGTCACGAGTCAGATCCAGCTTGTGGCAGCGATGTGCGAGGAGGAGGACGACGGTCAGGCGGAGGAGGAAGGAAAAGAGGGTGAATCGGCTCCACTCGGCAATGGCCGGAGCTCGCTTAGCTTGCTCCCGCAGCTTGCTACGTGGCGAAAATCGGAGGCCTTAGGTAAGAAAATCTTGTGTACGATCGATAATGAGATGTGGCGGTGTAAGTATACGCTCGGACTCGGAGAACAAAACATTTCCGGGAAACCGAGTCTCCGGTACGATGAAATCTGCCGACCGAACGAGCTCTACAGCCTCAAGGATAACCCATACGCAGATCATATCGATAACCAGGAGAACCAAACGCTCTATATCCTACACCAGATCCTCGAATCGTGGATCCACGCTTCTGGAAATCTTTTAAATCGAATCGCCTCGAGTATCGATGAAGAGAAATTCGAAAAAGCGTCCAACGATGTGTACTTGCTCGAGAGAATCTGGAAGCTTCTAGCGGATATCGAAGATCTTCACATTCTGATGGATCCAGAAGATTTCCTCAAATTGAAAAAACAGTTACAAATCAAATCGGCGGGGAAAAACGACGCCTTCTGTTTCAGATCTAAAGGATTAGTGGAGATGATGAAGATGTCCAAGGATCTCAGGCAGAAGGTACCCGCGGTACTGGCGGTTGAGGTGGATCCAACTGGAGGTCCGAGATTGCAAGAGGCGGCGATGAGGCTCTACGGGAGGAAGAGAGAGTGCGATAAGATTCATCTGCTTCAGGGGATGCAAGCAGTGGAGGCGGCATCGAAGAGATTCTTCTTCGCGTATAGGCAGCTAGTGGCGGCAATGATGGGAAGCGCGGAGACGAACGCGACGTCGAGTCCAGATTCATGTGACTCATTGAGTCAGATATTCATGGAGCCGACGTATTTTCCGAGCCTTGACGCGGCAAAGACGTTCCTAGGAGAGTTCTGGAGCCATTTGGGATAAAGAAAACAACAGTCGAATTCAATTTTTTTAAATATCCAGCTGGTATTTATATAAATTAATTTGGTGGTGGGATGTAAGCTACTGAAATTTTTGAACATTTGACGATCCATATATTTGAATACAATTCATTTTATACGACTAATGATTTTTAAGTAGCAATGCCATCGTGACCAAAAAAAAAAAAATAGCAATGCCAATACCGAAAATCGCAATCCGTATTATTTGTGTGGTCTCTGAGTCGTGATCCGTATAATGGGTGCTCAACTAAGAACTAACGACTAATCTATGTTGACTAGTCGCCTAATATTTGTTGACTAGCCGCCTAATCATCGAGCACCTATTCTTAAGAGCATCTCTATCAAATAACCTCTTTTCAGGTTCTTAAAAAAAAAAATTTAATTTTAACTTTTTTTTTTTAAAGTCTGAAAAAAAAAAAATCGACCAACCGCGTGTTGCCACGTACCCGCGAACAGTAAAAAACCATCTCTTAAATAAAAGATTTTTAGATACGATTCTTAACTGTGTTGTGAAATCCGTTTATTATTTAATTATTTTTTTTAAGAACTCCATCAAGAACCCTTGATAGAGATGCTCTAAGGTGTTACTATGTGAAAAGACACAATTTCACAATTTTTTTTTCTTTTCACTTTTAAATCTTTGGATTGAAATGATGGTAATTACAAACCGACAATGAACATCGCTATTTTGAAGATAAACGTCGACGAATTCTAAAGACCTTTCATAGAGGGTGTACCAATCGAAACATTTGGCGGGATTTTAAACAACTAAAAACAAAAGGGAAGAATAAAAAACAACAAAACAAATATAGATTAGCAGAAAAACTCAAAGAAATCAAGAAAACTAAGACTTAGAAGATTCAATGTAGAGTAACAAACAAATGCTGAACATTATTGGGAGGTGAATCCCGGCCAATAACTCGTTCGTTATATTATTATAAAACGTGCAGAAGAATGGAACCATAACTTAGAACCGAGAGAAGAACAATTCAGAAGGAACGGGAAGTGAATTGGTTTTACCAAACGACTATCGATCGGTATATATGTTGTGATACCCAATATATACTTCAATTATTCTCTAATATGTCCCACCAAAACATGCGCATCACTCTCTTTAGTTCTAAACATACGAAGACAACAATTTAAAACATGGCATTCATATACTTGTATCGTAAAAATATATTTTCTAATTGGTGTAGAAAGTTATTATTCCAATGTGAAGTACACTGCTTAACCGGAGTAATAATATAATCCAATATTTCACGTTTATTGCGTCCAGTTTGTTTTAGTAAACCCAAGTATTTTCCGGCTCCACCAATATTCTATATTTTTAACATATGTTTCAATCTTTCTTGTGAAGCGTTATGTTTTCTTAAACCAAAAATAATAATGGATTCAAATGTATTTATCACTTGACCTCATACTTGTAAACATTGTGCGAAAATGTCACTAATGATATCTTTTCATTGGTTTGACAAAAGAAGAGAGAGTCATTCAAAAATAAAAGATTTGTTAGAGATGAAATTTCATTGCCAATTTTGATACTTTGAATATTGCGTTGGCGAGATTTCATTTTCATAAGCAACAAGGAATAACAACACAAAGTTTGAACAAATATAGAGAAAGTGGATCTCTTTGTCATAATCCTTATTCAAAAAAAATCAAGTATTGCAGTTTTCCATTAAAATGAACAAACAATTGACATAATCCATGAAATTTGATTAAGGGAGGGCATGCTTTCATTGTCGCCTCCAAAAATCATCTTCCACTCTATCATATGCTTTTGTCGTATTAATTTTAACTGTCATATATGTTTAAGGGACATGTTCCCAAACTTATGAAAATTAGGTTAAGATAATCACAAATAATTTCGTGAGAGGACACTGTTCTTTCTCTATATATCACAAAAAAATGGTGTCAATAATTCTTACAGTTTTAAAATTTGAATCTAGCAGTAGAATTATTATATATATATATATATATGTATATATAGTTTTTTCTAATGTTGGAAAGAACAAGTGTTCGACAGAAAAATTAAAAGAAGAACAAAAGCGTTTGAAAAATGATATGGCTATTGACATTTTATTGGCCCAAGACTACGTACAATGGGCCCATTCAGTTAGCCCATCAGCAGCTAGCTAACCTATCTCTGCTGTATTACATGCCTTCCTTCTTTCCTCTCTCGCTCGCATCGGAAACCCTAAATCTCCAGTCTCGCGCCTTTTGTCGTTCTCGGTTCTCAGTATCTTAACCATGGCGGCGGCGAACGATCAAACCGTCTTGCAGTTCGTAGCTCCGTCAGCGGCGGCGTCCGCGACCACCGCTGTACTCACAGCGAGGATCCACCCTCTTGTTATTTTTAACGTCTGCGACTGCTTCGTAAGGCGTCCTGACTCGGCCGAACGAGTCATTGGCACTCTTCTCGGATCTATTCTACCTGATGGAACCGTCGATATCCGTAATTCATACGCAGTCCCTCACAATGAATCTTCTGATCAGGTTTGACTTTGGTCTCTGATTTGCTCCCTTCCTTTGTAATCTTTACGATTCTAGATCTGTTTCGTAGCTAAAGAGTAAGAATGTGAAGTCTATAAGATAAGTGTTAGGCGAATTTAGTCGGGTTTTCATTACTGTCCTCTAGAGATAACAGATAATTGTTTACAACTAGCGTCGTCATGTTCTTCATACGTATTTGGTCATTCCATTTTGATTCTGCCAATGAACATACTCTCAGATTTCTTCTTTGGAAAAAAAATTGGTGACAGATCAAATGTATTTCTTCTTTGAAAGTAATGGTTTCCAATGGATGCAGGTTGCTGTGGATATCGATTATCACCACAATATGTTAGTCTCGCACCTAAAGGTTAATCCAAAGGAAACTATCGTTGGCTGGTAATTCTCAATTTCACTCTTTAGTGATAGGCTCGATTATCGAGTGGAACACATTGATTGTAATTAGTTCTCATTTTGGAACAATTTTATTGATTTTGAAGGTATTCAACTGGTGTTGGGGTCACTGGAGGTAGTGCACTGATTCATGACTTCTATGCAAGAGAAGTTACAAACCCAATTCACCTAACTGTGGACACCGGGTTCACAAATGGTGAGGGGACCATTAAAGCTTTCGTCTCTTCAAACCTTTCACTTGGTGACAGACAACTCGCGGCACAATTTCAAGAGATTCCTGTTGATCTCCGCATGGTTGAGGCTGAGAGAGTCGGATGTAAGTATCCTAGTTTTTTGTCTTTTACTTTCCATATCCATCACTATTACTTCAATTTCTGCACACATGTATATGTATCCCTAGTGAACTGAATTGAGTTGTATCTTGTGTTTGATTCGCAGTTGATGTCCTCAAGGCAACAGCTGTTGACAAACTTCCAAATGATTTGGAAGGAATGGAGCTAACAATGGAGAGGTTGTTGACTTTAATCAACGACGTCTACAAATACGTTGACAGTGTTGTGGTAAAGCTTACTTTTATATCCTTAAGTTAAACAGAGAGTCTATATTATTATCCAGGATAGAGTCTTTGATACAGAGTTGAATGAAATTCTTCAGGAAGGTCAAACATCTCCAGACAACAACATAGGACGATTCATTGCAGATGCAGTAGCTTCTCTTCCCAAATTACCCCCACAAGTCTTTGATAACCTCGTGAATGATAGCCTCCAGGTATTAAAAATCGCAAAAATCAAAAGCGAAAACAAGAAATGTTATAAGAAACTAATTGATGTGTGTTTGAGATTTTGCAGGACCAGTTGCTTCTGTTGTACCTATCAAGCATAACAAGGACACAGTTGAGTCTAGCGGAGAAGCTTAACACAGCTGCTCAAATGCTGTAATAATCTTTTAAATCGAAAGGCTTTGCTAAAAATTTGGAATGCTGCTGCTTTTTTGGTTTCAAATTTACTTGTTCGTTTTTTGACAAGGTTGTGTCAGATTCATTCTCTTGTTGTAGCTTTCTTAAATTGCAATTTAGAATCAGACAAAAGGCCCAGTTTCATGAGTTAAATAGACTTCTAAAAGAGTTTTCGTAACAAGATTCATATAAATGAGCTTCACTCTTCTTTAAGAAATAATTTGATGCTCTCAGTATTTTGTGTGTTCGTTTCTGTTTCTATCTTGGATGTCGTTGCTTTAGGCTCTCCAAGTTTTTTTCCACATTTCCTTTCCGTATGTAGGATTGGGAAATGATCATGTTTTAGTTGCAGAATCTGTCGCTATCGTTAGAAACTTGCAAAAAAACAAAAACCAAACATGATTTAGATCGTTGGATTAACGAGGAGATGTGAAGTTGTTTAACGTGGCTCGGCTTTGACCATAGGCCTTTACTTCTAATCAAAGTCTAAAATCCCAACTTAACATGGAATATAGGCTGGACGCAGGAGTATTGGAAAACAAAAAAGAGGGTTCATTGGCTTCAATATGGTGATAAAAATACTAAGTACTTCTATGCCAAAGCTAAAGAGCGTAGAAATGTCAACGTAATCACTTTTATTGAGGATGATCAAGGAAGAAACTGCTACAAAGATAAGGATCAAGTTGTTTTCCAAAGCAGATAAACTGCTAAGACTTTGATTAGAATCACAAAGCAAATCAACTCAGACATCACTTAGCCATTGGAAGAACAAGAGGTGTTAATTGTATTATCTCAAGTGGGAGATGACTGTTCCTGGGTCATATGGCTTAATTGTTAGTTTTTTTAAACAACACTGGTCTATTGTTGGCAAAAGTGTGCTCTTATACATTCAACGTTTTTTTTTGATACATGTCATTTTAATCCAACCCTTAATCGAGACTCATATGTTTGATCCAAAAAGTTGATTCACCCACCATAGTTAAAAGACTGTAGGCCAATCATATTAAGCAATGGTGCTTCTAAATCTTGGCCAAAGTCTTAGAAATAGGTTAAAGCCTTGGTACCAATATCATCTCCTAATTCTATTGGAAAGTCTCCTGTCAAATTTAAATTTATGAGCTTTGATTACGTATCATGAATGAAGTGTGTTACCACAAGTGTGTACAGATCTTCAAGACCAGATTGATTCTTTGAACACGGAAAACTTCATATATCATGTATCTTCTAGTACACTAAAGTACTCAGTTCTATATTTATCATGAAAAAGACTCAGATGGACAAAAGTGAAATAGACAATAAAGTAATTTTTGTTTTGAACGGCATATAAAGTAATATCTAAAATCCCAGAAAAGACTTAAAATTAGATAGTTTCCGAGACAACTAGTGGTAAAAATTAGGCATGGGGGTTCGATTATTTTCGGTTCAGTAATTTCGGTTTTAGGGTAATTCGCTTATGGAAAATTGATAACCATACAAAAACCGACTAAAATTCAGTTCGGTTATGGTTCTGTATGGATACATGAATTTAGAACCTTTTATACCCGAAAAAATTTCGGTTCCTAACGAATTCGATTCCAGATGGTTACTTTGTAACCAAACAACCTTATTTAACCAAGGAAACCAAATAAAAATCAGAACCACTGTGTTTAAGTAGAGTTCCAATGCGTTTTAACATCTAAACAAAGATGTAAATTGGTTTAGGTAAATGAATATTCGGTTAATGAATATGGAATTGAAAGATAAATCTATATGGGTAAACTGGTATGGTTCCTAATCGATTACTTTCAGTTTCTCAGTTCGATTCGGTTCTTAATTTTTATGTCTCATTCGGTTCTTAGTCATTATCCAAAACCTATCCAAATCCAAATTTTTTTGTTGGTTCTATTCGGTTCTTTGGTTATGGTTAATATGTCCATACCTAGTAAAAATACAGTATTATAAAACGACCAAAAGCTTTAGTTGTAAACTTATTAATGATTTAAAATAGCAAACAATTCACTGAAATTAGCTTACTCACGCACAATTGCGAAATGACCGCGAATTAGTTGCTAGAATCTGTCGCAATCGCTGTAATCCGTCATCACCGCTAGCGACTGCAAAAAAAGAAAGACATGATTATCTCTATCACCCGAAAGGAATAGAACCGTTGTATATACAGCTACACATATAAAATTTAGAACAATGTACGTAGGCCGGTGTGTAGATGGGTCAACATCTAAATATTAATTAAAGACGTGCATGCACTTGTAATGTAAACGAGCAACTTGCATTTGCATACATTGTTCACAGTAATCTAACTTATCATTCCACTTCACCCACCCTTCACTCTATGGTTATTGGTCATCAATTATCATAGCACTAGCCTCAGCCTTTTCTTTTCTTTGTATATATATGTACTATCTTACGTATTATCCTTATTAATATTCGAATTTTTTTTTATAGTAGTATTGGTCTGCTAGGCTTCCACTGTAGGTCTCATCGATCCCCGATGGAACCTTATAATTTACTCTAATTTGCAACAAGTCTCAAATTATTGGATTCTTTTGAATATAAAAATCATACGGAAAAACATGCGTGTGATGGTGACACGGTGGTACATGCACCAAAGATGTAAACTCACTACAACCTTAGGTTCAATTCTACTCAGTCATTTAGCTTCGGTTCGGATGCTTTATCCGTGGGACTTGCAAAAAACTTTTTACCTAAATCCATTCACCACTAAAGTTACTCGGATACTTCAGGATAACCCAAAGATTCGATAAATAAGAAATAATGCGGAATAAAACACATGACTCAACGACTAGCTATAGCTATATTCAATTATGACTCAACATAAAGTTATCAAGTATAATCCCTCTCGGCTCGACTTTTCAACACGACCGACCTCATCTTTGTTACCAAAACAATTCTAAAAATGAACTTTAAAAAGATCGGTAACCAACGGAACCACCCATTTATGGTCCCATAACTATCACATTATCTCTATTCAAGTTATTACATGGTCCCGTTTAAACCTAACGAGTCGGACAATTAATTTGAGGCTGCATAGATTTGTAAGCTTATTATCGAGATGTCATCAAATAGTTTCGTCTAAAAAAAAAAATTGTTTCGTCTACAAAAAGACAAGCCAGCGACAAGACGAAAAGACGTAAAAGTCTAATTATATACATATACTATTCAAAATATTACAACCATATTATTATTATTTATCCTAGGTATGTACATATATATATATATATATATGTGTGTGTGTGTGTGTGCTTATATTTAATTTTGGGCATTACTCAAAATTATATATTTATATGTTAAAATGTAGCTGTCTTGAACATATTTTATTTATTCAATTTATATTTTGGAAAAAAAAAGTATACTAGATAACTAGAGGGTTGGATTGTTTCTTCTGCCACCAAGTTAGCTTTTGGGTTCGATGTATTTACATGACACAATGGGTTTGGATTTAAAAATTATTTTGTTTATTAATTATCAACAATAAGAATACTAGTTTTGATCCGCTGCATGGCAGGTAAGCACGTAATATATTTCATGATTTATAGGGTTATCTTCTATTATTATTTTTTTTTTTTTTGATAAATGGTTATCTTCTATTATTTCTTCTTATTTTTTACTAAATATTGAATTTATTACCCATTTAGGAATAATACAGTAAAACCTCGGTAAATTAATACTCTATAAATTAATAAACTCTATAAATTAATAAATTTCTCCGGTCCTGAGTCGGGTCAGTGTAAAATTTAACAAAATTCAATAAAATAATAAGATAATAATTTATTAGAAACTCCTATGTAAATATATGATCCCAATAATATCATAAATTAATAATTTTGTATATAAATTTATACATACATAAAATATTGTGAAGAACTCAAGACGCGATAATTGTTTCTTTATGTGTAACCATTTCGAAAGATGAAGTAATATCATTTTCAGTCTTACGATTCAACATTAGCGATTGGAAAACATGATTATAAAAAAAAATTTAAACAATTTAAAATATATTTTTCATGAGAGTAAGTATTAAAGATTTATTCCTCTTTAAATTAATAAATTATTAATTCCTCTTTAAATTAATATATTATTAATTTCTCGATAAATTAATAATTATTAATTTATCGATAAATTAATACCTCTATAAATTAATAAATTTTTCTGGTCCCGATATTATTAATTTATAGAGGTTTTACTGTATGTGCAATATATATAAGATCCAGTTTACTACTCCATTATAAACGAAATTGCTTTAGGTAGCAAAAGTAAACAGGCTGAAAACATGGATCGATAAGTCTTCTTTTCCATTCGACCAAGAATCATGTCATTGATGCATCTATCAATGTTACGGAAGATATCTAGCTTGGTTGCATGATGGATCATGAGATTATGTTGTTACGTTCTCACCATAAGAAGTAGATAGTGCATTGCATTAAGAGCCTCTTGAGGGTAGGATTCAAAGAAGTTGATGAATGCGTGAGTAGCTATGTAATTAGAGTGGACCAATCAACAGAAAGGTGCACCGGCTGATCAAGTATATTTATTCCCTTTTTCCATACTTGAAGAGAGTAGGAACAGTGGAAGAAAACATGTTCTCTGGTTTCTGGAGTATGAGAATTTTGCACAATTCTATATTATTGTGCATCTTCAACTTTAGTATCGATTTATATATTTGAAGGGGCTATAAACTTTCCTTTTTATTTTCCTGTAATTGTATATGTGTTCTAATAGAATGGAAATTTATGTTATTGTGTCCAAATATGATTGTTTTTCATTACTTATTATTTATTGAGATATAACTATTTTTTCTATTTTTTAATATTAAGATAAAAATATTATTACAGAAAATTTAGTCCAATATTTTTTTCTTATTTATCTATTTATCTGTAATAATCTCCAATTTTAATTTCAAATTGGTCAAAATAAATAAATAAATTATGTGATTTTGAATGTGTAACTCATTTAGAACTTGTACTACTCTGTTTTTCAAGTATTATACGTACCACACCTTTTTTTAATCTAAATGTTGCAATACATTTTATTTTTTTGTAATACTGTTTTTGTAATATTTACTTGACTGGTAATGTGCAACCACTATTCATAATCATTAATTTTCAAATATCCATTTCAGCTGATTAGTAGAGAGTTTATAACTTTTTTTATAGACAAAAACAAAACATTTTGTGAAACAAATTATTACGCTGATGAATTGAACATAGCTCGAAAAACGGAATTTAGAAGGAACAAAAAGAAAAAGGATCACTTTTATCTGTGCTATATATGATCTAGAAGGAAAAGTAAAATGAATATGACGAACGGTGCCTTGGTTCAAAGTATGTTATACGCATTTAGTCTGCGGTACATGAACCCTCCCTTATAATCATGCTATTTCTAATAAATACACGAATAGTATATGCACTAACGAGGGTCTTGTCAACGGTTTGACTTATGTTGTGATAATAATATGAAGTTGTTACTTTTTTATGGGAATATAAAATGTATGCTTAAACGTGAGATAAATCAAGGTTGCAGAAAATGGTGCCATTTGAGAGGGCATCTTCTCATACCATTGTGCTCAGTGCTCCTTACGCACTATATGCAAATTTTAATTTTAATTTTTTTTGCCACGCACAAAATACGAATTTTAAACTTGAAAAACATGAATTTTCTAGCAAAATAATACGATTCATTCATTTTTCGGGCACGTATTTCTTAATTCACTAGCATTAATGAGTTCCACCAAGTGATTATTACAACAACACTAATAAGAGTATTAAACCTGGAAAAAGAATTAGGAAGAACTGACGTGCTCTTCATGTGTTTTCTTTGTACTCCTTCTGTTTTTTAATACTTGATGTTTTAGAATTTGACATACATATTAAAAAATCATTTAATTTTTATTTTCTTTAATACTAAAACATTATTTATTATCCATTTTAATACAATTCAACCATTAGAAAAATAATTTGCATAATATAAATAATTAAAAACAATAAAAAACTAATTAAATTTACATTGAAAATTGAAAACATTAATTAATTATGAACAAATTTTTTTCTCTAAACCATCAACTAATAAAAAATGAAGGAAGTATCTATTATCCTCGTCGAACTTCTCAACTCTTTTCGCTTATGCACTCATTCAATCGAGAGATTTAACTAGGTTTCTAGTAACCTTTTTTTTTCTCTAAAGCCATGCCCCCATCTTAAGACACATGTTGATGGTTGATCCATCACACTATTTCTCTCTTATTTTTGGCATAATCTCTCTTAACATAATTCATCAAAAACTATTTATAGGTTTCAAAACATCCAAATATTTTACAAAGTTCTTCAAATCTCTAGAATTATTTAACATTGTTTTAGTATAAAGATCTAGATATTTTGAATAAAAGAGTTCTCTAGAAAATTTAAGAAGTTATGGAGATGAAAACCTTCAAAAGTTTTTCTAGATATTTTAGGGAACTTGAGTTGAATCTTGGATTTGGTTTAATTTAAATTATTATTGATCTAATTTAAATAATTAATGATAAATCCAAAATTAACTTTATCCAAAATCCAGTTTAATTTCAATACTCTCTCTTAAACTTGATTTTTTCAACCAATCCGAGTTTCGAACGTAGTTATTCGAATTGATCTTTTGGTAATGACTTGGTGAAGATATATGCAACGCTTTCTTCGCTTCAATTTCTCCATCAAACACCTACTCCTCTATGAAATGACATTCCAATTCAATATGTTTCGTCCTTGTCTAGAACATCAAATTATTAGCCAACTTGATATCACTCTAATTATCTCCATAAATAGCAACCTGTTTAGTGATTGGATCATACAACTCTTCAAAAAGCCTTCGAATCTATATACACTCTTGAGCTGCGAGTGTTGAAACTTTATACTCCGCTTCAGTGGTAAAAACGACATCGTTGCTTGTTTCTTGCTACACCATAAAATATTTGTGTCATCACTTAAGAACACATAATCCGAAGTTGATTTCTGATCATCTAGATTTCCACCAAAGCCCGCATATGTAAAACCATGGATAAAATCTTGGAATTGTACTTGTACACCAGACCCATGCCAAGAGTGGTTTCCTTGGTTCTCAAGACCAACTACTAAGGAAATGTTTTGCCTTATAATGGTTAAGTATAGAAGGCTTTCTACAAGAGAAAAATAAGGTCGAGGATCAGGTAGCAAGGATCCTTCGTTGCGTTTGAGCTTTATGTTCACATGCATCAGAGTAGTTTGTGTCTTCCCTTCATGTAATCCGAACCTCTCAACAATCTTTCTTACATAACTCCGTCGGCCAATGTAAATTCCATCTTTCACTCTTTCAACCTCTAGACCAAGAAAGTTCTTCAACTCAACCAACTTCTTCATCTCAAACCTTATTGACATATCCTCTTGTATACGAGCTATTTCAGCATCATCATTCCCCGTAAGTATTATATCATCCACGTAAAGAGAAGAACTACCACGTTCACTCCTCCATTCTTCTTAAAGAATATACTCGGATTAGAATTTGATGGCACATAACTGCACTAACTGAAGGAATTGAGTAGCTTTACATACTATGCTCGTGGAACTTGTTTTAACATGTACAAAACCTTCTTAAGTTTGCACGCATAATTTGGATGCTCTTATGATTTTAACCCAAGTGGTTGCTCCATGAAGATATTTTTTCAAGTTCAACGTATAGAGAAATTATTGACGTCTAGTTGCCATAATTTCCAACCAAAACTTGCTACAAAAAATAGAAGTGAAAGTAATGTAGTCATCTTCGCTGGTGGGATGAAAGTCTTATCAAAATTTTCTCCATACTTTTGGGAGAACCCTTGAACAACCAACCTTGCTTTAAATCTATCAATACTCCGATCTGCTTTTCGTTTGATTCAATACACCCATTTACAAGAAAGGTTGGACATCCTTGAGTTTTGGAACCAAATCCCAAGTTTCTTCATTTGAGCATTTATCTTTTCCTGCATTGTTATCCTACTAGGGAAATCATTTGGATGCATCATACATTGATGGCTCATCTTCTTCTTATGCGATATATAGACTTCTGCAACCATGACATATTTGTTTACTTTAATATAAATATAAAAAACCAAATTTCTTAATGAAGCCGCAAAGTAGCATGAGTATGTAGTAACAAACCTTTCATCTTCGAACCAAGTAGGCTTGAAAATTTTCTTTTGTGGTCATTGATTAGCCATATAACCACAATTTTCTTTCTCGTCTTCATGGTTAGTGCTTCCCCTTTCACCTTGCATCTCATTTGAGAACTTCCACCTTTGCTTGGCATTTGAATAACTAGTTCATCGATCTTGGAAGAACTCCCATCATTTTGCTAAATCATAATTTGAGGTAACCCATAAAATGAAAAAACTTCATCGAAAACAACACCACGAGATACAATCTACTTATGTGTCTCACGGTTCATATACCACCAGTCATTTTTTGTTCATCATAACCGAAAAATATGCATTTCTTCGCCTTTTCTTCTAACTTGATTCTTTGAGAGTCAAACACATAGACGTAGCATACTGATCCAAATATTTTGAGATGTTTCACCGTTGGTTTTTTCCCATGAACCACCGTTAAACTTTTGCTTGTTCTAGATTGATTTATTTAGGTGGATAGTTCAAATCAATTTTTTGTCAATTAGTGTTATTATTAATAACATTCAAACAAATACAAATACAATTATGACCTATAAGAAATCGCAAAAACTAACAAGATGAATACCGAAAAAACAATTTATTCATGTATACGAGAAATATAAACTAGAAGAAACTGGAATAAAAATGAGAAATCAAATTACATGATACTTGATATGATGGAAACAAAAGTTTGAAACAAGAACTTACACTCTTTGTTCTAATAAACCCTAGGAACATGACACGTACACGAGATCAAAATCCTTGCAATGTCGACGATACAAAGAGATAACAACACCGATCTCGTCTAATTGAGTTACTCGGTTAATATTCGTTATAAATGAATAATTTTTATATGCAAAAGAAATAGTTTTGAACGGGATTGATGTAATTAATATAAATTGTAAAGAAAAACAGAATCATTTGATGGGTTTTGATTGTAATTGATATAAATTGTAAAGAAAAACAGAATCATTTGATGGGTTTTGATGTGATCAATGAAAAGAAAAAAGAAGTTGTTCCCTGATTGGAAAGGACATTGCTTTTTCTTTCTTTTTTTGCCAGTACTGGAAACAAATTTTAAATAGTTAATAACTGGGATTTTCAGAAAAGAAAAAAAAACAAAGAAAATAGAGCCAAAAATCAAACAGCTTAATAAATTGAATAGTAGTAGTAGTTAGAAAGCGGCGCCCTTCGAAATGGGTGGATAGCCAAAGTGTGCATTGTTCTATTTTATTAGATGGTCTGCACAAATCATACAATAGCCAATTTTCTATGCGCTGTTTCTTATCTTTCGATTACTTTTAAATTGAGTCTGATTCCTATTTGATTTCGATTATAAATAAGTCTGCGACGTTTCGCTTTCAATTATTTCTTTGTTTGTTTACTTCATTTTTTTTTTTTTGATAACAATTTTTTTTTTTTGATAACCAAAGAAGATTCGAACTCTCACTACAATGGTAGAGAATGTTAAACTAAGCCACTATACTAAAGGGCACTTCTTTGTTTACATCATGTTCATAATTTCAAACTACAGTAATACTTTATAAATTGATTCACTCACTAGTAATCAAATCTTCTCTTTTCACAATATATATATATATATATCTATGTATAATCTTTTGATTAGAGATTTTGTTATTGACTAAGAACTAGTTCAAATAAATCATGATTTAGGGGTCATATTTACAGCCAATTACTTTTTAAAAAAATAGTGATTCTTACAAAATGGATTCTTGGTCAAAAGTCGGATGTAACTTAAGATAGAATTTCTAAAAATGCATCTTGGGTTGAACTATTATAAATTCAGACATAAGAACAAGAACACTGAAGGTTTTTAAAGGGGAGGTTCTAAAAAAAATGAATATTTTATTTGTGGGACTCACCCTTTTTACGAACTCGTCTCCTAAAACTCTTTATCTAATAGATACGGTTTTCAACCAATCGCGGGTCTCCACGTAACACGTGTCGCGCTGCGATTGGTTAACTTATTTATTTAATTTTTTTTTCAATGTAAAAAAAAAAAAAAAAAATATTGCCCTGGAAATCGAGCATGCGTCGATGTACATGTTCTAAGCTTAGTAAAACAAGGGAAAAACTAAATACCAAACATCAATTCACCTTCGAGGGTAGAGGTGTTGGCCCTACTAAAAGCACTGGAAAATTCCAAAAAAAAAAATCAACAAAGTCATGATGTGATATGGCTTTATTGTCTTGATCACGACAATAAATATGAAAGACATATCCAAAAGAAGCTTAAAGAATTAGAATTCTCTGCGATATTGAGAGGATTGCAAAACTTTAACATATAAGATTTGATTATATTCCGAGAAAGCTACAAATTATGCTGATATGCTTATTAAATGAACTTTATTTCATACAGCTCTAGTATTGTGTAATCAAACTTTTATTGACTGCCAAAAAAACTAAGAAGTATGAATAATTTTAATTGAATTTGAAGGAATTACTCTTTCTATTTAATATTAGTGTTTTTAAATGATGTATATTCTATGACTTTTATTAAATTTCATGTGTTATCGGATTGGAGATTTATAGTCATTCTTCAGAATTACTAAATCGTTAGTGTTATTTAATTTTATGACAATATATCATGGTATTGTCATTTCAATACAAGTTTTAGGAAAACTGTAAAGAACCAATTCTGAAGAGAAAAAATCAGTCGTTTTAATAGAGTTGGTTAAAGCCCATAAAATCTTTACAACCCTATAAAATCAATCCTTTTTAAATTCATGTCAATTTCAACATCTCTCACTTCTAAACATTCATATGACTAAACCGTCAGAAAATTACGGATCGAAGCTTCTTATCATGGGTCTTGCTGGTTCAAAACTGTCCAGATGGTTCGCAGGTCTCCACTTGTTACTTATACAAAAATTAAATCCCTATGTTGTTATATTTTATATGAATACCCACATTTTCTTAAAGCATATCGTTATTTAAATTATTGAATTCCAATAAAAAATGGCCCCAGTCAAAAATAAAAGCTTCGCCTTAAACTGTGTAGCTGTAAGACACGTGGTAGATCTCAATTAATCTAGCGATGGAGAAATTTTTTTTTAATCCCGTATAACTTAGATTATATTTTATCAACATCTAAATTATTTGTAGATTCATAATTGAAGAAAATTCTTAGTGCTAAGGGACAGTGATGATACAATTTTTTATTATGTAGACGCACATATAATAAATAAAGTCCAATTGATCATGATTTTTATGTTCTTGATTGATTGTAGTTATATGGATTAATTTACTGATCAATATAGTTTTACTCTTTTTTTTTTTTTTTTTCACTGAATTTCTATTTCCATTTCATTACCGACCAACGTACATATGGATTACAACTTAGGGAATCATCCTATATGCTTACCAAAAAATAATTCTATAACCAAAAGCCAAAGACAAACATAAGCTCCAAATCAATCTTATTTACCCTCGCCCAACTGTTTCAACACCTAAAAAGACAGCACACTCTTCTCGTGTTCAAACAAGTTCTTGAGCCACATTGGGTAACCTTGAGCAACGTAAGATTGATCAAGAGCCCGGTCAGTTGCGCTTGAAGCTATCAAGGCCGCACTCTTGTTCCTACTCCTAATATCCACTGTGACCGACCAATCCAAAAAATGGTTTAAACTTCTCGACATTCGATCTGCTTGGTACCTAAAAGATGGCCAAGCATTTGGCCTATTTACCGCTCCCACCAAAGCACAATCTTCCACAGCAAAACAGACTCTTCTAATCTCCAAGCTCACCATGCTTTCCACAGCCCACATCCATGCTTCAAAAAATGCCTCGCCATATCCACCACCGATCTTCTACTATGGAGCAACACCGTCCCCAAACGATTTCTTAAGACCCAGGACAAACCAGCAACTCTCGATCCCCTATCCCAATGACACCCAATATTACACTTAACCGGCTGATGAACAGCCGGACACCATCTTCATGTTTCTGCCCTCTCTTCGCCCGCCATTCTCACCATCTCATGATCCTCAAGGGCCTGAACATCGATCCATTCATGAGCATTTTCCATAATCTTTGCACCTATCTCGTCTACCATGTATCTATCTCCCTAGAAAATCAGGTCAGTCCTGTTTTTCCACAACCTCCAGAGAATCCAAGGCAAACATTGTCTCATCACCATAGGCACCCTGGCATCCAAAGCTAGAGATAAAACATAGTTCATATTCTCAAAAATTGAGTCTGAACAGAAACCATTGCGAGGAGTCGGGACTCCTAAATATGCCCAAGTTTGTCTTGCCACCGTGCATATAAACAAAAGATGATTGGTCGATTCCCCATCATGTTCACATATCTGACAGCTCTCCTCAACCCTAAGCCCTCTTTCTTTCATTTTATCCGCAACCTGCACCGCGTCACTTAGCACCTTCCACATGAAGTTCTGAATTTTTGTAGAGGTCTTTATTTTCCAGATCTTATCCTTTAATGGCGTTTGAGACGGTAGCTGCAGGGCTTCCCTTATCCGATCCGATCTATCCCTTTGAAGAGCCAGCCAATACCCATATTTAACGCTATAACTCCCCGACTTGTTAAACTTCCAACAAAAATAGTCTTGGCTTTGCATCAGCGGCTTGATCTTCACGATCGATTCAATATCGACTTGAAAGAATAGATCCTGGAGTTTCCTCATGTCCCAATCCCCTGACGTATTTGCCAACAGATCTTTCACCTTCAACATTATGTTAATATTGAAATTTCTAAACAGAGGAACCCTTGCCTCTCTCTCCTATCCAGGCTTCCGACCAGACAAAAACCTTTAGTCCATTCCCTATCTTTATTTTCAGCCCCTGAGTTAACAGCTCCCTACCAAACAAAATGCTTCTCCATCCGTATGAGGGTCTTAACCCTAGCACCACTTCAGAAATTCCAAAGTATCTACTCTTCAAAAATCTTGCTAGAAGCCCCTCAGGTTCATTCAAAATCCTCCATCCCTGTTTTGCTAGCAAGGCATGGTTAAATTTGTGAATATCTTTAAAACCAAGGCCCCCTTCTGCTTTTGTCACACATAACTTGTCCCACCCAATCCAATGGATTTTCCTCTTATCTTCCACCGTATCCCACCAGAAATTAGCCATTACAGATTCCATAATCTGACAAGTAGTAATAGGTAACTTGAAGCACGACATTGCATGAACCGGAAGGGCCATGGACACCGCTTTGAGAAGAACCTCCTTTCCAGCCTGAGATAACGTCTTTGAATACCACCCTGTCATCAGCCCCTTCATTTTTTCATGTAGAAAGGAAAAAAGCTCAACCTTTGATCCACTAAGGCACTCTGGCAGTCCTAGGTAGTTCCCTACACCCCCCTCCTGCCAAATACCCATCTTCCGTTTTATAGCCAACCTAACAGAAGAGTCAACCTTATCCCCAAACGTGATAGCCGATTTATCCACATTGATAATCTGTCATGTAGCTCTCCCATATACCTCCAAAATGGCACAAACGGTTCCTCACTGGTCCAAATCAGCTTTAAACATCAATAAACTATCATCTGCGAACAGGAGGTGATGAATAGTCGGACCTTGCGGGGAAAACTGAATGTCGTTCAGAGTGCCCAATCTCTCTGCTATGTTCAGCATATGCGTGAGTCCTTCTGTACACAGCACAAAAAGAAAAGGGGACAAAGGGTCTCCCTGTCTAAGGCCTCTCTCTGGCTTGATTTTCCCAAAAGCTTTCCCATTAATCAGAACTATGTATGTAACCGAGGACACACAAAACATAATCCACTTCACCCACCTCTCTCTAAAACCCAGGGCCGTTAGTAGATTTTTTAAGTAGCACCACTCCACCCTATCATATGCCTTTGACATGTCCGTTTTAACCGCCATAAAATCTTTTGCCAATTCTGGATGAGTGTGCAGCCCATGAATGGTCTCATGTGCTATCAAAATATTATCAGAGATCAGACACTCCTCCACAAATGCAGATTGATTTGGGGATACCAATTTCTCCATCACCGGCTTAAGTCTTTCCACCAAGATTTTTGAGATCAACTTATAACTCACCGAACAAACACTAATAGGCCTCAAATCACCCATCACCTGAGCATACTCCTTCTTGGGAATTAGGCACAACTGAGTAAAATTCCATTCCAATGGAAAAAACCCCTTTATCAGAAAACCTCAACACCTCAGTTGTAACTTGATTCCCTACTATGCTCCAGTAGTGTTGGAAAAAAGCCGCCGTCATCCCATTTACTCCAGGAGCCTTGGCTGGATTAATAGAGAAAACAGCTTTTCTGACTTCCTCTTTCGAAACTCTTCTAAGCAAAGAGGTGTTCATCTGTTCCGTCACCCTTGGTTGGAAATCAGAGAAGAACTGATCACCCAAATGGGGATGAGAAGACGTAAACAGATGTTGAAAATAGCATGCAGCCACTTCACCCTTTGCCGCTGGTGAAGAATAAATCACTCCATTTGCATCCTGCAGTTTATCCAACCCATTCCTCGATCTAGTTATCGTCACTGAAGCGTGGAAAGCCTTTGTGTTTCTATCTCCTTTCTTTACCCATTGCAATCTACATTTTTGCTTCCAAAATAACACTTCATCCCTATACGCTTGCAACAAACTTTGCTTCAAATTCCAAATCCTCCCCAAAGCTGGCCAACTCGCAGACTGTTCTTCTTCCAGAGCATCCTCTAAGCTCTTTATTCTTGACCTTGCATTGGTGTCGTTATTCTTCTTCCATCGACTGAAAACTCTCCCGCATCCCCGGATCTTATCAGCTATACTCCTACTTCCACCTGAACGAGCAGACCAACTTACTAAAACCTCTCTTCGCACTAAAGGATTATGCATCAACCGATTATCAAAACGGAAAGATCCTCTATACGAGTCTTGAGAGTTGTAGAGCTTCAAAAGAACCGGCCTATGATCAGATCCCCTTTTGGCCAGAAAAGCTTGGATAGAAGCCGGGAACTTATACATCCATTCCTTTGATGAAAAAGCTATATCCAATTTGCATTGGATATAGAGCCCCCTTCTCTTTCCACCCCAAGTAAACCCATTTCCCTTGCTCACCATTTCTGAAATCCCACAAATCTTAATCACTTCTGAAAAACCTTGGAAAGAGTTCTGTCTTCTAGGCGGACCACCCAACTTCTCTGAATTATTCAGAATCTCATTAAAGTCACCAATCATCGCCCACTTGTCTTTCCTTCCCATGCCTATCCTAATCAGCCGTTCTCAGACCTGATGGCGTAACTCCACCACTGGATTACCATAGACACAAGAAACAAAGAACGTTTCATCACCCCATTGAACCTTGATATCAATCAGATTCTTATCCGCAAATAAGATTTTTACATCAACCCCTTTCTTCCAAAAAACTGCTAAGCCTCCCCATCTTGCAACTGGATCCACCGTATATACACCCCCATAACCTAATTCCAGTTTCAAATCTACTAGGACCTCTTTACACCGCATAGTTTCCATAAGAAAAATCACCTCAGGGAAAAATTCTTTACGAATATCCCTGATTCTCTGAGTTGTCAAGCCTTGAGGCCGTCCCAAACTTGGCAGTTCCAGCTCACAATGCTCATTATGCGTTGGACAGTCCCTCCTTTGGGACTATCTCTGGTGATTTAAGCTTCTTTGTTGCGGTTGCACCAACATTATCGTTATCATATACCACCACTGCTTTCCTTTTTTCCTGAAACCCAACTACAATCCCTTTTCCTTTGACCGCAGCCAGAGCCTCAGGGTCTGCCGTTCCAAGCTTCAGCTTTCTATTCTTTTTCCCGAGTCTATTTCGCTTACCCTGCTTCTTCTTCGCTGAACCAGAGACTCCGGCCCCATCAGCCCCCATCTGAAACACTCCCGAACCAGGATGAATCTGATCTAAATCTCCTTGTCTCTCCCCCTGTTCCCATGATTGAGAAATCTCCAAATCCCCACCCCCTCGTCGAGCACGAATCGCAGATGCCATGAGCTTCTGCCCTTGAGGCCTTACTCGATCAGATTGCGTCGAGGAGGAATCTGTATCATATCCAAAGACCAAGCCCTTCCCAATATTGACATCAAAATGAACAACCGAAGGAGGTTCTAGCCTAAGCACCACTTTCTGCTTGAAGGGATCTTTCTCAGCATCACCGACCATTTTCTTTACCCTTGCTTCTCTTATTTTCCTTTCTTCCCCTACTGCCACTCTTAGATATTCCCTTAGGCCTTCCAGCACATCCGGAGATATATTTGGGCGACCCGTTACAGGATCCAAGCCAACCTGTTCCTCTCGAAGCACCACAAATAGAGGATCCCCTCTCTTGATGATCAGCTCAGTCCTCTTTTCCTTCCTAGCACCACCCATTCTTCTACTAAGATCATCCGATATCCTTTTATCAATTAGAATAGGGCAATGATCTTTATCGTGAGTCATACGATGGCAATTCACACACCTCTTCTAGACTTGTTCGTCAAAGTAGAAAATTCTATGCGGAGCTCCTTGCACGGTAATCAACTTGCTCGGAGACAAAGGCCTGGAGACATCGAACCGCATCTTCACCCTTACATAGTCTAACTTCTGAGTCCTTGACTGATCTAGAGCCACATCCGTAACTTGCCCCACCAGGTCTCCCAGCGCTCCAATTGCCACCGCCGTATAGTTATTTACGGGGATATTCTTGACTTTGACCCAAATTGGAACAAACTGAAGGAATGAAGGCCCCGGCTTTTATGTCCATCGCTCCATCGCCAGCGGCCACTCATCATAAGTTTGAAGCCCCTTATCTAATACTTCCAGCAAATCATGCTCATACTTCAAAAAGAACTGAAACCTTTCCTTAGAAAGAGCCACTTCTCTAACTTTTCCAATCTTCTGCCATTTTCTTGGCATATTCATAATTAACTCACCCATGTCTTGATACATCGGATTCAGCAATCTACCAATGATGCTCATCTTGTTTTCGACACTCGAACTATACTGCGGCAAATCTGGCATCACGAACGGTACTTCCTCCTCCTCCGTTAACAACATGGCCATCATTACCTTATCCATAGCAGATGACATCTTTACAAACCACACCACCTTCTCCCTTTTATCGTAATACCACCGAAAGAACAAGTCCTCGAGATAAAACGACAAAAAACACCAGGAACCCGTGGCTTTAACCTAACGGCTAAAGATCCGGATTCAGATTTGTGACAGAGCCAAAGAAATCTCGAAACACCTTTAAGTAACACCCCTAGTTATCTCCAACTGAGAACAGATAAACTAGCACTGTTCTTTTCGCCGAAAACCTAATTCCTCTTCAACCAAGAAACAAAACCCACCAAGCCCGTTGCCTTAACCAGTTAAGGATCCGGACACGAGTTTTTTCTAAAGTGAAGAAAACTATGATCTCGATCTAAGAATCGCTGATTTCAACACCCGATTAGACACCAATAGAGACCGCAGGAGATTGCTTCACCAAGTATTGAACCCGTGGCCTACTAATACTAGTATTAGAACGCCGGATTCTCTACTACTCCTTAATACCAAGCTAAGATCGCCGAAAAGGATGAGAGAGAGAGCAAGAACCCTAGATCTGGAATTGATCTTTTAGATTAAAACCGAAAAGTTAAACGAAAGAGGAATAAAAATCCAAATAGGGCTGTGTTTCACCCGGTTCAAAACTCAAAGTCAACAAAAGGAGACCCTCTTCTCCTGATCAATATAGTTTTACTTAAAACAGATTTTTTAAATAATTTGAGATATGGTTTTATTATTTCGAAGCGTTTATTTTATTAGGTTGATTTGTTACGTTCTATTATACTCCCTCTGTTTTTTTTTTATTATAAGATGTTTTAGAAAAAACATAAAGATTAAGAAATGTATTGGTTTCTTCAAAAAGAATATTTAATAGTTATTTTACAACAAATTCAACCAATTACAAAAGATACTGCATAATATAAATAATTATAAAATATCAAATACACTTAAAACTTGCATTGAAAATTGAGAACATCTTATATTTTAAAACAAAAATAAATTCTAAAACATCTTATATTAAGAAACAAAAGAAGTACTATTTACTTTGTTCAATCAAGTATTAAAAAAAAGTTAGGCACTAGATAAGCATAACATCTAAAATGCCTAATTGAAGCTTAGATGATTTTGGCGATATATGTCTTTACAAAGACAATGACATATATCATAACACATGATATATCATAATCCAAATACATTAAATTTCAAATATTCATAATTTTAAAATATATTCAAATTTCAAATTATATCAAAATTCAACAAAAAGTAAACATTAAATTATGTCATAAATGAGAATTAAAATACACATTTTAACTTGGAAACTCAAGAATGTTAAATTCCATAAAAAAAAAGACCAAAAATAATTTATCCAATCACAATTAACTACAAATTTTATTATCAAATTATTAATCATAATAAAAATCAATGTAAAGGTAACTAAAATAAATTTTGTTTAAGGGTGTGATTGTTTGTATGAGTTGGCAGAAACTGTTTCAGCCGGGATCCACTTTTTTTTACCAATTAAATAAAATTGGTGGATAAAATAACAAGTGGATGAGAATAGGGATGTCAAAACGGGTCAAAAGTGACGGGTCGATCCAACCCAACACAGATCCATTAACTCATTGGAGTTGAAATTTTTGACCTTAATAGGTTGACGGGTCAAATGGGTTGATGGATTCAACGGGTTTGGGTTGGAGTGGGATGGGTTTTAATGGGTTGACGGATCGAAACGGGTTAATTGTTAACTCGTTAACATTTAAGTTTGAACCACAAACCAACCAAATTAAATTTGTAAACCGAATTTGAACCACAACCCAACTCAATTACAACCACGAAATGGTATAACGAGTTACCCACGAACCCATCCAAATCCGTTAAATTAAATGGGTAACGGGTCAACTCAATCCATTTAGTAATGAGTAACGGATTGACTACAACCCATTAGCACTTCAACCCACTGGACAATAAGCTGGGTTGAGTTGGGTTTACCAATTTTAACATCCCTAGATCTCACTTCCTCTTTTTTACTAAACACCCTCTAACTCTAACCAATTTTTTTTAATAATTATATTATTAACAAAAAAAAAGGTTAAAAATTATGTAGAACTGTCTAGAACATGGAATAACCTAAAGTTGTCTAACTCCACTTTAATAACAAGACTAACAAATCCTAACATCTAGGTAATTTTTAAGCTATGTAATCACCTAGGGCGCTTAAGCGTTGTATAGATATATGGTGATGTTTTTTTCCTCATTTGGATGATCTATCCAGATGTAAATGCTCAATGATGTTTTTTTAAAGGTACTTAAGCACATCATTTGATTGAGATTTTTGGATGTAATTACAAACTCATCCAAAAATAATCAGAATTTCCAGATGAGTTTTGAAGGTAAATTTGGATGAGTTAAAGTTCATTCAAGACTACAAAAGTCAAAAATACCTTGCTTCAATCAAATTTATATAACTACAAAATAATGTTAAAATTTATCTACAATTATTATTTTTACCAACAAAACACGAAAATATTTTTATTCCGCCAAAATCTCGGAAACGCGTTTTCCCGCCAAAATCTCGGAAACTCGGTTTTCCGCCAAAAACTCGAAAACTCGGTTTTCCGCCAAAAACTCGAAAACTCGGTTTCCCAGCTAAATCTCAGAAACGCGGTTTTCCCACCAAAATCTCGGAAACTCGGTTTTTCGCCAAAATCTCGGAAACGCGGTTTCCCGTCAAAATCTCGGAAACTCGGTTTCCCGCCAAAATCTCGGAAACGCGTTTTCCCGCCAAAAATGTGTTTACGAGTTTGTGGCGGAAAAACACGTGTCTGCACTTTTACGAAAAACCGTGTTTCCTCCTTTTTGGCAAAATACTGCATTTTCTTGTTTTGACGTAAACGCGGAAAACATATTTAAATAAATATTTTTATACAAAGTAATGTTTATTAATAATGTTTTTAAGTTTTATAAAATAATATGTTATTTTAAAAATAATTTTGATAATTATTTAATTATAAATATAATTTAGATCACAAAAACAATTATTAATACAAGCATGTCTTTCTTAGTCATTTGGTTATCAAACCCATCCAACTAATATATACAAATACACAAAGAAACATAACTTCATCCAGACGCATCGTCCAGATACAGTTTCGAAATTTACAAAAAAACATCATCCAGACGCATCATTCAAACGCATAATCCAGATGCACATTCCAGATAAGGAAAAGAACAGCACCATAGCCACCTAAACCGTTTTTTAAAAATCGCTGTTCGAATACTTAAGATATGGATATATAGGATGTAGCGTTCTTTCATAACATCCACTGTTTTAGAAAATTATTACAAAACAAAATTTGGATTGTCCAAAAGAAAAACGAGACTACCATGAAGCCAGTAGAGTTTTCACCTTATTGCGTATATATATATATATCAACGAACTTTTCAAGTTGAGGTAGTTGTCCAAATAATTTCGAGAAAGATAATATGGAGGGCGTCAATAATCGTCAAGAACGTTCCGAGTCAAAAACACTTGTGTTTATTTTTTAAATAAGTAACACTTGTGTTTCTGCCATGCGTAATGTATCATATCCGTCCGATGAAAACGAATTAACGACGGACTTCCAATCCAACGGTTAAAGAGAAGCATGCTGTTTCAACTTTAGTTTCATGCATTGCAGCAGATCACTTCAAGTGGCAGTTTGTACATAATAAAATATCTGAGGACGCCGACAAAACCGAAAATGACGGTTAACGAGAATCTCCGTGTAATAATTGTAGAAACCGACACTTTATATCAAAGTTAGTTCAAACATAAGCTATGATTAGTATTTTTTTTATTTCTATAATATTTAATTAATAAAATATAGATATTTGAAGTGTTGTGACAGTAGCCAAAGCAGTTGGAACTAGACTGTATCACTTAAATATGAGATTCTTCACGCCGACTTTTCTCGGGATTTTAGGAATGACAACCCATTAACAGAGGGATTAATTTTATGTTTTGATTAAGCACACTTGCTAATTACCTCCATTAAATGATGTGCATCATAATAGTCTATTATTTGTGATTTGTTTGATCTTTTAGTCTTTTTATTGTTTGTACGTATAAGACAAATGCTAGAAAAAGTGCATTACAAGTCTTCTTTGTTCGCACACCCCATGCAAATCTCTCGGAATTCGAAAGACTTGGTTTTACAAGTTTTTGATCTTTATACAGATAAAATCTTTAAGATTTGACAATCTTTAGCTTTCTTACGGTCAATTTATGCAATTTCCATCTTCCAATTGTCTTACTCTTACCTCAAATACACCAAACCAGATTTTGCTGTATAATGATATGAATATCAAATGTCTCTATATGTGTATTTAAAAAAAAATGATGATAAAAGACGTGTCGATATATATTTAAATAATTTATCTGTTTTTTGGGGTCAAATTTATCTGTTTATAGTCATATACTTTAATGTCATTTTCTGAATATTACTTTAAATTATTGCTCATAATCTTAATACCTTGAATAAAAAATTACGAATTGTTAATTTCAAAGTAAATACATTAACTAAAACTCCATAAGTTCTAAAATATAAGATATTGTAGAAGTTTTTCTTTCTAAATAAAATATTTTAACATTTCTAAAATTTTGTTAACTTTACCAATTGTATTTTAAAATTTCTCTTATAATTTACGGTATTGCTTTTAGTTTATATAACTTTGTAACTTTATTGAAACTGTTGGTATAAGTGTAAGTTATGTTTGCTGGTGATCAATATTAGAGAATAAGGTTGTTCTTGATTTCCGCATGAACGTTTAGTCGTTCATACACCATCTCTTCAGTGTAATATCTCTCTTTAGTTTGTAAGCGGTGTATTTATAAGGATGTTATCTAACCCAAGTTTGGAGACTAGGTTGTCTATTGACAGGTTAGATCATCTTAAACCTTATTTATTTTGTTTGTCTTTTAATTCGATGATATCTTGGTTGGAGGAGGAACATTCTTTATATGTTTGTGATGTAGAGTACGGTAAATTCACTGAAACGTCCCAAGAATGATTTAAAAGACTTTAGAAAACATCATTTCGTATTAACCGACCATGTAATGGCTATTTCAAAAACATAGAATTTTATTATTTTACTCAAGAACATCTTTTACAAGATTTATCCATTGCAGCCATTAAAAAAAAAAATCAGCCCCCATTTATACCACATCACAAACTTAACTTTGTAAGTTTGTAACATTATAAGTAATCATTTAACAAAAGAAAACATCATAAGTAACACAAATAGTTGATTGGATATTTTTTATAATACACGCATATGACAAAACAAAAAAGAATCCATTTATTATATTTTTCCTTCCGTAGAAGGGTTTTAATTGCCACCACATACTTTTTTTTTCTGAGTAACCGGCCACAAATTTGTGTTTAAAGTAGTATAAAACAAATAACACACTTTCGTTGTCTTTTACAAAATTATATATAAAAAATGTCGTCAGTGACGCAGTTGATAGTCAAAATATGTAACTCGTTCGTTAAATGTTGATCCGACCATACCCTTTGGTTTGCTATTCGTCTCACACACTGACCTGTGCATGTATGCCATGTAAGAAATGGAAATGTGCGGGTGCACGCCACGTGGATTCACTTTCCTCGAGACACTGCAATAAACTTGGGGATTTCACACCAATGTTTGTGCACTCCAACGCGAACCTCTCCCTTCAGATATTCTCTTAGATATGAAGCAATGCATTAACTAAAGTAATAAACATATCAACTCATGATAACCATAAATAGTCTACATATTTCCCCGTTTTTTGGGTCATACATATTTACCCTTTTTAAAACATCGTTTTCATGTCATGAATATCTTGTTGCACATTGGATTATGAGATTCACGGATATCTTTCTTGAGACCAGTGTTTTAAAATCTGCCTAAACCCGGATGGAAACTATTTGACTGCAATTCGAAAGCATGTCTCTTATTATGAAAAAGACATTAAACTATTAAACTATTTTATCTTGCTTTCTATATGGCCATTTAAATCGATGGGATTTACTAAGAGATTTTTCCTCCAAAAGGCAATATACGATTTTCTAGACACCATGACATATAGTATGAAAACGTGGAGAATGAATTTCACAGATGTTTGCTACCTCTACTCCTCAATTCCAAAACTACGGATCATATTTTTCTTCAATGTAGAAGAGAGATAACCAATAGGCTAGCCTACTCATATTTGTCGCTTGCCAAACCATAATTTATCTTCTATAGAAAGAGAAAAACTATCGCTTACATGATAATCAGTCATCCAATGTGGCTTAAAAAAAATCAATAGAATTATCTAGGATACTCTCACAATAAGGAAAAGATGAAAAATACACTAAAATTTTGGACTTTTGACTCTAAAAGATTTGAGTTTTACCGAGGTACGTTGTTCTAATGTTCCTAATTATAAAAATTTCATCTCTCAATAAATTTTACATTTTTTTAACAAATTTTAGTGATTCCAATTTAATGTATTATTATGGAAACTTAGTGTCACAAGAACATTATTCCAAGTCAATAAAAAAGGTAAGGGAAACTTAACGTGACAAAGTTCCCCCATGCACCAAAATTGAAGCAGTTATTCTTGGTATTTCACCTTTGAAAAACTGCAACTTTAAAGCAAGTAAGACGGTGCAGTTGAGAACCCTTATATCTTTATAGGTGAGACTCTTATGTTATGTCTTTAGATCCTTGTAGAGTCAGGTTAGGGAGCAATTGTTCTTTGATAACTATGTTTCCGATATTTTTTATCCGGACAATTAGTCACACCGTTAGATTCTAGGTATATGAACTATGGTGGTCCCACCTATAGAGATACAAGGGTTTTCACGTAATCATATCAATTATCTCATCATTTTCGGTACATGGCGCCACGAGATTCATCTAAATTAGGTTACACGTGGTGCTAAAATCATTCACCTAAATTATGTTACACATAGAGTTAAGAGATTCACCTAAGTAGTTTTTTCACGTATGATTAAGTAGTTTTTAAATATTAAGAGAATGAATTTACCCCAACAAAATATATATATATATATATATATACATATATATAATTTTAAAATACGATGTAAAAAAGATATCAGAAAACGATTGTGGAAAAGATAAAATTATCAATTCATTGGGTATAAATGAGTTGCTATTGAATTTGATTTGATACCATTGCTTGAAAATTGTGGTGATCATTACAAATTGAAGAATATTGAGGGAAGCCTATAACCAATTAAATTGAATGATGGTCCATCATCTTGTCTTAACCATTCAATATTCATCTTAAACCTTAGAGTGTCTTGTTGTAAAAGCACCTCACTTTGTTGCAAGTGTGTTAACATCCTTTTAGCCAACCAAAATATCAAATCAATAGACAATCTCAGCAAAAAAAAAGAAAGAAGGTAAAAACACCTTTCTAAAGAACAGGAGACAACTTGAACAAGGCTCCATTTAAATAGGATAATAATTTTTCTAAGATATATAATTAAAAACCAACTAAGTACAGCCAAATAAAAGTTATCCACATCACCATCTGATACATGAACCTCTTCTGTTCTCTCCTCTCCTTCCTGCACTATATATATCTCCTCTCTCCCAATCTCTTCTCTCATCTCACTCTCACCATCACACAGACACAAAATACCTGTGAGAGCAAAAAAAAACAGAGTATCACCAAACAAGACAAAAATGCCTTCGCTTGAGAACTCTGTAACCGTAATCTCGAGAAGCAGAGTCTTCCCGAACAAAAAGTCAACGCTCGTTGACCTCAAACTCTCCGTCTCCGATCTCCCCATGCTCTCTTGCCACTACATCCAGAAAGGATGCTTGTTTACGAGCCCTCACCTTCCTCCCCAGGCGCTTCTCTCTCACCTCGAGCACTCTCTATCTCTTACCCTCTCTCACTTCCCTCCTCTCGCCGGTCGTTTTTACACCTCCGACCAAGGCCACGTTTTCCTCTCCTGCAATGACGCCGGCGCCGATTTTGTTATCGCCGATGCGAAATCAGTCCACGTCCGTGACGTTATCGGCGGAATTGACGTTCCCGATGTCGTTAAGGAGTTTTTCGCCTATGACAGGGCGGTGAGTTACGAGGGACATAACAGACCGATTCTTGCCGTTCAGGTGACGGAATTGATTGACGGCGTCTTCATCGGCTGCTCCGTTAACCACGCCGTGACTGACGGTACATCGCTCTGGAATTTCATTAATACCTTCGCAGAGATCTCTAGAGGTGTTAAAAACTTGACACATCAGCCTGATTTTACGCGGGAGTCCGTTCTAATCTCACCTGCTGTGCTCGAAATACCCCAGGGTGGGCCCAAGGTGACCTTCAACGAGAGCGAGCCGTTACGGGAACGGATTTTCAGTTTTAGCAGAGAAGCGATTCTCGAGCTGAAAGCGATGGTTAACAAGAAGAAAAGCTGGACTGTGGCTAACGGCGACATAAACGGCGTCGAATTGTTGGGGAAGCAAAGCAACGACAAACTTAACAGAAAAGAGAACGGTAAACTGACGGAGATGTTGGAGAGTTTGTTTTCCAAGCCAGGGAACAAAACCGTTACGGTGGAGATTTCGTCGTTTCAGTCTCTCTGCGCTTTGCTCTGGCGTGCAATCACTCGAGCCAGGAAGCTTCCCAGCTCTAAAAAGACGACGTTTCGGATGGCCGTGAACTGTCGCCACCGGCTGAGTCCTAAATTGGATGCGGAATATTTCGGAAACGCGATTCAGAGCGTTCCGACATTTGCGTCGGCGGGGGAGGTTCTGTCTCGGGATCTCAGATGGTCTGCCGATCAGCTCAACCAGAGCGTGGCGGCTCACCAAGACGAGAAGGTTCGAAGCGTTGTAGCTGACTGGGAGGCGAATCCTAAGTGCTTCCCTCTCGGGAATTTTGATGGAGCGTCGATAACTATGGGGAGCTCGCCGAGATTTCCCATGTACGACAACGATTTCGGCTGGGGTCGGCCGGTGGCAGTTAGAAGCGGACGGTCGAATAAGTTCGACGGGAAAATCTCGGCGTTTCCGGGGAGGGATGGAAACGGGACTGTCGATCTGGAAGTAGTCCTAGCGCCGGAGACGATGGCTGGGATTGAATCGGACGCCGAATTTATGCGATACGTATCAAAAAATTGACGGAGTGATGTAGTAACGTAACGGTTTGCCTTTTTTCATTTCCAAATTAACCTATGTAAAATGTAACTCTCTGTAAGTTGACCCCGAAAATAATGTTACACTCTCAGTGCGTCTAATGTTTTCGATTTGATTTGAAAAAAAGAAATTAAAGATTGATTTGGTATTTATAATGAAGACAAATGATTTCGTAAAGAAATGCCTTACATTTCTTCCCTTTTTTACTCTGTTAATTTTTCTTCCAACGAGCCTTAAAACAAGAAAAACACAGGAAAGAAAAAGAAGAGTAGAATAAAGTGTAATCAAAAGTCCATTCTAAGGAGCCCAAAAAATATGAGTCCAAGAAGCCCATTCCAAAGAGCCCCAAAAAGTTCTGAGGAATTGCACTAAGATGAAAGGAATGTTCTAAATGGTCGAATTTCTCCAAAAGTTTAGCAGTAAACAGCTTCTCACTGAACTGTATCCGTCTGCAAAGAAAGAGATCAGCTTCACAAATAGGTCTGGTGGGGTTCAAGAACCCATCCAATCCTCCCAATAATAACATGGAGCTTTAGTATGTAGAGGAGCCGAGGCTTTCTTACAATTTGTCAACTAGAGAAACTAGGCATATTTTTTTCTTAACTTTTATGTTTCTTTCTAGAACTAAAAATAAACGCTGTTTTCTACGTTAAAACCAATATGTAAATGTGGAGGTTTTACTTTTTTCCTTTTTATAATTTTAGTAAATTTTTGATTAATTTTTTTTTTCTAATGATCGTATGATTGATGAAGAAAACTCATGACATGAATAGTCGAGGAAGAGCTTTCCCAAGTGGTAACCCATAAAAATTCAGATTTCGTGACGCAATCGTCGAGGAAGTCGCGAGAAACCCATAAAAATCAAATCAGACTTTGGTTCATGATTACCAAATCGAAAAAGTTTAAGTTAGAGAGATAAGATCACAAGAAACTCTGGTCCCAAATCGAAATAAACTCAAGAATTCCTAAATCGAATAAATTCTAGTCTCATTGCGTCTTGTTACGAAGAAAAACAAAGAAAGTTAGGATTTTTTTTATTGAGGTTTGGGATATATCTCATTAACAAGGAAACAATGTTGTATTAATAAACTAAGCCATTGATTATGGTCATATTTTTTTTTCAGGACCACATTTTTGTTATGGGTAATGGGTTAAAGGCAAAACCCAATATTATATCACATGGTTTGAAGAAAAAAATATTAGACAAATTGAAAAAAGGAATTTCCTAATTTATGGCGAACGGTGCTAATTTCATCTTTTTCATCGGCTATGTTTGTAATTATATCCAAATTGCTGCTTGGATTCTCTTCATCAGTTCATGTAAGTTGAATTTCATGATCCTTTTCAACATTTTAGTATTTTTAAAAAAAAATACAATTGTAAAATTTCTTTTAGTTATAGATTCATGGAATTGAGATATGAGAAAACTACCGTAGAAAAAACAAATTTCAAAGACTCATAGTTCTGTAATTCGATGATTTGATTACATCTTTGATCCTTATTCATATGAATCATATCTAAAGTTGTATAAATTATGAGTTTTTTTTGTATAATTTATAGAAAATTGGCACCATTGGGTAGACGACATCACGTACCAGGAGGTGCAAAAAGAAAGTTGAAGAAAAGGTGAGAAAAGTTAGATAAACGAAAGTAGTCATGATCACATTACTTGATTTCTCTTGATTTAGTAGTCTTGGTTTGTGAATTTGGTGTGTTTTCTTTTAACTACTACTATGTGAATAGAGTTGCTTTCATATATATATAAGAGCCACAATTTTCTGTTCCGCTTTGAGCCACCAAATTAATTGGACCGGCTCTATCTATGGGGGCATCCTAAACCCTTTAGGGTAAACTTGTTAGGGTAGTTTGTATAAAGAGTATCCGCCCATTTAATACCTACAATTTTTAAGTTTAAAGGGTGGGAGTATTAGATTCAATAGGGTTTAGGACACCCTTCAGGCTTTTACCCTACTTTAAAATCCATAATCGATGTTCAGACCATTATCGTTAGTGATAAAGTCTTTATGATTTTTATTTATGGTGATCCATTTCGATTTTAGTATTTCGCTTAAGATACTTTATAAATTTTAGTTTTTATTTTTCTTTTATAACTAGGTTTTATGGCATTAGTGAAAACACTAGTTGGTTTCTGTAGACATGATGAGTTCTTTGTGAACTGTTCCACAATCAAATTGCATGAATTTGATAGAAAAGATTTTGAGAGCAAGCTTAATACCTACACCCGTTTGGTTTAGGATCAGTTCCATGGGCCTAGAATTGAGCATCCTATGGATCACATTGAGTTGTTGAGAATCTTGTCAGCGAAATCAAAGCCAATTGAGTGCCAACTGACTACATTTTTGCAAGCTCTTCCCCCTCTTGCAGATAATACAGCTAAATGGTTTAAGTAGCTACCTCCAAGTTCATTGGCTACTTGGGAAGATATAAAGAAAGTCTTCTTAAACCATTTTATGTTGATGCCAAATTTCTCTAGACACTGCGAGTAACGAGAATTTCATGACTAGAGTTCCTCAAGATGTTTATGAACTAATCAAAAACTTAGCCCCAAGCAACATTACATGTCAGCTCGTTCATCTTGTGGTTCATAGTCCCCGCTGAACATGTTAACGAAGAGCTGCGAGTCACAAAATGAATTCATTTATCCATTACTTATTTTGATACCCGCATGTCGGCGATAAGTACTTCGTATTCCGCATCTTTCTTTGAGGCCAAAAAATCCAAGCCGGAACAACTATTCCAAAACTTCTCCAGCCGGAGATTTTCACCAGATTTCAAATCTTGAACCATGCTTGGATGATGACCCGTCTACGTGCAGATTCCAGTTTTCTACTTCTGAGAGATCGTAGACAACCTCAGATGAAAGCTTGACAAGGAAATCGGGAAGACCTTGAGACTCTGCGCTTGTTCGGTTCCTATATCTTATATCATACTCGCTTATGTTTAAATATCCACTATACCGTTTCTTACCAACTTACAAGATTGTTCTTAAATGTTGATTTATGAGCACGACAATAAAATGTGATTGAAAGTAAGGATGTAGTTTTCTTTCCAAGATGACGATTGCAAGTGAGAGCTTTCGAGTGTCTGATATCTTATTTCCGCATCGTTCAACCTTTTACTGCTATAGAAGATCGCTAACAACCGAGCTAGACATGAATATATACTAGTACAAAGTATCCCCTTATTCTGGTTCGGCCAAGATCAAAGGTGTTGAAGGTACTTCTTGAGTTATTTGAAGGTTTCTTCACACTTCTCAACCTAGTCGAATGTTTTTTTCCGGTGTAAAAACTGATAGAACGGCAAGCACTTATCGATTGATCTGGAAATGAATCGATTGAGTGCGCGATTTCACCTGTAAACACTTGAACTTTTAGAGTGATTTTTGAAAAAAGGAGTTGTAATATAGCTGTTATATGTCTGAGTTTCACTTCAATCCCTCACGAAGTGAAGAATAGCCTAAGAATTCTTCTGAAGTTACGATTAACATACATTTTGAAGGGTTCATCTTCATGTCATATTGATTCAGGATCTTCCATCATGGTCCTCGCCTACGAGTGACTTCACTAGAATGTATACCTCCACTGAATGCACGAGTTGTTAGGCGAACGTAACATTCAGTTAACCAACCTATGATCTGTTGCTCCCGCGTTTTTCAAGCCGAATGGCATGACTTTGTAACAGTGCGTACTCCAGCCGCTTCTCACAATTTTACCGGTTCATCTTGATCTATTTATAGCCCAAAAAGCATCCATAAATGATAAAAAATTGTTTTACGAAAGTCATTTCTACCAACTGGTCTATATATGGTAACATGAAGCTGTCTTTTGGGTATACCTTATTGAGATTTGTGAAACCAACGCAGACTCTCCATTTTCCAATTATCTTTACTACCATAGGATTTTTCATCTAGTATGGGTACTTCACCACAATGATATATCATGTCTTTAGTAATATTCCAACCTCATTATTAACTGCATGTTCCCATTCTCGGATCTGAGATTTTTTTTTCTATATTTGATTTTTTAAAAGTTCAGGTCTACATTCAATTTTTGGCATGCGAATTTTGGATCCATCATATCTTTAATGAATCACATGGTCATTAATATCATATGCTTGTTCGGGTCTGAGCTTTCTTATTTTCTCGAATCGAGTTTCATAGATATCATGTGTAATTAAATTAACCAATTTCGATTCAAATTAGGTTATTGTGGAGGTGGGATGTCCACCTCCAACAAGTCTTATAAATTTTTAACCTTAGAATTGTTTGAGGCTAATAAAAGTGTTACTCAAACTTGATCTCTAGTTTTTCATAAACATAACCGTAATTGCACCCTTTTAATCTTTCCAACCGGCTAAAAGAAGTATGTGTCGTCATATTCCACATCCGGCCAAAATTTGAAAAGTTAAAACGACGGAATCAAATTTAAATGGAAAGATATCAAACGCAAGAAAGGGTTTCCTTACCCTCCCACATTATAGGGGGATGAACACGCAACTCAAGAAAAGGGCTTATCCAGGTAACCTCGTCGAGGGTAGGCTCCGTAATATCACTCAATAAACAGGGGTATATGAGTCAGTTACTACCCTTACACTCCTCAACGTCAACTTGCGTGTTTTCTTCGAATGAACGACTGAAACAAAAGAAAAGAAAAGAAAACTAGTTTTTTGGGGATGGAGAGCTAGCTCCGCCTACAGACGCCACCAACAGCCTCCTAAGCTCTGTGATTCTCCGTCGTCGTTCTTTGTCACGATTTCAATTGTTGTCTATACTTGAACCGGAGGTACAATTTTTGGATCTCCTTCGGCCTTGGGCATTAATAGCGATTCCGATTTTCCTGTTTATGTATTTAATTTTCGTGTGGAACTCAGAAATCATGTCGGATGCTCTGATCAATGGATTGGCTGGAGCTGGTGGGGGGATCATAGCTCAACTCCTCACTTATCCTCTCCAAACTGTACGATTCTTGCGCCCCAATTTCCCCGTTTTCTTCTGGATAATCTTCCTCTTGTTTGAAGCGATGATGTTTGTAATTGTTGAATTTAGGTAAATACGCGCCAACAGACGGAGCGGGATCTGAAGAGGGAGAAGAAGAAACTTGGAACTTTTGAACATATGTGCCAGGTATCTCCTCAATCTCAGTATCAAAGAAAGATGCTGAGAATCTTTTAAATTTTTATGATGGGATTAATTTGCTGGATTTTACTTGTTTAGAGAGAACGTATAGTGGACTCTCTGATGTGTTATTTTGTATGAAATGTTGTTAAATTTCTCTGATTTGTAATGAAGGTTGTGAAACAAGAAGGATGGGAGCGATTATATGGTGGATTGGCGCCGTCTCTCGCTGGAACTGCGGCATCACAGGCAAACTTTCTCTACAGATTCTCTCATTTATGTATAAATATTTGGAGAGAATCTGTGCTTTAGCCATTTTGTGGTTTAAAGTTTAGAATAGAGTAAACAAAGTGAATGTTCAGATTTCTTACTTACTAGCTGGTTTTGGATGATATAGGGTGTGTATTACTACTTCTACCAAGTATTTCGGAGTCAAGCTGAAGCTGCAGCTCTTGAACGAAGGAAGAAAGGGTTGGGTGACGGATCAGTTGGGATGTTTGCTTCACTTTTAGTGGCTGCCTTAGCTGGGTAATACAGCAATCCTTTATGTGGATTATCATAAGTTAGTAATGCCATGCAGAAGTATTTTGAACGGTTGATTTTATCAGTTTCGATTCAAAATAGCACTAAGGTGCTTCTGTTCATTCCCATAATCTTCACATTGGCTGTTTGGAGTGTATGTAGGCTATGAGTTATGGCTCGCTACGGTCATACTGCTGATGCTATTATCATCTTATGCTCTTAAAGTTTTGATTGTTTGATGAAGCTTGTAGGTGGATGGTCTAATTTTTATTGTCAGTTGTGTTCTTTGATTGTAAACTTTGGTGGCATGCATAGTTCATTGATGTAATTATTTTTTCTATTGCTTCTGCTGTCTCATGTGATGTATGATAGCTCTTTCTCTGTGCAGATCAGTTAATGTTCTTATGACGAATCCAATTTGGGTGATTGTTACGCGCATGCAGGTATATATATATATATATATAGAGTTAATTCTGTCTTCTTGAATGTTCTAGTTTTGCATTAAATCATGAATCTATGAGTTTTCTTGTCCTCACTTCTCCCCCTGATTCTTCCTTCTTGAATACTTGTATATAATGCAGACCCACAAAAAAATTGCAAAAGATCAAAAGACTGTCTCTGAGTCACCTTCGTCTGATGCAGAAGCTCTGGTTGCAGTTGAGCCGCGTCCATATGGAACCTTTAATACGGTATGAAGCAGCTTCCTATATTTACAAAACAGAAGAAGTTTGCTAGGGTCATAAGTCAAATCTTTGATGAGAAACTCTTAAGCTTCAGCTGATTGCAATAACTAATTTCAAACTTTACAAACCTCTTTAAGAAAATATTAAGACAGTTTCTGGTGAAATATATTGAAAAATGTTTCAGATTAAAGATGTTTACGATGAAGCTGGAGTGACTGGCTTTTGGAAAGGTGTAATTCCGACATTGATAATGGTAAGGCTTTTGAAGCTTCTCTTATATTATTTGTCTAGGTGCATCCTCTGAAAGTTAGATATGTGTGTATGTGTTTTTTCCACAGGTTAGTAATCCATCAATGCAGTTTATGTTGTACGAGACAATGTTGACGAAGCTGAAGAAAAAGCGTGTCTTGAAGGGTACCAACAATGTTACAGCTTTGGAGGTTCGGGATCTAACATTTTGTTGCTTTTGTTTCGTTTGATAAGATGTTTCTTCCTCTCCATTTACCAACTTCCCAATTTTTGATTTTCCGTAGACATTTCTTCTTGGAGCTGTGGCTAAACTCGGAGCTACAGTCACAACATATCCTCTCTTGGTTGTAAAATCGCGACTTCAAGCCAAACAAGTCACAACGGGGGACAAAAGACAACAGTACAAAGGTATTTTTCCCTTTGTAATAATATGATGACGAAGAAAAAGTTCAAAAACTCATTTCTCAATTCAATGGAAGCTGAGAGCTGTTTGGTTTAATGAATTACAGGAACGCTGGACGCGATACTGAAAATGATTCGGTATGAAGGGCTTTACGGGTTTTACAAAGGGATGAGCACAAAGATTGTTCAGAGCGTTTTAGCGGCTGCGGTTCTGTTCATGATTAAGGAAGAGCTTGTGAAAGGAGCTAAGCTTTTGCTCTCAAACGCGACCTCAAGCAAAGTCAAGTCTAAGCCTTCTTGACTCCCCTATCCATCTAGGATTTTAGAAATAAGATTAAAAATAAATTAATAAATCAACTTTGAATAATTTCTTGATTAAATACCACATTATTGATAATGTTGTCTATTTCTTGATGATTGCAATTTGATTGTTGTATGTTCTGCAAAAATATTAGTCTGGGTGGGTTCTTTATATAAAATTTCTTGTGAAAATCTCTTTAAAATTTGGCAACCTTTTAGATTTTGAGACTGGATGAAGAGAAAATGAAATCTTCGGTTTAGAAACCTATCCTGAGATTCCAAGACAGGGCAAAATCAGCTTAGAAAATGATGTAAAGAACAATTCAAATATAATTGTTCTTGGTAAGGAGAGGGTTTAATTAGTTGACAAAACAAGAGAGGTCTTAATTGACTGTTAAAAAGAAAAGAATTAACTATGCAAAATATAGTGTGTGATCTCTTACCATTTAATCCCAATATTTCATCAATGAAACGACACCGTAATATACTAACCCAATTTTGACTAAAACGTTTCCTAGCTCCATCCTTATATCGTCTTCCTCCCTCGAACCAAGACAACAGTTTCTCTTAGTCTTTGCGCTCGTGAAATCGTTCACTCTGCGTTCTCGTGATCGCAGAAACCTAGAGATCTGGTATTTTCTAGACCCGATCTGCCCGCCATGGAAGAGAAGAAGACAGAATCGACGAACAAGAATGTTAAGAAGACCAATCTGTTGGACCACCACTCGATCAAGCACGTCCTTGACGAGTCTGTCTCCGATGTAAGGCAATGAAAATTAGTCGCAGATTTTCCTCCGCTTTCTCCATTTTCTTCGATCTGTGAAATCCTGTTCTTCCTTTTGTCCTTTTTGCTCCGTAGATCGTTACGAGCCGCGGCTACAAGGAGGATGTGAGGTTGAGCAACATCAAACTGATTTTAGGGATGATTATCATCGTGGTTGCTCTCGTTGCCCAGTTCTACAACAAGAAATTCCCTGAGAACAGGGACTTTTTGATTGGATGCATCGTATTATATCCTTTTATTTTGTCAGTCATTGGTTCGAATTAGCTTGATGCTCTCTGTTTCATTGGTAATTGGTTGTCCCTAAGCTAGCAGTTAACGATTTCTAGGGCTAAGATGAAATTCAAGACAATGGAAAACGACAATTGCGATTTGGGGGTTTTCAGACTCTTATTGCTTAGATAAATAACTGTAGTTTGGCTTGTATTCTTTGTGCTTTGCAGTAGATTTTTAGAATAATCATATAAGCTGGAATCATACTTGGCTTGCATCTGAGTAAATTTGAATAAGATGTTTGGTTCTTGACTATGGCACGTATGTAGCGTTGAATGGGGTGTTGCAGCTGATCCTGTACACCAAGGAGAAGAATGCGATCTTGTTCACCTATCCTCCTGAGGTTTGTTCTCTAACTGTTGAGATATTATATTTCATTGTGAGAAGTAATCATTGTATTTAGTTGCACAATGTACATACTTCCCCTTTCACTCGTTTGTAACTGGAACTATTTTTTGGTTTCTATTGTCAAAATTTTGCATTCCTTTTCTGTTTTGTAAGGAATTAGAATTGTGCTTTTGCTAGTTTGAAATTATTAAGTAGAGTTTGCAGTATCTTGGTGTTTGGCATTGAGATTTGGGAACACTTACATTGCTCCACCCACTCTGATTCCAATCTTTATTTCCAATGTGTTATTGATTAGTTGAAGTCTAGAAATTGGCTATTGGGAGTTTTTTTTTTTTTTTTTTTTTTCATCTTTTGGTGTTTTCGATGGGTCTTGTCTTGTTTCTCGAAACTTAGTTGTAATGTTTGTTGTTTTCCTTATTGTCTCACTACCTTGAAGAAGTTACTCTTCTCGCTTAGTTTCTATACGTAAGATGATAATTTACCAAACAATTGGCTTTGTATTCATTGGTTAAGTCTAGAATATGCCATAGAAAGAGCTCCTCCATTTTGTGTTTGCTATAACAGTGTCAATACCTATGATAATTTGATAAGCAGGTTATTCATTTTATAATGGCAAAGCAGACGAGAGATTATTATAGTGCTCTCTGACCAATATTGCACATTTGCTACAATTTAGACATGCTTAGTGGTTGCTTACGGCATCATCGTTTGCTGACTTCAAATTTGGAGCACTAACCGTAAAATCGAATTGTGAATATGGCAGGGATCATTCACCAGCACTGGTTTGGTGGTATCGTCAAAGTTGCCCAGATTCTCTGATGAGTACACTCTCACCATCGACAGTGCGGATCCAAAATCAATCTCAGCTGGAAAATCAGTCCACTTGACCAAAAGTGTCACCCAATGGTCTCTATCTCTCTCTGCATTTTTCTTACTCGCGTATCATAACCCCATGCGCTTGTTTTTAATGATTTTTGTGTGTATCTTCAGGTTCACGAAAGATGGAGTTCTTGTGGAAGGTCTATTCTGGAAAGACGTGGAAGCACTAATCAAGGAGTATGCAGCAGAAGGGGAACCAAAAAAGAAGAAATAATCATCTTTAAACTCCAGATGTTGCGTTTTAGATAAATTAAAATGATGGAGACTTTTGTTTTGAGATGACACTAATATTCCCGATTAGAGAATATTCGTGTTTTGTTTTCTTAGACCATTGAGATTTTATGAAAACCTTTCGACAAAATAAAAGCTATCTCTAGTAAATCCAGTGGCTCTCATCTTAAGTTCAGGAGTTTACTGTCCTTTTAGTTTGTCTTTCATTTTCTTCTCCAACCAAGTAAGATTTCGTCGTTTATTTCATAAATTATATGTGAAATTCTACACAAGTTGTGAATGATTTTGGTTTGTCAATTTTGTATGATGATAGATAATGAATGGCTTGGAGTACTTCTATAGGCCTTTTCTAGGTATTTTTTTGTTCAACCGATTAATTTAAAGTTTATACAAGATAGAAATATATTGGTTTGTAATAAAAGAACGCAGGCTCATTTAATCGAAAGCGCACCAGGCATTATTCAAGTTGACGTGGCATCTGGTCACAGTCGGTTACTGTGTGGGACCCACCCTAATCTTATAAGGACCCACCATTGGGCTTATGGCTTGAATTTGTGTGCGTGCTCAATCAAACGAGCCGGATTTCAAATGTAATCCAACAATACGTTTAATAAAATTGTTTCGCATCCGCCAATACGTTACACGCACATATATATACAGGCCCGCTGCTTTGGTTTCTTATCTTTCCATCTTCCGCTACTACGCCAAGGGAATCAAAAAAAGGCATTTGTTCAATTTATTAGATATTTCCTCTCTCTTGAAAACGTAATCAAAAACAACTCACCGTCTCTCTCGAAAAAAAATTAAAACAAACCTTGGCCTCTAAATTGCATCGAAATCTGTGGATTGATTCTTAGAAACATTTAAATCGTTCTTTAGGGTTTTTAATTTCTATCGAACTCGAAGAATTCTTGTTTGCAATTTCTGGATCGAGTTTTCCTACTTCGTCTTTTTGTCTGTGTCACCAACTGGATAAGTTACCGATCCGATATTAATATGGCCGATTCTAGGAATCGAGATACCGGAGACGATCACCACGATCAACCAAATGACGGCGAGGATGGTTCGGATTCCTCGACCATCGATTCTCGATCTAACGCCACCGCTGGATCCGGACGTGAGAATGAACAGACGAGAATCGACGGTGGACTTGCAGATCCGTTGACTGACGATCGTGTCGACGAAGCCGGGCGAGACTTTCTGCTTGGGGAGGATAGGGTTTTGCGGTGGTTGCAAGCGCTGGATATGCAAGTCATGGGAGCTTGTCGAGGTGACGAGAGATTGAAGCCGTTGTTGAAGATGAACGTATCCAACGGGATGGCCGAAGATCGATTGCTTGCACATCTTAGTCAGGTCTGTATAATTAATCTATAGAGTTTCCGAATATGGTGATATTAGCTTCATAATCTGATTTATTGTCTTATTAATTAGCACTTCGAGCCGGCCGAAATTGGTATGCTCGCCAGATGCTTTTGCATACCTCTGGTTTCTGTTCGCGTCGGGAAGATCAAGAAGGAAGGGACCCTAATGCGCCCCACTCCCCTAAGGTAATCGACGAGATATCAATCTTTCATGAGTCCTGTCTTTGTTTCTGGTATCATTTGGGCTTTCAGACCATAATGTTTGTTTGCATGATGATCATGCTAAGTGCTATATTTCCATTGTTCGTTCTCTGCTGTTTTAGAAATATGTTAATTCTAGGTTTTTCTTAGAGCTGTAGCATCTAGGACGAATAAGCTAAAGGTAATTAATGGATTGTGCGCTATCTGTGATTGATTACGTCGTTTTGTAGAAGAATGCTCACTTGCAAGCATTTGGTGTTAAATCAATCTTGATTTTGAAATCGTCTTATGCTTCAATGTGTGCACTCACATTTATTGCTGTATTCATATGACATTTACTGACATTTTGCAGTTTAACAATGTGCTAACAGTTTTGGGGTTGGTGTACTACATAATTTTGTTATCATGAAAAAGTGGAAAGAGACAACTCACCTCGGTCCTTATTTCATTCAATATGTTTCTAACTTTCAGTAATCAGGTGTAGTCATGATTTAGAAATTATAGGAACTCAATCAGTCACATGGTGATACTGTTCATGCTTCCAAATAAATGTATCTTTTATTGTAGGTAATGTGGGGCGTAATCTGTTATGATCTCTGGTAGATGATGAAGTAAAGGTAGTTTCGTTTCTAATGTTACGTAGTGTGCTCCTGAATTCTGTCGATATAGGACTTGAGTATTCTCTCTGTTTGTCATAACATCACTAACTGTACATCCTTGTAACTACGTTGTATTATCTCCCTGTGGCATTAATTGAATCGGTTTTTGTTTTCCTATTCAAGGTTTTATTTATTTTGACTCCGTTTTTTCATCCTGTTAGTACTTAAGTCCATATGCTTAGTTACGAGCAGTGTAGTTTCAGTTAGGCTAAGCTATGGTCTTAAACTCTTAATAAGTGACAAGTACCAAATTATTGTACATATCTATCTGCTCATGAGATAAGTTCAGGGTGTAAAATAAATTGTATTGAGGTTGTAGTCTTTGTTAATACTTAATAGCACAGCTGTGTATGTTTGTAGATTCTTTTTAGAGCTCAGAAGAAAGAGACACAATTTTCTATTACTGTTTACTGTAATTTGAATCAGTGACAACTTGCGAAAACATTTGAAAAGATCTGGAGCTTGATTCCATTTTCTTTATCTGGTTTTCAGATTTAGTGTTTATCAGTTAGTGACCATTTGATATTTGAGATGAATAATTTTGCTGACATATAATCTTGCATTGGTCAGGGGTAACTTGAGCCTTATGGTCTTGCCAACATCTGATTTGCGACTCTCGTTTACTGGAGACAATGGTCATTCAGAACAACTCTTTACTTATACCAACAAATCTCAATGCTCGGCGGTGTCAATTGAGGAGATAACTGCAGACAACTCTGGTAGATCTTTTGTTATAAAGATTGCAGATGGCAATGCTTTTTACTTTTGGTGCTCAGAGAAGTCTAAACTTTTGGGAACTGAATTGCGTAGGAAGGTTTGTGAGATGGAAGATGATGTTGTTTTTGTAAATACATGTTTGTTTTGTATCTAAATTTTTCTCATATTTCTTGTTTACTGTTTTTACTGTGTTAGATGAAAGATTTGATCAGGAAGAAGCCATCAATCTCAGAACTGACTGGGATTGAAGAATCACGTCTTGGCTCTGTTGCTTCCCATCTCCGTTTATATCTCATGGGTTCAGTGGTTCCTAACATCAAAGGCTGTCCAGTGCAAACTCCTGACTCGCCATCGTCTTCTGGCTCTTCTGACACAGCTGCTTCATCCTCTTCTAGTGCATCATCGAAATCCATTAGAGCACGCCATGGCGGGGCTCAACCGACAAAGACCCAAGGAAGCCTCAGCCCTAGATCAAGCTCTTTCAAAGAAAACACTCTGAGGAACTCTTCTCTACGCATCTCTTCAAGAGATAAATCAAAGCGACGTAGTGAAAGCTATTTCTCAACCCTTGATGATTTACACATCGCATCCATCCCTACCAACATTGTAGAGGGTTTTATCCAGTCAGAAGGAGAAAGTGAAGAAGAAGCTGCAGAGGACACTAATAGAATCTTCCAACTTCTCGCTTCTGAGGCAGGACCGAGTACAATGACCATACCACCCCAATTTCCTTTGAAGAAGATGGGTCCACCAGTGTTCTCTCCTTATTACTGCTGGTGCCCTCCAAACACCTCATCGCTTCACGCACCATCTGCATCTTATCAGTTCCCTCCACTATCCATCGAGCTACCTTCACTTCCGCCTCTTTCCTCCTTATTACCAGCATCAGGTTCGGATGCGTTCTTGATTTCGTCATCACCGCTCGATCTCTCTGACATCCCTCCGTTACCTCTAGTCCACCACATACCCATTCCGGGTTCATCATCATCCTCATCGTCTCAGCAGATGATGATTCCTATAATGTGTGACCCTATCGTTCATATCCCAGTTATCGATATATGCTCTTCAGGGCAAGGCTATCTGGTAAGTGCGGGACCCTCTGGGATGATGATACCGACAAGCATCCCTACGCTTCCGGTGGAGAATGATTCGTTGGTTGAGAAAGGAGCAAGAGAAACACTGCGATTGCTGATAAGCGGAGCCAATGCAACAACTGTTGCTCCTTTGAACAACCATGGAAATAGTATTCTCGTTGCTACAGGGAGCAGAGGTCTATACAGTGCGGCTCGGGACGTGAGTGGTGTGAGCTTGTTTGCACCGATTGGGTTGCAACAACCAAGTCCAGGTGATGGAGGAGATGGTCGAGTGGATGTTGGTGGTGAGAGTGCGAGCTCAGGCGAAGCAGTGCCTGTGCCGCCTAGAGAAACTTCTGGTTAGTTTTTTGGGTGTGTCTTTCCGAAATAGAGGAATCTAAGAAGTGTATAGAATATTGGGCGTGTCAAATTCGTCTCTCGCTTAGTTTTTTGTTTTGTTCAGCCCAGCTCTTTTGTTTCAGGTGTAATTAGTTCGTTTTTTTTTGGGAGGTCGCTTATTATCTTTCTTTGTTATTTTCGAATCTCAATGTGAGCCAACAGATATGATAAATAATAGAATGAAGCTGTTTAGCAAATTAATGCTCTTGAGACTCTGAAAAAGTAAAATAGGAATGATGGTAAAATTTATAAAACGGCATATATTTGTTTTCTTTCAGAATCGTATTGTTTTTTTTTTTTTTTTTTTTGTCAACTTGTTAATAGATAAATAAATCAAAGTGTTTTGTTTGGTTAAATAAACAAAGGTTAAACCTAAGTGTTCAGAATTAGCATCAGCTTTGATTCGGTGGAGAAGCCACTACAAGTTTATGCTGACGGAGTTATGGAGGTGAAGATTTTCATCATGTGTATTGTCCTTAAGCCTAACACATGATTCGAAAGACCATGCATGCTATGAAGCAGTTTTCTTTACTTTTCACCATATCATCATGTTCCAATCAAAACGAGTGTCTAAGAGAAGTGTTTAACGAATTTCATGGAACCTTAGCCACCTAAACTGTCCAAGAAATCTTTACACAACCTTGTTCGGATGATCCGACAAACATCTGATCCGAGCAAATTCCATATATATTATGAGTTAGTCATCAATTTTCTTTAAGGAACAATACTTTTGACGTAAAAATTGGTGTAAGAGAAAGATTCGACGAATTTTATAGAACCTTGGCCAGATATATCGCATTGAGAAGTTAGATCAAGACTAATTCTATAAATATTTTTGAAAGAAAAATAACTCAACATTACTGAACTCTTTAATTCAATTTATACATATTTGTATTGGTCGTTGCCTATACACTAAATCATGTAAGAAATACTAATACACATATCTTATTTTATAGTATAAATTTTGTATACCAGGAATTTGTTCGCATGGTGCGCGAAGTAGTTGCGTGAGAGAATAAGACTAAGTGCATACTGAAACCAAATCCTACAAAGGTAAAGAACGCAAGCAGTATTGAAAAATTTAAAGAGAAAACAAAGTTCATTTCTAATCGTTAGGCTCAATCTTTGGCTTCGTAGTTGGGCTTGGTTCACCAATTTTGGTTCACCAATTATCATTGGCAAGTGAAGAAGTAATACTCTTGTGAGAAGACATTCCAGTCTAACACTCTTAAAACAACAGGCGGTTAGGAAATGACAAATTGATGAATAATTACAATAAGTTAGATTTGGGAAGACGATAGGACATACATGTTTGGAAGATCAGTTTCAATGTGCATGATTAATATTCCGAATCATACCAGTATGCCCGGTGGTACAAATCATTGGAAAAAAGAGACCAATCAATAAAATATTTTTACCTTCAATCTATACAAAAAGAGATACAATCAAAGAGGACAATCCTAGCCCCACATGATAAGACGAAGTAGATGAATGATTATGGTTTATAACTTTAGGTTGAGGTTCCATGATCCTAAAGAATTGTGCTCATGCTCATGACTGAATTATAGAAGCAAACCCATGCTCCTAGTGAGATTCAGTGTTTTGTTTCACAACACGAAGAACCTGAAAACCAAACCAATCTATGAGTTTAATGTGATTCATCTCGAGATTGATATGTTACCCATAAGAAGTGACACAACTCTTCATGTAAGTGAAGATCAAACTTTTTGCAAAAACTCTTTCGCTTCCTCTTCTCCCATTTCACTTCCATTTGTTACAATGGAATATACATATATTGTTACAATGGAATATATATATATATATATATATATATATATATTTACATGTGGTTGGTAATATTATCATGATAAAACTAAAGCTCAATTATACAAAACTACAAGCATAAACAAACCCGATGGAGGAAATCGACAAAACCTAGGTGAAAAACACCATTTACATACGAACTCAAGACTATCAAACAACACCACCCTGATATATTATACCAAATGGAGATCGCTAAATCCATGTCTTATGGCACATAATGCTACAACATCGACCAATCGATGACACCAAATGTCACAACTCCGGCCAAGTGAGACCAAACTCTTTTCCTCCTTGACAATAGAGATGTACTTTAAATTACCAGATGAATCGTCGTGCATATGATAGAAATACACCACTAATCAGATAATAACACCTAACCTAGATTCCTACACATCTTAGCACTGTAACCTTAGTCACCCAAATTCCCTGCAGAGAGAAGCCAAAGCTTCACTTGCAACACCTAAACCAATGCATACTCTCAAACCCACAAACAAAGACTAGATTCCCATCACTAACTAAAATTGAGGACCCTATACAACTAAAATCTTGCTTCAGTTATTCTCCTTGCGTAGATGAACCAAAGTGATCTCGACATAAATAGTATATGTTATAACGACGACGACATTCACACCAACACCACAAACCCGAAGTGAGTCTTGCCGTCCTCAAAGAAAAATCAAACCCAAGTCTTGGTAGTTACTAATGTAGTGACGAGTTAGGGCACACACCTATCTATCACAAATCATTGGCAGCCTAAAACCCACACAACAAGACAAAATTACCAAAGCAAATACCCGAAAGGACACAAAGATTCCATCCCAACGAATATTCAAGACGCGAAACCAAGCATAGAAACCGGACAAAGGTTCCGGTCAATACCAAGGAGCAAATAGAAGGAAAGAAATAACCTTCTTCAATGAGACACAAATGACCAACCACAAAGAGACATGACCAAGTCAGAGGCTGTTCTCGAACCATCAGACCAAGTCAGGAAATCACTCTTGTGGTCAGAATATCACTGAGCAGAGCATGGCTAGGCCGTCTTTGATTCGAAACAAAGACACCATTACGAGTAGAATTCTTGAAATAGCAACAGATTTTATGTAGTTATAACTAAAAATTTGTGGCTATTTCAATATAACCACACAAAAAATTAGTTGTTACAGAGCCGTGTTCGTGGCTATATGACAATGGATGTGGCCACGAACCGTATTCGTTGCTATTTAGCCATGATGTGGACTATATAGCTATTAATGTTTGTTGCTTATCGTTAGCTATATAGCCAAATTTAAGTCGTAGTTAGTTTGTGGCTCTATAGCCAGGGTCTGACCCCGGTTTTCCATAAATCTCTTTTTCCACGATTTTCGTGGTTAATATTCTTATAGCCATATGTAGTTTGTGGCTAATTCATGATTTTAACGTAGTTTTTTACTAGTGCATGTAGGTTTTACTGTGTCAGGTTAAGAGCCGTCCTCACACTTCCACTCTAAAGACACTGAAAAAATCGTTAATGGGCTCAAATCTAGTAAAGGAGCAACTGAGACCATATCTAACCATGACCTCAATCATCACCGAACCCTATTAGAGTCCAAAATCACTGGAGAGAATTGATTGGTATTGTATAAAGTAGAGGGGATAGGGTCTCCCGACACCAACAAGAAGATGTCACAGCTAACGGTGAAGAAAAATCTGATCTTCATTAAAGAGGCGATTGTTAGAGTTTTGATCTTTGTCAAAAGAGATTTTATTTTCTATTTTTGGTTTTGTCCACAAAATAATTAATTGGTTCTATGTTAGTTTTCCAATATTTCACACTACAAATACTTTGTATGAGAATTTTTCTTTTTCATAAATAAATATTTGGTAAGAATCAACTTATCACCCCTATAAAATAACTTTATCAAGAAAAAAAGATTCATTTTTGGTTAGAATCAGATTATTACCCTAATATTTAATGTTCCCATCGAATAAGTTACAGCTGATTGGTTATTATTCTGCTGATGTTGTCGTATAGCGAGATCTAGCCACTTGAAAATATAGCCGGATCGCATCTCCACCGTCAACTTCTCTGTATCATCCATCAAATTAATATTCTCCAACTTTGATCCATAATATTAACCAAACGATATTTGATTCCTCTCCCACTTTCTTCCTCCCAATCCGCCTCTGCTTCCTACGCGTGTCGCTTCTCTTCACTCTCATCCTTATACCTCATGCTCTCAGGATCTCTCTCCGGCTGCTTCTCCGATTTTCCGGCTTGCCGGATCTACGCTTCTTCTTTCCACTCTGTCTTCTCTTTTAGTCTGGATCCGCGGCGTTTCTGTTGAAGATTCGCCCTCGATTTGCAATCGAAACCCGTTTACTGCTCCACGGTGTTGGAAACCTGGCCGAATATCTGGAGATTTGACCGGATTAATTGAATCTCGAGGATTTCGTTTTTTGGTTTCTCGATCCTGTTCAAGGATGGAGGATCCCGATATCAAGAGGTGTAGATTGAGCTCCGTGACCGTGGATGACGTCATCGAGCAAGTCATGCCGTACATCACAGAGTCTAAGGATCGCGATTCAGCGTCGCTGGTGTGCCGGAGATGGTTCAAGCTTGACTCCGAGACAAGGGAGCACGTGACGATGGCACTCTGCTACACGGCTACGCCCGATCGACTGAGCCATCGGTTTCCGAACCTGAGGTCACTCAAGCTTAAAGGAAAGCCTAGAGCTGCTATGTTCAATCTCATACCGGAGAACTGGGGAGGATATGTCACCCCTTGGGTGAAAGAGATATCCACCTCGCTAAGGCAGCTCAAATCAGTGCACTTCCGGCGAATGATTGTCAGCGATTTGGATCTCGATGTTCTTGCTAGAGCGAGATTAGATGAACTCGAGGCTTTGAAGCTCGATAAGTGCTCTGGCTTCTCTACAGATGGACTGTTGAGCATAGTTAGACACTGCAGGTACTGTTTGACTTTTGACTATCACTTTTGTTTCTGAGGTTTATCACATCTTTTTTTGCAACTCACTACACCTGTCATTTCCTACTTCGACTAGAACAAAATTTCACTTGCCTCTTTTTTCGTTCTTTGATGTTTAAAAGAAAGTATCTTCAAGATTGTTTCTTTGAGGCTCTGATTTATATTTAGCTTAACTGGGTAAAGTATGAACGTAGGTCCGTACTGTTTTCGTCTTTGGTGATTTATTGTTGAAGCTTATTTTGTTTGATATCTTGCTACAGTCTGCAGTTGTAGGTATAAACCTTGATGTGGATTTATCTGCAATCTATTATTTCCCCTTTTGGGAACCGTACTTTATTTGGTTTTCTACTACAGTTTGAAAGCAAAATATTGCTTTCTGACATGGAATCTCTGAGACTTTGTGTGAATTATGTCGTTCTTGCATCCTTGATTTGGTTGCCGCTTTTATTCATAAGCTGAAAATCCAAATATCTTAAGTTGCTCACTTTCTTCTTCCGCTTATTGTTGTCTTCAGGAAAATAAAAACATTGTTAATGGAAGAGAGTTCTTTTGTTGAAAAGGATGGTGAGTGGCTTCATGAGCTTGCTAAGAACAATACAACTCTTGAGGTTTTAAATTTCTACATGACTGAGTTTGCCAAAATCAGCCCTCAAGATTTGGAAAGTATAGCTAGAAACTGCCGCTCTCTGGTTTCCGTAAAGGTCGGTGACTTTGAGATTTTGGAGCTAGTTGGTTTTTTTAAAGCTGCAACCAATCTTCAAGAGTTTTGTGGTGGCTCCTTAAATGAAGATATTGGAAGACCTGAGAAATACATGAATCTGACTTTCCCTCCAAAACTATGCCGCTTGGGTCTCTCTTACATGGGACCTAATGAAATGCCAATACTATTTCCATTCGCTGCACAAATCAAGAAGCTGGATTTGCTTTACGCATTGCTCGAAACTGAGGATCACTGTACACTAATCCAAAAGTGTCCTAATTTGGAAGTTCTCGAGGTAAATACTTCTTTTTTTTATTGATTCTCTTTACATATAGCTTAAAGACTGATAATTCATGTTTTGTGTTTTCAGACAAGGAATGTAATCGGAGATAGGGGTCTAGAAGTTCTTGCACAGCACTGTAAGCAGTTGAAACGGCTGAGAATCGAACGAGGTGCAGATGAACAAGGAATGGAAGACGAAGGAGGGTTAGTCTCACAAAGAGGATTGATCGCTTTAGCTCAGGGCTGTCAAGAGCTAGAGTACATGGCTGTGTACGTGTCAGACATAACAAACGAATCTCTCGAAAGCATAGGCACATATCTAAAAAACCTTTGCGACTTCCGTCTCGTCTTACTCGACCGGGAAGAGAGAATCACAGATTTGCCACTAGACAATGGAGTCAGGTCGCTATTGATCGGATGCAAGAAACTAAGAAGGTTTGCATTCTATCTGAGACAAGGAGGTTTAACCGATGTAGGGTTAAGCTACATAGGACAGTACAGTCCAAACGTGACGTGGATGCTATTGGGTTACGTTGGTGAATCAGATGAAGGTTTAATGGAATTCTCAAGAGGTTGTCCGAATCTACAGAAGCTAGAGATGAGAGGTTGTTGTTTCAGCGAACGAGCAATCGCTGCATCGGTTATGAAATTGCCGTCGTTGAGATACCTTTGGGTACAAGGTTACAGAGCATCGATGACGGGACAAGATCTGATGATGATGGCTAGACCGTACTGGAATATCGAACTGATTCCGTCGAGGAGAATCCCGGAAGTGAATCAGCTTGGAGAGGTAAGAGAGATGGAACATCCGGCTCATATATTGGCTTATTACTCTTTGGCTGGTCAGAGAACAGATTGTCCACCAACAGTTAGAGTGTTGAAGGAGCCATGATGATATTTGACCAAAAGAGAGAAAAAAAGGTTTGTATATAAAGGTTTGGTTTATCTTTATTTGATTTTTAGTCTGGAGTTTTGGGGTTTTCCATGAACTTTGTTTGTACCTTGGTTCTTTTTTTTTTGCTTTTGTTGTATCGTCGATTGTTTTTTGAGAGATTACATAGAGTCTTTGTTTGTATGAGCATCACTTTTTGCCACGGGGGGTCTTTCTACTCTTTCTTTTCTGAATAAAAACCCCAAGAATTTTAGAGATATTTTCTGTCTTTTTTTTTTTTTTTTAACTTTATTATCAATGATCGATGGTTCTGGTAGATTACATATTTTGATTTGATTTGACATTTGGAAGTTGGAAGTCGACCCTAGTACCATTATGTAGTGACATAAATGAGAAACTCCATAATTTAAAGTAACGTACGATATGACAGGAAAACATGAGTTGTAGAAAACTTTAAAGGTTGTGAGAAACTTCATAATGGACTTTAAATGCCTTTCTTGTTGGCTCTTTGCGGCGACTTTGGGAAACTTTAATTCTTGGTTATATATAATGAAATAATTTCATAGATGGAAACTTTAATTCTTGGTTCTGACAAAAAATTACTGAAGAAGCGTGATTATAACGGAATCTATAAACAATAGGTGCTATACATTATACAGGAACAAATAATTGTTCGGGTATGAAAATGCACCTGATTCTGACATAACAAAAAAGAAACCACTGGCCCTTTCACAAGATTCCCAATGTCTTGTAATATACAGAAAATATATGTATACGATAATTAAATTAATACTAGGAGAGAGGGGGATTTTTTTTTAAGGAGTGACGCAAAGTCAGGTATCGTCAAGAGGTGAAAGAAGGAGAATGATGGAAGAGTAACTGAGCATTGGATACATATTCGCATCTAAGAAATGCCTATACTGTTTCATCGCCGTTTCTCTCCCTGGAAGGTCCGGTGTTATGCAGTCGTACGGGCTCGGTTTGCTCGTGTCTATATACGGCTCCCATCTGTATCCAGGCCTGTTAGGTAGTGAAACTAGCGTGGCTAAATGACTCGCGTTGAAAGCCACGTAGATTTCTCTCTTGACAGAATCCACCAGTGAAAATGCAACGAGTCGACTTGTCTCAGACCAATCTGGCATCCCAGGAGCAATACCATGCCATTGCAGACGCTTTGCTGTTGGGAAATCGTTCAGGCCTAGTGATTCACACTCACTATAAGAAAGCATATAAAACCATGTCAAGTAAAGAATCTAAGCAATAAAAAAGCGAACTGTTTATAAAAGTAGATTACGTACTCGCGGAACTTTATAAGAAGACGGCAAAATCTGAAAATGTCAGAATCTGCTTCTTCCTTTTTATCCCACCGAAAATAATTCATCTGCAAAAGATTTGTGTTAAAACATTATTGGAAAAAGCTTAGAATGAAAACCAGGCTTAAAAGATCAATCCAGAAACAAAGCATTAAGGGATTACATAGTTGTCATGGCAATAGGTGTTGTTGTTTCCCCCTTTTGTATGGCCATATTCATCTCCCATGTACATCATTGGGACACCCTGGTGTAAAATAGTTCAGAAAGACAAGGTAAAAGAGTTAACAGCACATAGTTCAATGAGCATAACATCATTCAAAGGCAGGAACTGATATAAACAAAGTAAGTTTTACTTGGGAAACCATGAGGCAAACAATGAAATTCCGCATCTGCCGTTTCCTTAATCTCTTCACTGAGATGCTCGCAAAGTCTCCCTCCTACAGCACCGTCCCAATTAAACGAAACCTTTTTTAAGTTTAGGTAAATGTGTAATAGCTATTTTCATTTCAGAATATAAACATTCTACAAAAGATCTCTTGATGATATAATAGACACTGAATTACATAACTCATGAAGGGGAATAGAACAGGATAATCCAACCAAATATTCTGAGTTTTTTAATCAGCAGAAAACAAAATTCGACGCCATTGCACAAAATTAATGTTTTACCTCTCCACAGTTCCAGCTGTAATTGTGATTCTCTCCATCATTGTTATCTTCTCCATTTGCCAGGTTATTCTTATTGTTGTAAGTTACTAAATCTGCCAAAGTAAATCCGTCGTGCGCACATACAAAATTGATGCTGTGCCAAGGTTTCCTACCTCCCTGATGCATAGACAAAGTCGGGTATCAATAAGATACACAACAAAAACATGAAGCTTCTCAGACAAAACAACCAGAACACCATAAATATTAGTTATGTATGTATCTGAAATATGCATGAATAAGAACATTCCACAATCCTAATTTTCAGCACTTATAGCAGCCCATTGGTAAACCCTACCCTAATTAGATATTAGACAAATCCAGATACACCAGTATAGTAGAAGTTAAGGTTACCTGGTACAAATTTGGGCTTCCACAGAGACATTCAGCAAAAGCACCCGAAAATCCATCAGTGCCTTTTATGAACTGCCTCACAACATCCCGGAACTGAAATGGACAAGAATTTCACTCTCCCATATTAAATTCACAAAGGCACACAAAAAAAAAGGAAGGTGCCACTATAATTGAACATTTATATATTGTTTTCACATGTCAGAAAGGTTGTCTATTGGCTAATCCGATTACGACTTCCATTTTCGTCGCTATTACAAGCTGGCATACGTTTCCATTCATCACTAGTACAGGCAGATCACATACGATGTCATTTAAAAAAAAAATTGATTACAGCTGATTCTAAGTCAACAGAGAGATAGATGCCTGAACATCCTACAAGAATAACCATAAAAAATTAAATCACATTAGGCTTGAAACCTTTAAACAGTGCGACTACTATTTTCTGTATCCCACGTTACGATCTGTATCAGTTTACCTATAAGATAACTTCAAGCAAATGTTTCTATATGTCACGGATATCTCAAAACAATTAAAAATAAAACACGTAATTTATACTTTAAATATATTTATTGACCTTTCCATTCCACTCAGACCAAATACCCCAGTGTGGAAACAGGCCAACTTGGTATAGCCCACCCGCATCCCATGCTTCAGCTATTAGCTGTTTGCAAAGATTAAACATCCCATAGTTTTAACATTGGCGAATGTATTTATATTCAACAACAACATCAATAGAACTAGTTCATTACCTTAACACCACGGAGTATTGGATCATTACTAATCATGTCAATCACTGGAGGGCAGCTAATAGGGGTCCCAGTCGTCAGCAAATCACCTTCTACATCAGCCCCATAGACATTGGATGCATCCCAAAGGCTAACAAGAATAGAGCAATAAATATTCCAGAAACACATGGAACAAACAAGCACTCATGACATACTCTTGAACATTTGCACCTGCTGCTCCTTGACATGATTGAACCAAGATCAAAGCGGAAGCCGTCTACATGCATTTCTGTTACCCAATATCTGTTTAAAGAGAAAGCCACAGGCTTAGAAAGCATTTTGAGGAAAAAAAAGCATGAAATAATTAGTTCTCGGAAATCAAGCTAGTGTAAGGTTTCTTTAGGCATCAGAAGCAGGTAAACTCAAAATAGTTAATTCAAAGTACCCAAGGTAGAATACGAGGATCCCATTATATTGTACATAAAAAAATTGTCTATAAATATCTATGTCATAAAGAACACCTAGACATTAGACCAGAGGTATATTAGAATGTGTACCACGAGACCATGAGAGTTCGCAAGTACAGCAATAGAATATAGCAGACTTGATTTGAAAAACAGCAAAGCAATACATCTACCCTATTGGAGCTACCTCAGGCAATCCACTATGAATTGACGCACCACAGGATGATTGCAGTTGAATGTATTACCACAGCCTGAATAATTATAGAACTCGCCCTGTTAAAATCACAAAAATACGCATAAATTTTTGGTACATTAATAAAGAATCGTATGAGAATCAGGAGCATGAGACTACAAACCAGAAGACCAAAAGCATTATGGGTGTTGAGTTAGATGTTATCAACTTATCATTGGGTGGAATATATTCTACCTCGCTCAATCTATCAGAGTTATATTAATGTCATGCTGAAAAACCCAAAAGGAGGTTCCTACAGGTTTCTGATGCATAACAAGTTACTGGAACGACCAATTACCAGAATCAGAAAAGCGAATTAGTTTATTGAGTGTATTTTATGTTTTAACTAGCGGAGGAGAAGGAGTCCTAAATATCAGATTTGTACTCCACCGATCTTTTGACTGTCTCTTGTTCCTAAGCAGTGAAACTCTCGAAAAAGAAACACATGATTGCTTGATGAGCATTACCTTTGGAGCAAGCATGTAATAGACACTGTTATCAACTCCTCTAAATGAGAAAATGGGTCCTTTTTCATTGCCTTCGGCTGTGTGGTTCAAAACGACATCCATGATAACCTGCTTAAAATCTATCAAGAACTGCATATTTAAACCTAATAACAAATATTTTAGCAACTTGGAAACTACGTTGTCACCTCAATTCCTCGTTTATGTGCTTCTTTAACAAGAATTTTGAACTCATTTATGGCTCTTCCAGCAATGTTGCGAGAGCTTGCTGATGAGTATCTGATCATGGGCGAGAAGAACCCAATGGTAGAGTAACCCCAAAAATTTACCCTGAACAAGCAAGACAACCTGATTAGACATGCCATGTATGTCTCGGAATGCAACATATAACCAAGTAACTTTTTCGAAGCTAAAGATGGTATGGTTTCATAGGGAGAGCTTGCTCAATCTATGTATTCCAGATATGTGATATTATCTGTGTACATTAATCGAAAGTTTCCTGAGACAACAACAATCCTAGAAGAAGAATTTCTTGAAATTAATTGATACATGCTAGCAATCAGATATGTTAACTACAAATCGTTTTACTACGTAGTTTGCTCATCCCAGTATTCACCCAATAAAAAGCTGACAAAGCAAAATCTACCAGCCGGAAATTTGGTCACTAATCGAAGGCATCTGGTCAAATGGCATACCTATGGTCTCCCAATATCGTATTGTAGCTGTAATACTCCAGCTCATTAAACTCGTGACATGGCATCAATTCTATGCAATTTATTCCAAGCTCCTGTCAATAATTTAAAGTTGACAGCCCAAATCTCTACTTAATAATATGTAAAAAGTCTTTGATAGCCAGTACCTGCAAATGGTCAAGCTTCTCTGCAAGACCCTGATATGTGCCAGGGAATTCAATTTTGCTAGATTCGTGCCTTGTGAAACCTCGTACATGCATTTCATAGATGACAAGATCCTTCTGTGAAATTTTCAAATGCATATCTCCTTCCCAATCAAACTGAATAGCAGCAAAGAACAATAAAATCACTTGTCAAGTTTTTATTCAAGAACTAGATCACCAATATTAACTCTATATCATTCAAAAGTAGCATTAGAATAGTCTTATAGATATGATGGTACCTCTTCATCAAGAGTAGGCACCATACACGCCATTTGAGGCCAACAATTTCCATCAGGTCCCAAAACTCCAAACTCATCTCTGCTTATAATTGCCTTACCAAACCAAAACCATAGGGAAAAGGTTATATAACCAGTAAAATTGGACGAAAAGAAGAGAATTTTTCAACTGCGCTACTTAAATTACTCAGGAAACTTCAAATTTCAGTTACCTTAGCGTAAGGATCCAATAAAATATTGGAGTCGTCATAATAGTGGCCTTCTTCTGGAGAAAACTTCCCGTCAAATCTGTAACCATACAACATATCTTTGAAATCTCCCTTCAAATACACATGCCAGACATGCCCGGTTCTATTAGTTGATGGATCTAGCTGAATCTCCCCCGTCACTTTGTTCTGCAACGTCAAATTAAAACAACAACAAAAAAGGTTTTAAGGAAAGGCCAGTTAAATCGAATTAAGAACAACAGTCGCGTCGTGAAAGCTGAACCTGACGGAGATCGGAGAGAGAAATCAAGCATATGGTGGCGGAAATGGAGTTTGCGGAGTAGATTGAGAAATTGACGCCGTCGCCTCTGACGGTGGCGCCGAATGGGGAAGGAAGTCCATCGGAGACCACAAACCTCTCTGATTTACGAGGTTTCTCCACTACGGCGATGTTTTCAGCCCCAACAGTGGCTTCGCTGCTCTTTCCGGCTCTTGCGGAAAGCGACAGTGGCCGCGAAGCCGACCGTAATAGGCACCTGGGCGCGTGGATTTTAGGAAAGGCAAAATTAGAGAAGAGAACGTTGAGCTTGGTGCGATGGAGAAAACTGGAGCTGCATTTGATTGCATCCATGGATGCTCTACGAGCTTCCTTTGTAACGACTCAAAGGAATGAAAGAGATACGACGGAGTGTTGACACTCAAGAGTGATCATTTGATCTTCTATTTTCTTTCACAAGAAATTTCCAAAAACATAAAAAATTCCACTTAATAATAAAATATGTGAAAATGCCGGAACGATTCTAGTGGAGAATCTTAACCAATCAAACCAAGGGAAAACTCCCCAAAAAAGTTTTAACTTAATTTTGGTTAGAGATATTATTTTTCACATCTATAATAAAAACTTAACAGAAAACTTAGTAATCCAAATCGAAGGAAAACAGTTTACATATGTAAAATCTATACCGCAAACAGAAACATTACATGTCAAACAAAATGTCTTACCATTAAGCTTCCGAAGAATAAAAGGAAATGAAAAGTCTTGGAATTATCTTCTAAGGTTGCAAAAATTTGTGAGTGGTGCAAAAGTAGGCCAATTTTCCATCTTGAATGTCATCTTCATGAGCTTTGAGCAATTTTTCTAGAACGTCATCACTAATTCTTGCTAGACAATCATACACTCCATCGCCCATAGAAGGATCTCCATCTCTGCGTGAAGCAGACATAAACTTTGTATCATGCCTTTGGTGCCCATTAGAGTTGTCGAATTGTTCGGGCTACTTAGCCACCATCCCAAACCCGCAAAATGGCCGTCTTTCTTCCATGATCCATCATCTAGCAAACCCTTCCTGTTACGGAGGAACTGATACCTTGAGTAGGTAGGTTCGTTTGATTTTGATCGATCTCTCACTCTAGATGCGATGACTATTCTCTCCTTCGAACGACCTATAAAAAGACTTTGGTGACTCACACCTTTCTCCTGATAATTTCCGCACATTCTCATACACACTCAACAACTTCTCCACGCAAGCATCTTCTTTGGCTCGTAACAGTTTCAACATGTTCAAAATCTTGTTCCTTGCTATAACCAAATCAAGCATTCTTAAAACAATCAAAACTCCATGGACTCGACTATTCACTTCTTGCAATTCCTTTTCTTGCTTCTGCTTGTGTAAATTTTCTTCGATTTCTATTTCTCGGACGGCTATTTGACTCTGCAAATGCTGAAATATCAAACTATTTGGATCGTCCCTTTCCCCTTACGTCAATCTACATATATATACACAGGCAGTACCAAACTTTAGTTGATAAAAATAGCTTCCTTTGTATTTATAAATTCATTTAAAAAGAGGTTTTTGAATATCTAAAAACTTGTTCGAATGGATAATTTGCAAGATGGTTCTACTGATCTAAAATTTGAAACTTAGGCTCCATTTCCAACAACTTGTACAAACGAATGAATGCAGCAATCGAGTAGAAAGAAACAAATAAAGGGTACAAAAGGTCAAAAAATTAGGCTCCGTTTTCAAATAAAGGACATGCTCCATCTAACCACTTTAAAATCCATATAATCAAACTCTCTGAAACTCTTTTTTTTTTACATGGGGTATATATGGTGATATATTCAATCAATCACAGAAGTTTCAAACAAAATATATAAGTTAAGCAAGAGCCTATCACATTCTTTCCCCCTCACTGGCTACTCTTCGTTGACCCATTTCATCCAGCAGCTTACGAAAAAAAACGAAAACAAAACCGTAAACATCGAAAATAAGGGCGTTCAAGGATGTAGTACACTTACCATAGCATATTTCAAGCTAGTTTGCATCCAAACAACACAATTCGTGCATTTGATTTTGTCGGCTTGAGCTTCACTGTCGTCTCCCATTTCGGTGACAATTCACTGAAAAAGGTTTGAATCCACACAGCTACGAGCTGTCGACCAACCTTAATTTACTATCTCGCCACAAAAAATAACACATTTTCTCACTTTGTATGATTAGGATTTAGGGCTCGTCATTTAGGTTTCGAAATTAGAGAATTTTGATTTTGATTTTGGGCATTTTTTTTCACCGAGAACAAGAAATCGTGTTGTTTTCAACAAAAACAATACGCTGCGTTTTCATTTAAAGGTGGCCAGTCAAATTTTAACGACATCATAAACGGAGAGGATAAATTGTTGACGGAGCCAAACGTTAGAGGTTTAAATATTAAATCTTTAATTGGGGGTTTTTTCACTATTGATTTTTTTAAGAGTTTTTTTTACTAAAAATCCTAATTTTCAATTCAATAAAACCTCAAAATTTTCGATGGTCTCACAAACATTCAGCGTCAAATATATTATTACTAACATAAATTCAAATAAGAAATTAAACAATAATCAAACAAGTATTTATTTAGAAAATTGATCGACCCATGAAAATAGAAGATTTCTTAACGAATAAATGCAATCTACCACATTAAATAGAACAAAGTAAAATTGTCCAGTGGAATGAATTGAAAAGTCAAATCAAATAAATCTCTAGAAACACATTCCAAAAATATTTTCATGTTTTGTTTGGGGAAGACAGAAGCATCTCCTAATCACTACTGAAACATCTTGATGTATATAGTTCGTTATCACATCAACACTCAGTATGATATGAATAAATTTGATGCCTCACATACGAAAACGTTATGTGTTTCACAACCAACTCTTTCACATCAATAAAAATGGTATCATAGTCACCGGAAGTTTATTTGAAGTAGTTTTTCATTCGGTAGAAATATGCTGGAACCTTTGTATGATGAAAGATCCATTTTCTAGAATTCTTTTACGGGAGATAATTTTGTCGGAAAAAAATGAGTAAGGTTTTACAGAGAATTCGTGAACATTTCATGGCTGATGTAGAAGAAATCACACCTTCAATTCTATTTGAAAGAGAAAACTAATTGTGGTTCTAGCAAAATTTGTACAATTGAAATGATAATGACATTAAGAAATTTGATATTACAATTAAGATTTTGTTTAATAGATTTCCATAGAATATTACAATTAAGATTTTCATTATGACAGTTATATAGATATAAAAATTAACAAGAACATTTCAATTAAAATAAATATGTATTTAGAAGTTTAGAATGTAAAATAAATAATATTTTAATGTTACTACGAAGTTGAAAATGTTATTACAATGTTTTTTTGGAGAATACACTAAAATATTAATAAAATATTTTTGTCTTCAAACATTTTTCCAAAGGGAGCACCATCATCTCCATCATCAGTTCCTTCGAAATCGATTAGTCAGTTTGGGATCAAATCACACTTAATCTTCAATGTTTTTCTTAGTTATACGTGAACAATTCAATTTGAACTAAATTACATGAAATGTTAAAAATGAGTGTTAACTGTTAACTCATACTTAGGCGTTAATGGAAGTTAATTTAAGTTAACGATGAACAACGAAACGGTGTGGTTTTGGGGTTAATATTCTTGAAATACAGAATAACACGACGCCGTTTTTGTAAGTAACAAACGACGACGTTTTTGTAAGTAACAAACGACGACGTTTTCATAAGTCACAAACGACGCCGTTTTTATTTTTGACCATCTTCTTCATCGAGAACACAACAACAGAGGCGATTTTAGGGTGTATCGATATCTTTCTTCGAAGGTATCTACGTTTCTTGTCTCCAGATCAACAAATTTCGGTCTTGTTTGTCTTTCCTCAGAGGTATTTACTTTTATCTTGTTGGTTTTGTTTCGGATCGAGATTGTTTATGTTGGACTGATTGTCTCTGTGTGGGGTTTTCAGAATTTTGTCTCTTGGAATTTTCCTCAGAATGTTAATAATCAAGTCATAAACTATGTAATTAGCTTGTTTGTTGTATAGGGTTACTTTTGTGATCCCTCCGTTGATATTGAGATTGAGAAATTCGACACTGGTTTTCAGGTACAAATTTTATGGCTATGGCTGCCAAAAAAGTGGAAACATGTAGTGAAAAATCAATTAATTGCCTTCCAGATGATGTTTTGGGGCAGATATTGTCTTTGCTCCCTACTAAACTTGCTGCTTCCACATCTATTCTCTCAAAGCGGTGGAGGAATCTGTTGCCTATGGTTCACAACCTTGATCTGGATGATTCCACGGTCCTTTCTCCCAACAAAATAACAGTAACTCAAGTTTATCACTTCCTTGATTTCGTCGACAGAACCCTTGCATTGCTGGGCGATTCTCCCATCAAGAAATTCTTTTTGAAACGGAAAGCTCCAATCGACGAGTCTCGGTACAACCGTGTGATCCGCAATGTGCTGGACCGTGGACTGGTAGAATTACACTTGTCATCAGCAGTGTTTCCATGTATAGAGCCTGAGTTCTTCTTCAGCAATACATTGGTTAAACTCACTCTATCCGATGGATGTTATGGCCAAGACAATTCTCCTCCCGGCGGTGGTGTGCTTTTCCCTGCACTCAAATCGCTCTCTCTTTTTCAAGTGTGTTTTGATGCGTTTGCAGCTTCTGATTTGTATGACTGCCTCCTCTCTAGCCCTTTGCTTGAGGAATTTAACATATGCGATGCTGATCCTCATAGACCGGGTTGGGTAAGACAGGTCTCGGGTTCATCTATCAAGAGAATATCCGTTTTTTACCGTTCTCATGATCTACAAGACTACTCACGTGTTGTCATTGAGACCCCCAATCTTGTTTATCTTGACTACTCTAGTTACGTAGCACAAGATTATCTTGTTGAGTTGGATTCGCTTGTCGAGGCTAGACTGGATCTTATCTTATGGAAGTATAATGATTATATTCCAGAAGTAGATGAATATTTTGGGTATGATTCTACAAAAGGTGATGATTGGGGTGATGCAACCAAACTCATTGCAGCGATAAGGAATGTTGTGACCCTTCACTTGTCTGCTGATTCTCTCGAGGTCACTCTCTTCTTCTTCTTTTTGAAGTATATTGCTAGTCCCCTATTTACTTGTTTTCTTATTTTTTTGATCATCTGTTTGTTTGTATCATCAGGTGTTTTATTTCTGCTGTAAATCTATGCCCGAGTTCAACAACCTCGTTAAGTTATCTTTTGAGAGCAACAAAGAACGGGGTTGGCAAGTATTGCCACTTCTGCTCAAGAAATCTCCAAACCTAGAAACTCTAGTTATCAAGGTATGTCCCAAAACGAGTAAGCACATCTAACAAAGCTAAAGCAAATGTTTTCTGAAATGTGGTGTTTGTTATATATATTTTCTTTCAGGGTCTTGAGCATGAGATTACAGATCAATGTGGGGATGTATGTGAGTGCATTGATGAGAAGGAAAGTTGTTGTTTGTTGTCGTGTGGAGTGAAGGTGCTGAAGATATATGGGTATGGAGGAAGTTGTAGAGAATTGAAACAGATGAGACATTTCATGGAGAATTTGAGGTGTCTAGAACTTGTCAAAGTTAAGGTTCAAGTGGATGAGCAAGATGACTACTTGCCACTCGCCGATGACCTAATGAAGCTAGCTTCTTCTTCCAAGTGCAAGATCGAATTCATCTGATTCTCTTCACACTAGAGTTGCGTTACTTCATTTATTGTTTGTTTACTTTCCTTTTCACTATATATTATGAAAGACTTCTTTTTATGATTCATGTGAAATTCCCAGAAAAAGGTAGCCCTGGGCCTTTCACAAGATTCCCCATACAGAAAATGGTCGGTCAACTTTTTAACTTTTAAGATATGTATGTATATATAATGGAAGAGTCACTGAGCATTGGTAAACATAATTACATATTTGCATCTAAGAAATGCCTATATTGCTTCACCGCCGTTTCTCTCCCTGGAAGGTCCAGTCGCACGGGCTCGGTTTGCTCGTGTCCAGGTAGTGAAACTAGCGTGGCTAAATGACTCGCGTTGAAAGCCACGTAGATTTCTCTCTTGACAGAATCCACCAGTGAAAATGCAACGAGTCGACTTGTCTCAGACCAATCTGGCATCCCAGGAGCAATACCATGCCATTGCAGACGCTTTGCTGTTGGGAAATCGTTCAGGCCTAGTGATTCACACTCACTATAAGAAAGCATATAAAACCATGTCAAGTAAAGAATCTAAGCAATAAAAAAGCGAACTGTTTATAAAAGTAGATTACGTACTCGCGGAACTTTATAAGAAGACGGCAAAATCTGAAAATGTCAGAATCTGCTTCTTCCTTTTTATCCCACCGAAAATAATTCATCTGCAAAAGATTTGTGTTAAAACATTATTGGAAAAAGCTTAGAATGAAAACCAGGCTTAAAAGATCAATCCAGAAACAAAGCATTAAGGGATTACATAGTTGTCATGGCAATAGGTGTTGTTGTTTCCCCCTTTTGTATGGCCATATTCATCTCCCATGTACATCATTGGGACACCCTGGTGTAAAATAGTTCAGAAAGACAAGGTAAAAGAGTTAACAGCACATAGTTCAATGAGCATAACATCATTCAAAGGCAGGAACTGATATAAACAAAGTAAGTTTTACTTGGGAAACCATGAGGCAAACAATGAAATTCCGCATCTGCCGTTTCCTTAATCTCTTCACTGAGATGCTCGCAAAGTCTCCCTCCTACAGCACCGTCCCAATTAAACGAAACCTTTTTTAAGTTTAGGTAAATGTGTAATAGCTATTTTCATTTCAGAATATAAACATTCTACAAAAGATCTCTTGATGATATAATAGACACTGAATTACATAACTCATGAAGGGGAATAGAACAGGATAATCCAACCAAATATTCTGAGTTTTTTAATCAGCAGAAAACAAAATTCGACGCCATTGCACAAAATTAATGTTTTACCTCTCCACAGTTCCAGCTGTAATTGTGATTCTCTCCATCATTGTTATCTTCTCCATTTGCCAGGTTATTCTTATTGTTGTAAGTTACTAAATCTGCCAAAGTAAATCCGTCGTGCGCACATACAAAATTGATGCTGTGCCAAGGTTTCCTACCTCCCTGATGCATAGACAAAGTCGGGTATCAATAAGATACACAACAAAAACATGAAGCTTCTCAGACAAAACAACCAGAACACCATAAATATTAGTTATGTATGTATCTGAAATATGCATGAATAAGAACATTCCACAATCCTAATTTTCAGCACTTATAGCAGCCCATTGGTAAACCCTACCCTAATTAGATATTAGACAAATCCAGATACACCAGTATAGTAGAAGTTAAGGTTACCTGGTACAAATTTGGGCTTCCACAGAGACATTCAGCAAAAGCACCCGAAAATCCATCAGTGCCTTTTATGAACTGCCTCACAACATCCCGGAACTGAAATGGACAAGAATTTCACTCTCCCATATTAAATTCACAAAGGCACACAAAAAAAAAGGAAGGTGCCACTATAATTGAACATTTATATATTGTTTTCACATGTCAGAAAGGTTGTCTATTGGCTAATCCGATTACGACTTCCATTTTCGTCGCTATTACAAGCTGGCATACGTTTCCATTCATCACTAGTACAGGCAGATCACATACGATGTCATTTAAAAAAAAAATTGATTACAGCTGATTCTAAGTCAACAGAGAGATAGATGCCTGAACATCCTACAAGAATAACCATAAAAAATTAAATCACATTAGGCTTGAAACCTTTAAACAGTGCGACTACTATTTTCTGTATCCCACGTTACGATCTGTATCAGTTTACCTATAAGATAACTTCAAGCAAATGTTTCTATATGTCACGGATATCTCAAAACAATTAAAAATAAAACACGTAATTTATACTTTAAATATATTTATTGACCTTTCCATTCCACTCAGACCAAATACCCCAGTGTGGAAACAGGCCAACTTGGTATAGCCCACCCGCATCCCATGCTTCAGCTATTAGCTGTTTGCAAAGATTAAACATCCCATAGTTTTAACATTGGCGAATGTATTTATATTCAACAACAACATCAATAGAACTAGTTCATTACCTTAACACCACGGAGTATTGGATCATTACTAATCATGTCAATCACTGGAGGGCAGCTAATAGGGGTCCCAGTCGTCAGCAAATCACCTTCTACATCAGCCCCATAGACATTGGATGCATCCCAAAGGCTAACAAGAATAGAGCAATAAATATTCCAGAAACACATGGAACAAACAAGCACTCATGACATACTCTTGAACATTTGCACCTGCTGCTCCTTGACATGATTGAACCAAGATCAAAGCGGAAGCCGTCTACATGCATTTCTGTTACCCAATATCTGTTTAAAGAGAAAGCCACAGGCTTAGAAAGCATTTTGAGGAAAAAAAAGCATGAAATAATTAGTTCTCGGAAATCAAGCTAGTGTAAGGTTTCTTTAGGCATCAGAAGCAGGTAAACTCAAAATAGTTAATTCAAAGTACCCAAGGTAGAATACGAGGATCCCATTATATTGTACATAAAAAAATTGTCTATAAATATCTATGTCATAAAGAACACCTAGACATTAGACCAGAGGTATATTAGAATGTGTACCACGAGACCATGAGAGTTCGCAAGTACAGCAATAGAATATAGCAGACTTGATTTGAAAAACAGCAAAGCAATACATCTACCCTATTGGAGCTACCTCAGGCAATCCACTATGAATTGACGCACCACAGGATGATTGCAGTTGAATGTATTACCACAGCCTGAATAATTATAGAACTCGCCCTGTTAAAATCACAAAAATACGCATAAATTTTTGGTACATTAATAAAGAATCGTATGAGAATCAGGAGCATGAGACTACAAACCAGAAGACCAAAAGCATTATGGGTGTTGAGTTAGATGTTATCAACTTATCATTGGGTGGAATATATTCTACCTCGCTCAATCTATCAGAGTTATATTAATGTCATGCTGAAAAACCCAAAAGGAGGTTCCTACAGGTTTCTGATGCATAACAAGTTACTGGAACGACCAATTACCAGAATCAGAAAAGCGAATTAGTTTATTGAGTGTATTTTATGTTTTAACTAGCGGAGGAGAAGGAGTCCTAAATATCAGATTTGTACTCCACCGATCTTTTGACTGTCTCTTGTTCCTAAGCAGTGAAACTCTCGAAAAAGAAACACATGATTGCTTGATGAGCATTACCTTTGGAGCAAGCATGTAATAGACACTGTTATCAACTCCTCTAAATGAGAAAATGGGTCCTTTTTCATTGCCTTCGGCTGTGTGGTTCAAAACGACATCCATGATAACCTGCTTAAAATCTATCAAGAACTGCATATTTAAACCTAATAACAAATATTTTAGCAACTTGGAAACTACGTTGTCACCTCAATTCCTCGTTTATGTGCTTCTTTAACAAGAATTTTGAACTCATTTATGGCTCTTCCAGCAATGTTGCGAGAGCTTGCTGATGAGTATCTGATCATGGGCGAGAAGAACCCAATGGTAGAGTAACCCCAAAAATTTACCCTGAACAAGCAAGACAACCTGATTAGACATGCCATGTATGTCTCGGAATGCAACATATAACCAAGTAACTTTTTCGAAGCTAAAGATGGTATGGTTTCATAGGGAGAGCTTGCTCAATCTATGTATTCCAGATATGTGATATTATCTGTGTACATTAATCGAAAGTTTCCTGAGACAACAACAATCCTAGAAGAAGAATTTCTTGAAATTAATTGATACATGCTAGCAATCAGATATGTTAACTACAAATCGTTTTACTACGTAGTTTGCTCATCCCAGTATTCACCCAATAAAAAGCTGACAAAGCAAAATCTACCAGCCGGAAATTTGGTCACTAATCGAAGGCATCTGGTCAAATGGCATACCTATGGTCTCCCAATATCGTATTGTAGCTGTAATACTCCAGCTCATTAAACTCGTGACATGGCATCAATTCTATGCAATTTATTCCAAGCTCCTGTCAATAATTTAAAGTTGACAGCCCAAATCTCTACTTAATAATATGTAAAAAGTCTTTGATAGCCAGTACCTGCAAATGGTCAAGCTTCTCTGCAAGACCCTGATATGTGCCAGGGAATTCAATTTTGCTAGATTCGTGCCTTGTGAAACCTCGTACATGCATTTCATAGATGACAAGATCCTTCTGTGAAATTTTCAAATGCATATCTCCTTCCCAATCAAACTGAATAGCAGCAAAGAACAATAAAATCACTTGTCAAGTTTTTATTCAAGAACTAGATCACCAATATTAACTCTATATCATTCAAAAGTAGCATTAGAATAGTCTTATAGATATGATGGTACCTCTTCATCAAGAGTAGGCACCATACACGCCATTTGAGGCCAACAATTTCCATCAGGTCCCAAAACTCCAAACTCATCTCTGCTTATAATTGCCTTACCAAACCAAAACCATAGGGAAAAGGTTATATAACCAGTAAAATTGGACGAAAAGAAGAGAATTTTTCAACTGCGCTACTTAAATTACTCAGGAAACTTCAAATTTCAGTTACCTTAGCGTAAGGATCCAATAAAATATTGGAGTCGTCATAATAGTGGCCTTCTTCTGGAGAAAACTTCCCGTCAAATCTGTAACCATACAACATATCTTTGAAATCTCCCTTCAAATACACATGCCAGACATGCCCGGTTCTATTAGTTGATGGATCTAGCTGAATCTCCCCCGTCACTTTGTTCTGCAACGTCAAATTAAAACAACAACAAAAAAGGTTTTAAGGAAAGGCCAGTTAAATCGAATTAAGAACAACAGTCGCGTCGTGAAAGCTGAACCTGACGGAGATCGGAGAGAGAAATCAAGCATATGGTGGCGGAAATGGAGTTTGCGGAGTAGATTGAGAAATTGACGCCGTCGCCTCTGACGGTGGCGCCGAATGGGGAAGGAAGTCCATCGGAGACCACAAACCTCTCTGATTTACGAGGTTTCTCCACTACGGCGATGTTTTCAGCCCCAACAGTGGCTTCGCTGCTCTTTCCGGCTCTTGCGGAAAGCGACAGTGGCCGCGAAGCCGACCGTAATAGGCACCTGGGCGCGTGGATTTTAGGAAAGGCAAAATTAGAGAAGAGAACGTTGAGCTTGGTGCGATGGAGAAAACTGGAGCTGCATTTGATTGCATCCATGGATGCTCTACGAGCTTCCTTTGTAACGACTCAAAGGAATGAAAGAGATACGACGGAGTGTTGACACTCAAGAGTGATCATTTGATCTTCTATTTTCTTTCACAAGAAATTTCCAAAAACATAAAAAATTCCACTTAATAATAAAATATGTGAAAATGCCGGAACGATTCTAGTGGAGAATCTTAACCAATCAAACCAAGGGAAAACTCCCCAAAAAAGTTTTAACTTAATTTTGGTTAGAGATATTATTTTTCACATCTATAATAAAAACTTAACAGAAAACTTAGTAATCCAAATCGAAGGAAAACAGTTTACATATGTAAAATCTATACCGCAAACAGAAACATTACATGTCAAACAAAATGTCTTACCATTAAGCTTCCGAAGAATAAAAGGAAATGAAAAGTCTTGGAATTATCTTCTAAGGTTGCAAAAATTTGTGAGTGGTGCAAAAGTAGGCCAATTTTCCATCTTGAATGTCATCTTCATGAGCTTTGAGCAATTTTTCTAGAACGTCATCACTAATTCTTGCTAGACAATCATACACTCCATCGCCCATAGAAGGATCTCCATCTCTGCGTGAAGCAGACATAAACTTTGTATCATGCCTTTGGTGCCCATTAGAGTTGTCGAATTGTTCGGGCTACTTAGCCACCATCCCAAACCCGCAAAATGGCCGTCTTTCTTCCATGATCCATCATCTAGCAAACCCTTCCTGTTACGGAGGAACTGATACCTTGAGTAGGTAGGTTCGTTTGATTTTGATCGATCTCTCACTCTAGATGCGATGACTATTCTCTCCTTCGAACGACCTATAAAAAGACTTTGGTGACTCACACCTTTCTCCTGATAATTTCCGCACATTCTCATACACACTCAACAACTTCTCCACGCAAGCATCTTCTTTGGCTCGTAACAGTTTCAACATGTTCAAAATCTTGTTCCTTGCTATAACCAAATCAAGCATTCTTAAAACAATCAAAACTCCATGGACTCGACTATTCACTTCTTGCAATTCCTTTTCTTGCTTCTGCTTGTGTAAATTTTCTTCGATTTCTATTTCTCGGACGGCTATTTGACTCTGCAAATGCTGAAATATCAAACTATTTGGATCGTCCCTTTCCCCTTACGTCAATCTACATATATATACACAGGCAGTACCAAACTTTAGTTGATAAAAATAGCTTCCTTTGTATTTATAAATTCATTTAAAAAGAGGTTTTTGAATATCTAAAAACTTGTTCGAATGGATAATTTGCAAGATGGTTCTACTGATCTAAAATTTGAAACTTAGGCTCCATTTCCAACAACTTGTACAAACGAATGAATGCAGCAATCGAGTAGAAAGAAACAAATAAAGGGTACAAAAGGTCAAAAAATTAGGCTCCGTTTTCAAATAAAGGACATGCTCCATCTAACCACTTTAAAATCCATATAATCAAACTCTCTGAAACTCTTTTTTTTTTACATGGGGTATATATGGTGATATATTCAATCAATCACAGAAGTTTCAAACAAAATATATAAGTTAAGCAAGAGCCTATCACATTCTTTCCCCCTCACTGGCTACTCTTCGTTGACCCATTTCATCCAGCAGCTTACGAAAAAAAACGAAAACAAAACCGTAAACATCGAAAATAAGGGCGTTCAAGGATGTAGTACACTTACCATAGCATATTTCAAGCTAGTTTGCATCCAAACAACACAATTCGTGCATTTGATTTTGTCGGCTTGAGCTTCACTGTCGTCTCCCATTTCGGTGACAATTCACTGAAAAAGGTTTGAATCCACACAGCTACGAGCTGTCGACCAACCTTAATTTACTATCTCGCCACAAAAAATAACACATTTTCTCACTTTGTATGATTAGGATTTAGGGCTCGTCATTTAGGTTTCGAAATTAGAGAATTTTGATTTTGATTTTGGGCATTTTTTTTCACCGAGAACAAGAAATCGTGTTGTTTTCAACAAAAACAATACGCTGCGTTTTCATTTAAAGGTGGCCAGTCAAATTTTAACGACATCATAAACGGAGAGGATAAATTGTTGACGGAGCCAAACGTTAGAGGTTTAAATATTAAATCTTTAATTGGGGGTTTTTTCACTATTGATTTTTTTAAGAGTTTTTTTTACTAAAAATCCTAATTTTCAATTCAATAAAACCTCAAAATTTTCGATGGTCTCACAAACATTCAGCGTCAAATATATTATTACTAACATAAATTCAAATAAGAAATTAAACAATAATCAAACAAGTATTTATTTAGAAAATTGATCGACCCATGAAAATAGAAGATTTCTTAACGAATAAATGCAATCTACCACATTAAATAGAACAAAGTAAAATTGTCCAGTGGAATGAATTGAAAAGTCAAATCAAATAAATCTCTAGAAACACATTCCAAAAATATTTTCATGTTTTGTTTGGGGAAGACAGAAGCATCTCCTAATCACTACTGAAACATCTTGATGTATATAGTTCGTTATCACATCAACACTCAGTATGATATGAATAAATTTGATGCCTCACATACGAAAACGTTATGTGTTTCACAACCAACTCTTTCACATCAATAAAAATGGTATCATAGTCACCGGAAGTTTATTTGAAGTAGTTTTTCATTCGGTAGAAATATGCTGGAACCTTTGTATGATGAAAGATCCATTTTCTAGAATTCTTTTACGGGAGATAATTTTGTCGGAAAAAAATGAGTAAGGTTTTACAGAGAATTCGTGAACATTTCATGGCTGATGTAGAAGAAATCACACCTTCAATTCTATTTGAAAGAGAAAACTAATTGTGGTTCTAGCAAAATTTGTACAATTGAAATGATAATGACATTAAGAAATTTGATATTACAATTAAGATTTTGTTTAATAGATTTCCATAGAATATTACAATTAAGATTTTCATTATGACAGTTATATAGATATAAAAATTAACAAGAACATTTCAATTAAAATAAATATGTATTTAGAAGTTTAGAATGTAAAATAAATAATATTTTAATGTTACTACGAAGTTGAAAATGTTATTACAATGTTTTTTTGGAGAATACACTAAAATATTAATAAAATATTTTTGTCTTCAAACATTTTTCCAAAGGGAGCACCATCATCTCCATCATCAGTTCCTTCGAAATCGATTAGTCAGTTTGGGATCAAATCACACTTAATCTTCAATGTTTTTCTTAGTTATACGTGAACAATTCAATTTGAACTAAATTACATGAAATGTTAAAAATGAGTGTTAACTGTTAACTCATACTTAGGCGTTAATGGAAGTTAATTTAAGTTAACGATGAACAACGAAACGGTGTGGTTTTGGGGTTAATATTCTTGAAATACAGAATAACACGACGCCGTTTTTGTAAGTAACAAACGACGACGTTTTTGTAAGTAACAAACGACGACGTTTTCATAAGTCACAAACGACGCCGTTTTTATTTTTGACCATCTTCTTCATCGAGAACACAACAACAGAGGCGATTTTAGGGTGTATCGATATCTTTCTTCGAAGGTATCTACGTTTCTTGTCTCCAGATCAACAAATTTCGGTCTTGTTTGTCTTTCCTCAGAGGTATTTACTTTTATCTTGTTGGTTTTGTTTCGGATCGAGATTGTTTATGTTGGACTGATTGTCTCTGTGTGGGGTTTTCAGAATTTTGTCTCTTGGAATTTTCCTCAGAATGTTAATAATCAAGTCATAAACTATGTAATTAGCTTGTTTGTTGTATAGGGTTACTTTTGTGATCCCTCCGTTGATATTGAGATTGAGAAATTCGACACTGGTTTTCAGGTACAAATTTTATGGCTATGGCTGCCAAAAAAGTGGAAACATGTAGTGAAAAATCAATTAATTGCCTTCCAGATGATGTTTTGGGGCAGATATTGTCTTTGCTCCCTACTAAACTTGCTGCTTCCACATCTATTCTCTCAAAGCGGTGGAGGAATCTGTTGCCTATGGTTCACAACCTTGATCTGGATGATTCCACGGTCCTTTCTCCCAACAAAATAACAGTAACTCAAGTTTATCACTTCCTTGATTTCGTCGACAGAACCCTTGCATTGCTGGGCGATTCTCCCATCAAGAAATTCTTTTTGAAACGGAAAGCTCCAATCGACGAGTCTCGGTACAACCGTGTGATCCGCAATGTGCTGGACCGTGGACTGGTAGAATTACACTTGTCATCAGCAGTGTTTCCATGTATAGAGCCTGAGTTCTTCTTCAGCAATACATTGGTTAAACTCACTCTATCCGATGGATGTTATGGCCAAGACAATTCTCCTCCCGGCGGTGGTGTGCTTTTCCCTGCACTCAAATCGCTCTCTCTTTTTCAAGTGTGTTTTGATGCGTTTGCAGCTTCTGATTTGTATGACTGCCTCCTCTCTAGCCCTTTGCTTGAGGAATTTAACATATGCGATGCTGATCCTCATAGACCGGGTTGGGTAAGACAGGTCTCGGGTTCATCTATCAAGAGAATATCCGTTTTTTACCGTTCTCATGATCTACAAGACTACTCACGTGTTGTCATTGAGACCCCCAATCTTGTTTATCTTGACTACTCTAGTTACGTAGCACAAGATTATCTTGTTGAGTTGGATTCGCTTGTCGAGGCTAGACTGGATCTTATCTTATGGAAGTATAATGATTATATTCCAGAAGTAGATGAATATTTTGGGTATGATTCTACAAAAGGTGATGATTGGGGTGATGCAACCAAACTCATTGCAGCGATAAGGAATGTTGTGACCCTTCACTTGTCTGCTGATTCTCTCGAGGTCACTCTCTTCTTCTTCTTTTTGAAGTATATTGCTAGTCCCCTATTTACTTGTTTTCTTATTTTTTTGATCATCTGTTTGTTTGTATCATCAGGTGTTTTATTTCTGCTGTAAATCTATGCCCGAGTTCAACAACCTCGTTAAGTTATCTTTTGAGAGCAACAAAGAACGGGGTTGGCAAGTATTGCCACTTCTGCTCAAGAAATCTCCAAACCTAGAAACTCTAGTTATCAAGGTATGTCCCAAAACGAGTAAGCACATCTAACAAAGCTAAAGCAAATGTTTTCTGAAATGTGGTGTTTGTTATATATATTTTCTTTCAGGGTCTTGAGCATGAGATTACAGATCAATGTGGGGATGTATGTGAGTGCATTGATGAGAAGGAAAGTTGTTGTTTGTTGTCGTGTGGAGTGAAGGTGCTGAAGATATATGGGTATGGAGGAAGTTGTAGAGAATTGAAACAGATGAGACATTTCATGGAGAATTTGAGGTGTCTAGAACTTGTCAAAGTTAAGGTTCAAGTGGATGAGCAAGATGACTACTTGCCACTCGCCGATGACCTAATGAAGCTAGCTTCTTCTTCCAAGTGCAAGATCGAATTCATCTGATTCTCTTCACACTAGAGTTGCGTTACTTCATTTATTGTTTGTTTACTTTCCTTTTCACTATATATTATGAAAGACTTCTTTTTATGATTCATGTGAAATTCCCAGAAAAAGGTAGCCCTGGGCCTTTCACAAGATTCCCCATACAGAAAATGGTCGGTCAACTTTTTAACTTTTAAGATATGTATGTATATATAATGGAAGAGTCACTGAGCATTGGTAAACATAATTACATATTTGCATCTAAGAAATGCCTATATTGCTTCACCGCCGTTTCTCTCCCTGGAAGGTCCAGTCGCACGGGCTCGGTTTGCTCGTGTCCAGGTAGTGAAACTAGCGTGGCTAAATGACTCGCGTTGAAAGCCACGTAGATTTCTCTCTTGACAGAATCCACCAGTGAAAATGCAACGAGTCGACTTGTCTCAGACCAATCTGGCATCCCAGGAGCAATACCATGCCATTGCAGACGCTTTGCTGTTGGGAAATCGTTCAGGCCTAGTGATTCACACTCACTATAAGAAAGCATATAAAACCATGTCAAGTAAAGAATCTAAGCAATAAAAAAGCGAACTGTTTATAAAAGTAGATTACGTACTCGCGGAACTTTATAAGAAGACGGCAAAATCTGAAAATGTCAGAATCTGCTTCTTCCTTTTTATCCCACCGAAAATAATTCATCTGCAAAAGATTTGTGTTAAAACATTATTGGAAAAAGCTTAGAATGAAAACCAGGCTTAAAAGATCAATCCAGAAACAAAGCATTAAGGGATTACATAGTTGTCATGGCAATAGGTGTTGTTGTTTCCCCCTTTTGTATGGCCATATTCATCTCCCATGTACATCATTGGGACACCCTGGTGTAAAATAGTTCAGAAAGACAAGGTAAAAGAGTTAACAGCACATAGTTCAATGAGCATAACATCATTCAAAGGCAGGAACTGATATAAACAAAGTAAGTTTTACTTGGGAAACCATGAGGCAAACAATGAAATTCCGCATCTGCCGTTTCCTTAATCTCTTCACTGAGATGCTCGCAAAGTCTCCCTCCTACAGCACCGTCCCAATTAAACGAAACCTTTTTTAAGTTTAGGTAAATGTGTAATAGCTATTTTCATTTCAGAATATAAACATTCTACAAAAGATCTCGTCCAGTTGTCAGCAAATCACCCAAAAGGATTATGGGTGTTGACTTAGATATATCATCATTGGGTGGAATATATTATTAAACTCCATGATCATCTATACTAACAAAACGCAAACAAGACTTTAGATGTCATTGTATAGAATATGCAATTTTGTTAAAACGAGGAAAGGAGAGACTGGATACACTCAAACCTCTATAAATTAATATATTTAGGGACTTTGAGAATAGATAAATTAATTATAAATAAATCAATATTTTTAATTTTTTTAAAAAAGTTTCTTAAATTCTACTATGTTAGAAGGTTTTAGTATGAGACTTGCAAAAAATACAAGTTAGGATAATTCGATCCAAATAAAATATATTTTTTGTTATTATCAATTATTATGGTCTCATGTTAAGCAAATGATATAGCAAATAATTGTTGTTCCAGCAAAATTTGTACAAATAAAAGAAAAATAATATTAAAGAATTTGAGGGTGTATTGAACTATGAAAATTTTAAGAGATTTGAACTTTTAAAAAAAATCCGCTGTTATTTAACTATGGATTTTAAAATATCTTCCCAAATTCATTGTTATTGAACATGAGATTTATTTAAAATCACTCAAAATCATTTCTTATTCAACAACAATTTGTTAAAATCATATCAAATGCATTGTTATTGAAAATGTTTGAAGTTTTGAGAAAAGATTCAAACTTTGTAAAAGTTTTATTCTTTTTAAGATTTTCATTACAATTGATTTGGATTCATGAACATTTCATGGCTCGATGTGGAAGGAGTCACACCTTCAACTCCATTTTGGATAGAGAAAAATGCAGTATTGATATATTTGTCTTAACAATATCTATCGAAAAACCATTAACGACATTAAACGCATAGACGTCCATTCTGCATCAAAAGAAACGAGCTATAATGGTTGAGCACATACGAAATTTTCAAATGTACAATGAATTAGTACAAAACAACGCCTCCATAAAAATAATTTTGAAGTGATTACATATATAAGCAAAAAATACAACAGAGTCTCCATGAAATCAAGTGATTAAAGAAGAAAGCTTACTCAAAGTTGAAGTGCTGAAAGCTACTCCGAGAAGATCGGTTGGGAATTACCTGATGATCGAGAACAAAAATCTGAGAGTTGGAACAAGCGATTACATAATAACGAACAAAGAGTCTCTATCTCAAAGCTCGCCATGCTACAAAAAGTAAGTCTCGTCGAAAAAATTACTTTAATATGATCGAAATAAAGTAGAAATATGCTTAAATGATAAACATATGTTCCGATTGTGTAAATTAGAGAGTATGAGACATAAAAAAATTTTAATATAATAAGATAAGAAATTTGTAAAATTGATAAACCAAATACAGCGGATTGGCTTTGTATACATGTAAAAAATACCGGCTTTATATATGTAGCGAAAATAAATTATGAATATTTGCAAAAGTAAAAGAAACAAAATCAAAATATATCTTTTTATTTCTTAAGAATTTGATTTAGAAAAATATAAGATAGATTTCAAATTTCTAAAAGGTTTAATATAATTCTCTAATCTATACTATTTTATCAGAAGTGAGCATGCACCATATTAAAAGTTGAGGTGGTTGATTACAAAACAGTCCTTAATAAACCGATTAGTTTAGTATTATGATTGTTTGGTTTATATTTAAATCGTTGAGATAGTTTGGTTTGTTTTATAAACCCAATTAGTTTATTCGATTATGTCTTTTCGTCGGTTTAAAGTTTTGGTTAGGTCTGCTCATCATCGAAACCCTAATTGCTTAATCTATTATAAATATGAAGAATTATTTGTATTTAGCGAAACCCTAACAACTTTGAACACAAAAAACTACATATGAATGTAGAATAATTTTGGGATTAGAGCGTTGAGACTATCGTCTAGGTATTGAATTGATACTGTTTTTGGTTAGAAATACGAGATGGATCAGATATGAATTGCTTGAATTTGATGTTTTTAACGAGTGGCTTGGGACTTGGAAAATCTTTGAAAGAAGATTTTAATTCCATGGCAAATTCGAGTGATTTCAATATGAAACCCTAATATGGATGATTCCCCAAGTCGATGAACAATTTGCGAGAGATAATTATGTAATTTGATATGTAGTCAAGGTTTTCATCCAAGGCTGTCATCGACGTGCTGAATTATTGATCAAAACATGTTTTGCACTAGCTTTGACGATATAAGGCTTGATCTCAATTCAATATGTGATTGCACTTCTACTTTTTTTTTTATATATATCACAGTGACATGTGATTCGATCAAGAAAACTTAATTCGGCGGTGATGAGCAGCTTGCTAAGGCTGTTAAGGATAAGGAGAAAGGAAAAAGAAAACATGTTGAAGAGCAAACGAAGAAAGATGAATAGATAGCGCAAAATCTTCAAAGCCATGTTTGTGAGATGGAAGCTGACGAAAGAATAATGCTACATGATGAATATGTTTAGGAAGAGAAAGATGAGCAGCTCGCTTAAGAGTTTAATGGAGAAAAGAAAACAAAAAAAATTTGAATATGAACACGCCAATAAGGATGAAAAAAGTAGCGCTAGATCTTCAAAACCTCTTTAGTAACATGGTAGAGTTTCTTCCTCGACGTAATGTAAATAACAACATTTACTATATCGCTCTGTTGAATGAAGGTGAGCAGCTTGATAAGGTTATTTGGGATAGTTTAAAGGAGAAAGACAAAGGAAGGCAAGTCAACAACGAGGTGAAAAAAGAATTAAAGAGGGACAAGGTTTAAAGCAACATTTTGGGTTAATAAGGTTGAGATTAAAGTTTACATTTTAAGATTAAAAGAGGTTCAATGTACGACCATTATGAGTTATGTGATTAAACAATAGTTTAATACGATCGTTTGGCTATGATATGAAAGATTTTGGACCCTTAGTTGGTTGTGGTGAGGCAGTTGGTGTTGGAGTTGCTTCACCAGAGCTAGAGTTGGTTCGGTAACTGGAATGGCGCTGAAATAAAAAGAATGAGAAGTAGTGGTGGTGATGAAATAGGTGTGATAATTTTATAAAGAGTTTCTACTTATGTTAAAATTGTGGTCAGTGATGGAGTTGGATCTTGAGTGATATTTGAAGTGACTAATAGACTCAGAAAGATAAGAGTTTGCAATATCACCGCACCGAGCGCATGCAATGTCTTTAGAAATACCTTAAGGTTTAAGTTTTACTATTAATCTGTAACAATGTAACCATTTTTACATGCACGAGGTTTTTGCGTCACGTGAACGTAGTGGTGTTCAGTTTGTGGAATAAGTTTGGAAGTTTTGGTTTTCTGGTTTTCGATATGGTTGCTTGCATTATTGTTTTCGTGTTATACATTTTTCCTTTTAGTTTACATGTTTTACGATTTTCGGTTTAATAGTGCATTTTTATCCTTTACCGCGCTAGACACGGGGTAAAATCCTAGTTTAATACAAAATCTAGTGTATTCTCTCCAATTATTATTTTTATAAAAAGGAAAGAAAAGAAGATAAAATATATGCTGGTTAATATTTCTTTTTTATTTGAATCAGCCAATCACATGTGTGAATAGAAAAAAAAAAAAGCCGACCCAAAAAAAAAAAAAAGGGAGGAAGAAAGAAAAAAAAAGAGAGGAAGTTTTGATTTTTTCTCTCGAAGTTGTCTAAGGTTCTTGTCTCTAGAAGGTTACTTTGTAGACTTTGTTTGATCATCTGTTTTATTTGTATCATCAGATGTTTTATTTATGCTGTAAATCAATACATGAATTCAATAACCTCGTTAAATTATCTTTTGAGAGCCACAAAGAATAAGATTGACATTGCCACTTCTGCTTAAGAAATCTCCAAACCTAGAAACTCTAGTCATTAAAGGGTGATAGAAAACGAATGAGCAAATGTAACAAAAGCTAAAACAAATGTTTTCTAGAATTTAAAGATGATTAGAGAACTCAAATATAAAGAATAATTCTTTGTATTAATTTTTTTAAAGAAAATCACTCAAAACTTTAAGCCTCTCAATCTCTCAGACTCATAAGTTATGTCACACTTTGATATCTCCTTATATAAAAATAGATGACTCTTAAACTAAAAGGAAAACTTATATAATTTAGATAATTTCCAAATTTCCTTTTTAATTCATATTTAGTTATCTCCTAAACAAAAGTATATTTTACATATTTCTTATAACTCAAAATACTTGAGCTTCAAGCTTATGCCAACATTCTCCCCCTTAAACTTGAAGTCATCTTCACTCACATTTTGAACTCCAATAAGATTTCTCATATCTTTGAATTTGATCCTTCCAAGCACCTCTGTTAGAATATCCACCTTTTGTTCATTTTCACGAACATGCTCTACATCATCTTCTTTGCCTATATCGACATTGTTTTCCTCTTCCACACAATTTATCACATTCCCACTCATAACTCGAGTATTGTGAGTACTTTCTCATGCCTCCAAAGAATCTTCGATCTTCCTCAAATCTTTTTTTCCAAATTCTCTTAAGCCAATAACAATTGCTCCAGAATCTCTACCACCGTCTTTCTCTTCATTGTTCCAGCTCCAACTTTTACTCTCATCAAACATCACATCTCGGATTACTACTATCCTTTTTTTTGTAGAATCAAGTACACGATAAGCCTTTGATCCAGATTCGACTCCCAAGTGAACTAAGAATCTTGTTTCTTGCTCGGTAAACATCTTGAAGGTAACCTTGTATAAACGATTCTTAGATCTGGTGGTTTTCAGCAAAAGTCGACCTAATCGATCAGAAAGCATCAGTAGATTATCCTTCATCCGTACTTCACATCCTGCTTCTGTAACTTGACCAAGACTCATGATGTTGCTCTTAAATCCGGTATGTAATACACACTGTGTAAGATCTTCTTCCCACCATCGTTAAAGATAAATTGAATGGATTCTTTCCCCTTTATAGTAATTCTGGAATCATCTCCAAATCTCACATTTCCCGTAATTCTTTCATCAAGATCCAAAAACACTGCACGGTTTCCGCTCATATGGTTGCTTGCACCATTATCGAGATACCACACGTTTTTCGTGTCCAAATCAGCTTCAAAAATACTTAGTGTCACCCTTTTCTCATTAAGATACACTACCTCGTGCATCATCAACGCATCAGCTTCTTGAGTATCTTCATACTTCTTCTCAACTGCTTCTTGGAGCTTAAGCAATCTGTCTGGGCAATCCGATGCATAATGTCCATATTTTCACATCGAAAACATTGAATGTGTGATTGTACGCTTTCCTCATCCCATTCTTGATTGGACGATTTGTTCTGGAAGCTACCATATCGTCCTCTGCCTCTTCCTCTCCAATTACCACAACCTCTTCGTCCTCTTCTTCTGCTACCACCGTAAGTTTCTTCGTGTGAGTCCATGTTGGTATACATTAGTTTGCCTTCATCATCCTGTTGTTCTTCCTCTTCTTCACCGATTCTCTCTTCATAAGCCTTTAGTCTTCCAACAACATCTTCAAAGCTTGTTGTATTTAGATTAAGGACCTGCTCAAGAGATGTGACAATGTGTATGCATTTTCTTCGAGGTAAACTTTTCAAGAATTTCTTCACGAGTTTTGGTTTTTCAATGATTTCTCGGAGAGATGCTGATTTAGATGAAATCTCAGAAAGTTTTCGAACAAAGACATCAATCGTATCTCCTTCTTTCATCTTGATTCTATCGAATTCCGCCATTAGGGTTTGTAGCCTTGCCTCCTTTACTCTTTCAGCTCCAACATGTCTTGCCTTGATTGCGTCCCAAACTGCCTTCGCGGTGTCTAGGTCTCAAACTTGCAGGATCAAAGTCTCTGGTATTGATTGGAACAACAGAGCAATTGCCATGTTGTTCTTCTCCTCGATTTTGTTTCCGAGCTCGATTGTTTCCCATACCTTGTTTACCTTTAGAGCAATCTTCATTTGAATGGACCACACTGTGTAGTTTGAAGAATTTAGCATCAGAAACTTGATGGAATAGGGTCCAATTTCCTTGGACTTTATCCCAGCTTCTCCCTCCTTGTCGCTCATGGTGACTTTTCTTGCTAGTGAAGTTTTGTCGCCGGTCGTCTTCTCCTTCGTAACTCCTTACGATCTCCAAGTTTCTTAACCTGGCTCTGATACTAAACCTAGAATTTAAAGATGATTTGAGAACTCAAATATAAAGAATAACTCTCTTTATTAATCTCTTAAGGAAAATCACTCAAAACCTGAAGTCTCTCAATCTCTCAAACTCATAAGTTATGTCACACACTTTGACATCTCCTTATATAAGAATAGATGACTCCTAAACTAAAAGAAAAATTTACATAATTTCCAAATTTCATTTTTAACTTATATTTAGATATCTCCTAAATAAAAATATATTTTTCATATTTCTTATAACTCAAGAAACTTGAGCTTCAAGCTTATGCCAACATGTTTTGTAAAATGTGGTGTTTGTTATATATATTCTTTCAAGGTCTTGAGCATGAGATTACAGATCAATGTGGGAATGTATCTGTGTGCATTGATGAGAAGGAAAGTTGTTGTTTGTTGTTTTGTCGAGTAAAGGTGTTAAAGATGTATGGGTATGGAGGAAGTTGTAGACATTTCGTGGAGAATTTGAGGTGTCTTGAAGTTGTCAAAATTAAGGTACAAGTGGATCAGCAAAATGACTACTTAGTACTTGCCACTCGCCGATGACCTAATGAAGCTAGCTTCTTCTTCCAAGTGCAAGATCGAATTCATATGATTCCATGCATTTATTGTTTACTTTCTTTCGACTCTATTATGGAAGACTTATGAGGACAATATAGAATATTTGGTACGAATTTTAAAACTATTAAAAAGTTAAGTAGTTTGGAATAATTAGATCAATTTAGATATTCTTATTTAATCATAAAGTTTGTTATATATGTTTTTCTCTTATTGGGTAGACCTAAATGCAATTAAAATATATACATATACATTATATCTATCTATTCTAGAAAAGGATGATTTGCCAGCTGAAAAATCAGTTATTCCATTTTAAAGAAAAGCTATGAGCAGCGCATTACAATACATACATTTTGAGTTCAGATTCTTTTTCTTTTTTTCATATCTCCAGGGAATCTGGAATAATTTAAATTACAAGTCGATTTTCTAATCGAATAAAGAAGATAAGCTTTGCAGATGGAGATAAAGTTGATCTGATCACACAAAGTCACATGTCTGTCTTTGTTTTCTTGTGACCAAGGGGAAAAGATCTTGATCGAATAAAGATTCCTTTTTGCAGCAGAGCTTTTACAAGGTGAATAGAGATTCATCACAACTCAAAACACTGTTCATAAAACCTGCAACAGAAAAAAAAACCTGCAATAGCAAAAAAAAAAAAACCATTGATGATGTTTTTATTTATTTCAAGGTGAAAAAAATGTCAGCTTATGCGCATCAGATGGAGAGACAATTCTCCAGTCTCTCTAGCCGAGGCAATTCCGGTATAGATTTTGGTCTGAATTATAGAGTTAATTCAGTTATTATTACATCGATTTTAGATTTGAAATTTTCTTGTTTTTTTTTTTTTTGCTTATTTGCAGAACTGGGAAGTCGAAATTCAATAGAATCTGGATTTTACATGACATCTTTTACCGCTACCGTTTTCCTAGCTTCACTTATAACATTTGGAGTTTTGATGATTACACTTCTTATAGCTTTATCAACCATGTTACAGAGCTGTGAAACCAGACATCCTGGAATCGTCGAGGTTCAAAGACTTGATAATGATGATGAGAGTTTCACTTACTGCAAAATCTTGTCTTTACACTCAAAGCTCAATAGTATTGAGTTACCATTGTTATGCAGAGATGTTGCTTTAAGCAGAGTCAAACAAGGAATCTACTTGAGAGAGTTAAATTTCACTATCCAAATGGCTCTCACTTATTTCAAAACCATCAAACCGATGAACGATAACCGCGATGTCGTTGTGATGGATATCGATGAAATCAATCTGTAAGTTCTATTGGAAAATCATTTTAACATTGATGAAATGAAATCAACCAGTTTTCTTCTTCTCTGTGTAGATTAGAACAAGATCGTTATGTTGAAGAAGTAAAGCACCAGAGAAGCAAACTAATACTTGAACTATATTCTAAGCTAAGATCACAAGGCTATTCAATGGTTTTGTTATCAAGAAAACCGGAAAGAGAGCGGAACGTCACAATCGAGCAGTTGAAATCTAGAGGATACAGCGATTGGTTCAGTTTGATCATGAGGTTTGCAAGAAACTCATTCACATCAGAACTTAGCTTATCAACTTATATTCTCTTATTCTTATTGCAGGGAAGATACAAGACAAAAGGAAGAGTTAGAAAGAGAATACCGCGTAGTTGGAGTCATTGGTAATCATATGGATGTGTTAACAGGCCAGTGGAATTGGAAAGGAAAGCGTCTCTTCAAGCTTCCAAGCCTTAGCTATGATGATATCTTCGAGTACAGTGAAAGATGAGATTCATTTGAGTTTTTTATATGTATAGGTTTGTGTGATATAGTTTATATACAGTTTCTATTTTCTTCTTGAACTTCCTGAAATGGTGTGGTCTTTGGTCATTAAGGAGCAATCAAATACAAAGCAGAATCTAGAGAAAGTTACAAAAAAGAGTGAAGAAGCTCTATGTATCAGGGCCAGTCACGACTCTGATCGAACGAGGCTCTTTAGATCAAGGCTCTTAAGATTTGGATCCTCCTGATATTGACTCCACAATGACTCAAACTGTAGGCTCTTGCACCTGTAAGAGAGAAGACAGAGCTAAAATAAAACAAACAAAATCTGAACGGTATTAGGAAGTGCATATGATAAGCCATAGAAACATACTCGCGGAGTAGCGTCAAAATACGCAGGATAAGAGATCTAATTTCATCACGCTCTTTACGCATAGATGACTCTTTGTACAAAGAAACAAGCTCCTCCACCAATCTGAAAGTCCAAGAGAAAAAGGTTTGTCATGAAGAAGCATCTAAGAGTTACTGATCTTTTTAGTGTTCAGAAGCTTAAAACCTTGGGATCACAGGTGAGTTTCTAATCCAAGTCAATCTCACAACCGTCTCTAGTCTCTCAAGAACCTGCACAGCATTCTCAGATATCAAATATTTCCAGCTAACAATCTTACAAAATGTGAGGTATGGAGTAAAACCATACCAACAAGACAGTTTCAGCGTCGTCTGCATGTATCCACTGAAAGAAAAGAGGGAAGATGCGTCGAAAATGAGCAAGCAAGAAAAGCCCGAGAGCATTAAAGAGTGGCTCAACGAATCTTAGCCAAGCGACACGTCGCTCTTTATTTCTTGGTTGGCGTTCCAAATGGCCAAGCATCTCATTCATCATCCTCTCGTGCCACGGGCTACGCGGATTATTTTGATGAATTTTAGTAACGAGAAGGACAGATAACTCTACTACATGTGTCCAAATCTCATCATCCGAAGCGATATTCTGGCAACATGCATCAAGAACCACTTCTCCATACATACCGATATCACTTGAGCTCACATTTTTGACAAGGTGCACTAAGCTTATCATACCCTGCCCCTATCATCATCAAGCAAAGCGAAAACATCAATCTCACTATACCTTAAGCTACAACTAGATAAAGCTTAAGACAGAATCACTATTAAGATGTGCTATTTCAACGAACTTACTTTGACATGTGGAGACGAATGATCAAGTGCTGTTAGAGCACAAGGAATCACCAGGTTGCACAATTTCGCCAAATTTGGCTTCTCAACCTATCAAAACATTATGTTGAACACAAAGACATCAATACACCTCCAAACTACACAAAACCCTAAAGCTTAGATTTAAAATTCCCCATGTTTATAATTCAGACCTGAGTCACAAACCACCTGAGCTGGTGAGCTGCTAGGATCCCATAACCAATTGGTTTTCTCGCCATTGCAGCGAAAACATCCTCTCCATCACTGCTCTTACCGATTGAGCTCCCTTCGATTCTATCTTTCAACTCCGGCAAGACAATCGGCAACAAATCGATTACTAACTTTATCTTTTCACTATCCACCATCACTTCATCGAGCTTCTTCTCATCATTAATGTCCGGAAATTCGCTGAAATAAACCCTCGAAATCTCGCGAAATGCAGATTCCCCTGTGATTGAAAGGTTTTCTGGAATCCATGAGAGAAGTTCGTGAGTGGAAGATCGGGAAGGAGAGAGAAGGGCACAAGCAAGCGCGAGATTTTTTATCGAAGCGTGACTGTCTTCTTCATTGATTAGACGAGGAGACGACGTGTTTGGTAACAGGGACAAGAGTATATCTTTGGTGGATACTTTGCTGCTTTCGTCCGGTGTGTACTTTGTGCGTCTGAGAATCTCTGCTATTGGTTCAGATAATCTGAATCCTCAAAACAAATTAAAAAATTAGGGTTCTTCCACTAAAGGGAGAAAAGCAGAAGCCAAGAGAAAAAAATAGAGAGATCACTATAAGTCACTCACCGGAGAAGACGGCTATGGAGTTCAGAGGTTGTCTTCAACATTTTTCAAAAGCAAACCTGAGCTCGCAGACCAAACAAAGTTTCACTTCAAGTTTCCTCCATCTAATAGGACAAGAGCATCAAAACGGCAATCAATTAACGCTTTTTGATGATCACAGCGCCAGAAAGATGCAAGGAAAAAACCCGGTTCATTAATGAACTCCGGTTTGATATCCGGTTTCTGTAATTTCTTTGGTTTCTTTACTGGATTTTTTAATATTCCGGACCAGATAGCAGTTAACTTATTTATAGATAGAAGAATCACACAAGAACAAAGTCGGAGAATTTTTTGCCAACATCAAGAAGCCAAATACAGGTAATACATAACAGAAACAAAGTGAAACCAGTTTGGTAGTAACTTAAAATTGGGGAGAGAAATCGAAAATTCAAGATTCGGGAACGGCTTCTACAGCAGCTGCAGCAGCAGCGGCATTGCGTTTGATGGAAGCAGATTTGATTAAGTGATTGTAACTTCCTTTCTCCTTGAAAAGCTGAGCGAAATGGTGTTTGCAGTACAAAATTCCCTCGAGTGCTGCATAGTTCGATGGAGAAATCGGACAACCTCCATGAGAACACTTGAAACAAGATTTATGGTAACATTGGCTCTCCACAGTTACCTAAAACAAAACAAGATATAGATAAGAAAGGAATGTTTCAAGAGACGTCAAATGTGAAAGTGGTATAAAGCTTAAACCTTTTCGATAGGATACACTGTTTTACTGCAAGTAGCGCATTTGTCTTGTGTTCCAGAGAACATTCCAGCAACTCGGCTTGGTGTTCTTGTCTGTGAAGAAGAAAGAAGAGAAAAAGAGTCATGTAAGTTATTAATAAGAAGATGGATTGTTATTGTTATTAATAAGAAGATGGATTGTTATTGTTATTCAGAAAATGTTTACCAGTTCAGGGGTTGGCTTGTCAGTTAATGGCTTTGCAGCTGTGAGAGGGTAAATAAAGTTTAAACCGAGAGACCACAAAGAAAGCAAGTAAAAGTTGGATCAAAAAGGTAACAAGAGTTTTTTCCATACGTGACTGAAAGTTCTTGTTGAAATTTCCAGATTCCTTAAAGAGCTGCTCAAAATGTGGCCTACAGTATACCACACCTTCCATTGATGAATAATTGCTCAGCTGTCAGAAAAAAAAACCATCACACACGTTTTAATTTGAGCACTTAAAGCAGACCAATTCATAAAATCCTTGTAACTTTCACATCATTACTAACTACATTCAGCAATTGCTTATGGAAAAGCAAAAAGAGCAGGACTTACTTGAAGCCTGCTTTTGCAGTGAGAGCATTTGAAGCAAGTTTTGTGGAAAGGGATTCCATCGGCTGAGAGAAGCTCCATTGGGTACACTGTCTTCTCGCACGCCCTACATTTCTGCTGAGTTCCTGTAAACGACATCGTTTTACGCTTCACGAGTCGAAAGATCTCTAAGCTCAAACCTCTTCGTTTTCCTCTCGCCGACAGTACAACCAAAACCCTATAAACATTTCAAAACCAGAAGGTTTAAGAAATTTTCTCACATTGACTTGCTTGATTCTGCTAAGCTATTCCATCAATTCAAAGAAATGGATCCGTGGTTGGTTAATTAAAACAAATTAGCATCAGTTTATCTGGTGATTAAATCAGAACTCAAAATCACTTTTCTTTTTTTATGTCTACATGAATTACAAAGCCGACACTAATAACAGAGCAAATCAAAAGGAGGAATAATTACCTCTGGCTGAGCTGAAAAGTTCTTCGATCTGATCAACGATTAGGGAAGAAGAAACGAAACCCCAAATTGAAATTAGAGAAATGCAGGTTGAAATTAGAGCTGAAAAGAGAAGGAAAACCAAGAAGATGCTGCGTGAAGATCAAGGTGAAGAAGACGAAGATGAAAGATAATGATTATCTAGCACGATCGACAGAATAATGAGATTTATCCAACGCTTTAACCTTTTCTTTTTGTACGCTGAGCCTTTTTGGAAGAAAGGAGACAGTGGGGTTCCACTTTGGCCGGTCTATTATTATTTTTTATTTATTTCTGAAATGAAACAGCAAATCATTGAAGTTGTTAATAAAATCCAATAACCAAAACAACAAATTCTGTTTCTTTATCTTCTCTAAATTACTAAATAAGGGGTTTTTAGTTATTTGTGTTTTTTTTTTCTTCTCTAATATGGTTCCGTTTTATAGATAATCAAGCGAATGACTATCAAGGAACTTTTATTATAACTAGGTTTTTGCGTACATAAACATAACACATCAGATCTTGGAGAAAGGGTTTCGTTAAGATTACGAAACTACCTTGCTTTATCAATTTATTGAGTGATTGACTATATGACAATGAAAGATGGATAGTTTAGTTAGGTATATTCGGTGTAGGCCTATGCAAAACACGTATGCCTTTTTTATTGCCCGGTTACAATTTCTTCTTTTTCAGATCAATACGTGTATAAACGCTACTCTATAACTCAAGTCACTAGATTATAATTACATTTTCTCGAAATTTAAATCCTTGTGTTCAAATCTGTTAAATCTAACTCTCGTTCAATTTAGCACATGATATATAAAAGAGTAAAATTCGACATTGCTAGTGAGTGTATACGCTGACAGATAACTTTGACCGCGAATTCAACATTGTTGATGAGTGTATATGCTAACAGACAATTTTGACCGTGAATGAAATGTCAGGTCTGGTAATAGTCAATTATTGTAACTTATTGGAAAGATTTAAAAAATATTTTGAATCAGAAAAGGGAATTGTATTTTTTAAATGCAGAGTCGAGACAAATTGGAAGAGGGGTAGGCATCGGATTCGTCTATGTCGTTCATGCTTCATTTAATATTTCATCATCGTATTAGGTTTGACTGAGAAACAATCATTTCTCGTGAGGTTGTGATTGTATCCTGGTGAAATAGTGTAAGGATGCTATATTATATATTGAGAACTTGTTGCTAAAATTTTAAATCAAGCCTTGAATAAGGTCTATGGGATTACTTGTTAAAAGAACATCATCAACATACAATACCAAAATCAGAGTTTGATGACTATGGTGATTAATAAACAGAAACGTCTGCACAACTACACGTGAAAAGTCAAATTCGAAAAGAAAATTTGTGAACTTGTTAAACAAGGCATTTGGTGCATGTTTCCATGCATAATGCGTTGTACAACTGACAAACATGATTCAAGATTCGTGGATTGACAAATCTGGTGATTGAGTCATAAAAACCTACCTTTATAATTCGCTATGGATGAAAGCATTTTTAACATCTAAATGAGCAATTGACCAATTATTCATTGTGAAAAATGTTAAAAACAACATGTATCATATAAGTCCAAACCACATGACTATATGTTACAACAAAGTCGACTTCTTCTTCTTAAGAAAATACTTTTACCATTAAATCGGCCTTTAATTGATTACGAGTCTCATCGGTCTTGATCATCATCGTGAAATCCATCTACAATCTAGAACATTCATCATATAATCAATGGAAACCAATGTCCATGTATTATTTTGAAGTTGAGCCTCCATTTCTTCACACATAATTAATCTGCAGCCCTCATCTTTAAGCGCATAAACCATTATTTTTGGTGTAGAATGCACCACTGGACTGACAAGCTGCGTATAGCACGGATCCAAGTTTTATGTTTTTTTTTTGTTGGGAACATGTTGCCTTAGAGTGTATTGTACATGCATGAGGAAAATCCAAACTAAAATCTATTTACCTTAAAACACTGTCACAACAAGTGAAAATTATGCAAGAGTATAAAATTAGCTACTTGAAATTTTTTCAGAATTGGTGGAAATTTCGCAGGAGGCGATGAACTATTCAAACTTTGAAATTATAAAAATCTGATGAAGCCATTTGGCAGAGTGCAGGTGGAGGAGACTCCAATACTACTGTAGCACATTCACTCGATTTTTTCTCTAACTTGCGGAGCACTTGGAACATGAATATAGGAAAGCAAGTGCGGTGAAGCCGATTGCCATGCCTAAAGTAATGGTGTACATGATTTGTTTGTATTTTAGCATAGTTAAGTCTTCTTTTCCTGCAAGTTTCTAGGTATAACTCACTATTTTACCTTGTTATCATGCATATAATTTGTACTATAGCTATGTTTGCAATTAGAATCATAGAGTTGTATACATTTTGATGCACCATTGTGTGATCTAGGTATCGAAGAGAGCAAAATATCAAAGCATAGGGGAGCAATTGGGAGTAGCTAAAAAGAGCTGAATAAGGCTCAATATCGTGCTTGTTATCGGTGATACTTGTGAAAAATGGGCCGTACTATTGGCGATACTATGGCTGATCATGATTCGAAGGCAGATGCTTCAGGACACTTGAATCCGCCTGGTTATCGCGGATAAAAAAACTCTCACTATCAAGGTGAGTATCGGCGATAACACATAAAATCCACATAAAATATTAAAAGACCATATTGCCCTATTCTCCCTTCCTACTTAAAAGCACTAAGTTTTAGGGTTTTTTGTAAGTTTCATTCTAGAGTGAAATGTGAGGTTTTTGAGAGATTTAAAGATTTGTAATCATGGAGATTTGAATATCGTAATCATGGAGGTTTGAAGATCTCAACCGTGCTTTCATGATCTAGATAATACTAATCAAAGATCTTCTTTATTTATACCTTTTTTATTTCTTATTTTGCTTTAATCTCATCATGATCAATCCAATGATCATGTGCGTGTAGTCTCTTAATGGCTTGAGTTAGGGCTGAATTAAGATTGAAAGATGTTGGGTTTAGTTGGTTTAGGCTTATCTAGATGAAATCTATCTTAAATCTTGGTAAAATTGCTAGATTTAGGAGTGATGAACTGAATCTAGATCTAGGGTTTCTCATGCATATAAGATTTTTCATGAAATGCTTGAATGATTTTTAAAAGCTTATTTAAGATGATTTACAAGAGATTGATAGCATCTTGATTTGTAATAGAAATTGGTGAAAATTTTACATGCTTATTAATGTTTCATATAAAACAAGTTAATCAAATTTCTTCATATGAGTATCATGTGGCGAATTATATAGCTCACACGTGTCAAATTAATTTTCTATTTAATAATACCTTACTCTTGAGATTCCAATATTCAAATGTTTAAGTATTTTTTAAATTATATGTAAGCGAAACAAATTATTATAATGTTAGCATCTTAACATAAATGATAAATTTAATTTTTACATTTTACCTTATAAATTCATCATTTTTCATGTTATTTTAATCAATACTAAAAACGTAGAATAAGTCTCTCCAACTATTAAAGTGTTTGATTAATTCTAAAGTTGACATAAATAAAAGATAGAATATTCATCATGTATTTTTTATGTCTTCATTTCAATTAGTTGCATATTTTAGAAGAAACGGCAATTGTAGAAGCTAAAATTTACGTAACTCAACAATTAACCAATATATATATTTTAATATATTTGAAGTTAGTAGAGATAACTCTTTTTATCATGTAATTAACATGTTGTAGTTTTTAGCTAACTCTTGAAATTTTGGATGTATTCATCTACCATCAACGATCTTCTCTTGTTGATTTTTCCTATCAACTGCGCTTATGTTTCTTATATAATTTTGGCTTAATTTGTTTTAGTTCACGTGTTATCTCTTGATTAGTAAGCGCAGTTTGAGGATAACACCACTTAGATGCAACATCTGTGATAAATTTTCCCTAGTATCCAACATGAAGTTTTTGATACCATTGACGATGTTCCCTATTCGATGAATCGAGTTGAAGATTGTCAAGAGGCATGTATCAAACATGTCACTGCATGGCTTTTACTTTGATCATAAATCAAAATAATAGCACCTCATCATCGAACTATGTAGTTTGGCGAGACAATCTACTTGATGTTTAGATTCACTACTACAACAACTCATGTCAAATCTTTATATCAAAATCGTTGGTGATAAAAACAACTCTCTCCATTTGAATGTCACGTGATGAACTATATAACTGACACGTATCAAATTAAGTTTTTCTTTTTTAAATAATAATTTTTTAACTCTTAAGATTCTAGTGTTCACATGTACTCTTTAAATTACATGTAAGAAAAATAAATTAATAATGTTAATATCTTTAGTTGGAACTGTCAAAGTCTCGGTAATAAGGTTACTGTGCATCATCTGAGGGAGTTATGGAAGTAATATCAGCTGGATTTCCTATTCTTATCGGAAACCGAACATGATAATTGCTACATGCAGCGTTTTCAAGCCCACTTTGGTTTTGACCATATGTTAACTGTGGACAATATCGGTTGGAGCGGAGGCTTGGCTTTATTTTATAATAATCATTTTGATGTCAAGATTCTTTATTCCAGTCCACAGATTATTGATGTTGAGATCTCCGCACGGAGACAAAAAATGTTCATCTTTTTTGTTTATGGAGATCCTGTTGCAAAAGCTAGAGTATATATGTGAGAAAAGTTAACCCGGATTAGCTTAACAAGATCGGGCCCCTGGTTTATGATTGGAGATTTTTATGAAATTTCAGGTAATCATGAGAAGAAAGGTGGCGTGATGAGACACGCTTCCTCCTTTATTTTCTTTAATACAATGATTGCTAATTGTTGTATGTTGGATTTCAATTATTCCTGAGATCCTCTTTCCTGGAAAGGGAATCGTTCGGATGATCCGGTTAGATGCCGACTGGACCGCGCTTTGGGTAGTGGGGATTTGCACTCTGTTTTCACACACTCTCATGTTCATTATCTTAAGATGATTGGCTCTGATCACCGCCCCCTTTTGGATGAATGTGAAGCAGGCTATGTAAAACGGAGGGGTCTTTTTCGGTTCGACCAAAGATGGGTCGGGAAGGATGGAATGGTTGAGGCTATTGCCAATGGCTGGCATGGTCAACAGGCAGACGAAAGAATAGGTCTTGTGGATCGGATTGCCAAAGCTGATGATCTTGTCCTCCTTGGCACGCTGGAAAACAAACCCAAATTCTGTATGACAAGGATAAGATTAATAATCTCAAGGATCAGCTTGAGTTGGCCAAAGCTGATGATCTTGTCCTGCAAGTTGAGATCAATCGGACATCAAAAGAGCTGAAAGAGGCTTATGACGATGAAGAGGCATTTTGGCAGCAAAAAAGTAGGATTAATTGGCACCAAATGGGCGATAAAAGTATAAAGTTTTTTCACGCCGTAACTAAACAGCGTCGGGCTCGAAACTGAATTACGGGGCTAGAGAATAATGAAGGCGTTTGGGTGGAAGATGATAATGCCTTGGAAAATGTTATGTGTGACTACTTTAGGGATTTGTTCACCTCCTCTAACCCCTCGGACTTTGACCCAGTCTTAGAACCGGTAGAACCTCGGGTCACTGAGGACATGAATAACATGCTAGTTGCTCCGGCTACAGAGGAAGAGGTTCGGTCGGCCCTGTTTCTCATGTACCCAGATAAAGCACCTGGGGCCGACGGTATAACAACATTATTTTTCCAACAATCATGAGAATTCATTAAGCATGACTTGATGGAGATGGTGAACGGTTTTGTGGAGCTTGGGAATTTTGATGAACGGTTGAACAAAACAAATATCTGTATGATTCTGAAGACTTCAAGGCTCCGGAAGATGACAAAGTTTCGTCCAATTAGTTTATGTAATGTTGGATACAAAATCATATCTAAAGTGCTTTGCCAGAGACTAGAGCGAGTTCTCCCTAACCTTATTTCCGAGACTCAATCTGTCTTTGTGGCTGGGAGGCTAATTTCAGACAATATCTTCATTGCGCAGGAGATGTTCCATGGCCTTCGTACTAATAACTCTTGCAAGGGTAGTTTTCTGGCAATTAAAACTTATATGAGTAAAGCTTTTGGTCGGGTGGAATAGACTTTTAATGGAAATCTTCTCCAAAGAACGGATTTCCACCCTAAATGGATTGACTGGATTTTGAAATGTATCAACTCGGCTTCATATAAGGTTCTCCTTAATGGCTACCCTCACGGCCATATCGTGCCCAAAAGGGGACTTCGACAAGGTGACCCGCTTTCCCCATATCTCTTTATCTTATGTACGGAAGTACTTATTGCAAATATTAGGAAAGCTGAGAATGAAAACAAACTTACTGGTATCAAGGTGGCTAGATCTTGCCCTACTATATCTCACCTCCTCTTTGTTGATGATAGTCTGTTATTTTGTAAGGCTGATTCTAGTCAATGTGCAACTATTTTAGCAATTTTGGACCAGTACATGAAGGTTTCGGGGCAACAAATTAATTTTGATAAGTCTTCGGTTAAGTTTGGGCATCTTATTCATGCGGATCATTGGCAGACCCTTATGGAAACTTTGAGTATTTTCATTGAGGGCGGCATGGGTTCTTATTTAGGCCTTCCTGAAAGTTTGGGGAGGGGGGGGTAAATCCAAAGTATTTGCCTTTGTTCGTGATCGTTTAAATGACAAAACGACTTCATGGTCCTCTAAACTTCTCTCTAAAGGAGAAAAGGAAATTCTTATAAAATCGGTTGCTTCAGCTTTGCCTAACCATGTTATGACATGTTATCGTTTGCCTCAGTCTCTTATAGCCTCACTTACGAGTGTTATTGCCCGTTTCTGGTGGAGCTCTGGGGGTGAAAAACGAGGGCTCCATTGGTTTAAATGGAAACGCTTATGTTCACCAAAGGAGGATGGGGGTATTGGCTTCCGCACCATTGATGAGTTCAATTCGGCTCTTCTGGCTAAACAGCTATGGCTAATCCAATTCTCGAATTCCCTCATAGCTAGGATTATGAAGAGTAGATACTACCGCTCTTCCCATCCAATGACTAAAAATCGTGTTTATTCTCCATCCTATGGTTGGACCAGTATGCGATCCGCTAAACACATCCTGGAAAAAGGGCTTATTAAAATTATGGGCTTTGGTAATTCTATCTCTGTATGGACTGATAATTGGATTCCTGATGAATGGCCAAGACCGGCACGTCAACGGGAGGGGAGCCATCCTCCAAATCTTCTTGTGAGTCATATGATCGACCCAATCTCCCGGACATGGAATATGAACATGCTGAACGAATTCTTTCATCCTGATGATATTGTCCTTATCCGGGGAATCCCACTCAGCTGATTTCCAATCCCGGATAGGATTGGCTGGGCTCTCACCAAATCAAGTATCTATATAGTTCGCTCTGGCTATCGGGTTGCTCACTCCATCGCGTCGGTCAAATCTGAGGTGCCCCTTGTTGGCCCATATGTTTCTACGTTTATAGCAAATTCTTGGAAAATTGAAGGTCCTTCCAAATTGAAACATTTTCTATGGCAAGTAACTTCTGGTTGTCTCTCGGTTTATCAATGCTTAAGGAATCGAGGTATTAATTGTGATACGGCATGTCCTCGCTGTGGAGCGATAAGTGAATCAATTAATCATGCTCTCTTTGAATGCCCTGGCCTTACAAGTCTGGGCCCTCTCCCCTATTCCAAGTGGGCATCTGTCTTTTCCGTCTTCCTCGGTTTTCTCAAATATGGATTACCTTTTTTCTAGGATCCCAAAGGCTTGTCTTTAGGGTTGGCCGGTTAACCCTTTTCCTTGGATCCTATGGTTTATATGGAAAGCTCGTAATGACAAGGTCTTTAGTGGGCTCAATCGCTTACCGCCAGACACTCTTAAACATGCTACTGGTGAAGCCCATGCATGGGCAGATTCCCAAACCTCCTTGTCAAATAGAGCTCGGTCGGATAGGGTCCAAATGGCCCTGTACTCACCGGATAGCCCCTCGGATAATGTGTCAATTATGGCCGATAATGTATGTCAGGTAGACGGCTCATGGAAAAAAGATAGTCTTTTTGCAGGTCTGGGTTGGTGCTTCAGGAGTTCGACCACATTGACCCCTCTGTTGGGTGCCAAGGGTATATGCTGAAGCTTATCTCCATTGCATTCTGAGATGGAAGCCCTCCTCTGGGCCATGGAATGTCTGCTGACTCAAAACAAGGACAAAGTGGTTTTCCAAACGGACTGCTCCGAGCTCGTGAAGCTGACGACATCGACAACCGAGTGGCCCGCCTTTGTGGCTCTTCTTACTATCTTCGCTGCTCTCATAAGCCGGTTCCAAACTTTCACCCTCTCTCTTATCCCACGAAGATCAAATGGAAAGGTGAATTGTTTGGCGTGTAGTGCTACTGTTCTGGGTAGAGAATTTTCTTACGTAAGTTGTGTTCCTCCGACTTGGATCAAAAAGCCATTTGTATAAGCTTTTATTTTCAAAGTGACGAACAAAAAAATATCGATGAAAATTTTATATTTTCTCATTTTATTTGATAAGTTCACCATTTATCATGTGATTATAATCAATACCATAAAAATAAAATAAGTCTCTCCACTATTAATACATCTACATTTTGATTAATTATAAAGTTGACATGAATAAAAATAGAATGTTCATCATGCATTTCTACGTCATCATTTCTATTAGTTGCATATTTTAAAAGGAGAAACGTTATATGTAGAAGTCATAATTTATGTAACATAACAATTACCAATATGTATATCAAAATATCTTTACGGTTAGTAGGGGTAACTCTTCTTATCATATAATTAACATTAATTCGTGCAAAGTTGTAGTTTATAGCTAAATCTTGAAATTATGGATGTATCATCTATCATCAGTGATCTTCTCTTTTTTATTCTTCCAATCAAATATGTAAAAACAGAATGTTCGTCATGCATATTTTAGAAGAAACGTCACATATAAAAATCATAATTTAGGTAACATAACAATTACCAATATACCTATCCAAATATCTTTAAAGTTAATCGAAATAACTCTTTTTATCACATAATTAACACTAATTCGTGCAAAGTTGTAGTTTATAGCTAAATCTTGAAATTATGGATGTATTTATCTACCATAAATGATCTTTTCTTGTTGATTCTTCTAATCAAATGCCTTTCTTTTATATATTTTTGGTTTAGTTTGCTTTACTTCATATGCTTTCTCTTGATAATTAGAATCTTATGTAATTATTATGATTTTTTCATTTAATAATATTTTCAAAAAAAATATTCTAGTCGTCCAAAAACAATATATGGAGAGGATGAATAAGCATCGAATACTCTTCTTCCAATTTTTCTTGTATCTTTCTCTTAGAAAGTTTTTAAATTTTATAGTCCTAGAAATCCAATTATGCTTGGAAAGTAACATATATACTCTATTTAGTCTCTCCATCTCTTGACCATATAGCTATGGTTTTATACATCAATTGATATGTTATTGTTTCTTTAAGAGTAAGCTGGGGCAACATTTATATCAACAAGAAAATGAATTTTTTTTTATCCCATTAATGTATCAATTTATGTTATATCTTTCATTTTCAGAATTGATCTTACGTATTATTTGTTGCACCAAAGACAAATTAACAATGAAACATAACTAAGGGTTTTAAAAAAATATAAGAACGAAAATATCCGCACGTATATGCAGGTATTCTAGTTAGGGAATAAGTAATGAAGGTAGGGATATGCAGGTATTCTAGTTAGGGAATAAGTAATGAAGGTAGGGATTATTAGAATGGCTTCATATATACAAAAACCCATTCCACTAGATTAGTGTTTAATTCAAGGCCTAGACCAATAAAAACTTAATTGAATCCAATTCTAATCGTTTGTCTTAATTCGTTGCCATTGCTTTAATATCATTTGAACTTGTTAATCATAATTAAGCATCTGTTAGCTTGCTAAATAGTGATTAGGATTGAAATCGTCAAAAAACCCAAAGTTGCTTAGATTCGAATTGATTTTGAATCTTAAATAAGATTCTTATCGCCTGCTTGTGGAATTGATACTTTTGCTTACCTCTATCTCTACCTATTAGAATTGGAATTGAGAATGGCTTAGGATTATAATTGTTTGATAAGGGAAATTCAATTTAACAGACAGTTGAATCAATCTCTACATCAAAATGGCGCTGTTGTCGGGGAGGCAAAGCGGTTTAGTCTAGTTTAATGGAGACTAGGTTTGACTTTCAATCTATTTTTAAGTTTGAATCTCACATTTTTTGTGTCATCTACTTGTCTTTGTTCTTGTAGGTGTATGCAAACAAGTCACACACCGAATAAGCAACTACAATCAATCTCCGACATTTCAAAACTTGCCTACCATCACCATTTCAGAGCCCTGTGATAAGGAACATAATTCTGCAGAGATAATGCAGAGTCAGTAACTTGTGCAGAGGCACCCGAAACTCGAAACCACTCCTTCCAGGTTGCATCTAATGTGTGAAGAGAAGATAATGCTTGTGGCAAATCATCACTTTGGTAAGCATTGTCCCAATGGTTTCAGCATTTAATAACAATATGACCATGTCGTCCACAAACTTGACATATCAGACACACACTTATGTTCTAAACCTTGATCTTCATCTTCACAACTTTGCTCTGTTTCGCGAGATAACAGAGTCTATGACATGGGAGCTGTTTTTCCAAATAAAACTGGTATAATTGACTATATAATTCGTTTATGAAAAATAATATCCGATACGAAGCTATTTTGTGTTATGTTTTTATTTTATTTATGGCACTAATCCTTACCCAAAAAAAAAGGAGAGGCATATAATGAATTACAAATCTGCAAAAACGTGGAAGTTTTTGGAGTCAACGGCAATAAGCCTAAGAGCTGCAATGGCAGCAGCAACAGACATCAAACTGAAAAACACAACATTAAGCCAATGCCATAGCTTTTGCATAGGATTGAGCTTATTGTTCTTAGCCTTATAGTACATGTGATTAGCTAGAATGAATGTGAGAGGGAATGTGCTCACTGCACCAGTAAGACTCATGAAATCCCCAAGAAACGGCAAGAGCGCAGAGATAAGCGTACTCACCGCAATATATCCGCCTCTCGCCATAATCCTAAACATCAAGTTCTTTAACGCTAATGGGTTTCCTTTGACTCCAAACTTTGTGTCCATGTACTCATACGTTGGACTCGCAAAAATCTAAAAACAAGAAATTAAATAAGAAAACGGATTTTGACTCGTAAATAGTTTGAAACGGTTATATATAAAAAAACTTACGTGTAAAGAGATAACGGATTGAAGAATAGCTGAGATGTTAGCAAGAGCTTTGACCCAGAGTGGTCCATTAATACTGTTTAGCAGATAGGTTGAGGTCGAGGATCCATAAGCCCAGTATCCGATGAATGTAACCGCGTACATCGGTAATACACCGGCTGTAAATTGAAAGTATAGAGCTTTCATCATGTTTTTCACCACCGGTTGCCTCACTGTTGCCTATCATTGCAGAAACAAATAAGAAGGAATAAATTGGTTAATTGTAATCCGTTTAATATTACAAAAGTATACACTAAACATGAAATTTTAAATTGTTCATGGAGCTATCTGCAAGTAGTTGAATTGTAAACATGAAATTTTTAAGAAAATGACCTGAATTTCTGGAAGCATTCCTGTGTTGAATGCGAAAACAAGATTAGCGGCTGCTCCTGTGATGGTGAAGAGTTTGCTTAGTGAAGATCCTTGTATCTCGTAATCTCTTGAAGGTGCGTTTACTCCTTTAAAACAAACAAAAACAGAGCCAAAGAATCAGATTATTATGAAATCCATAAATATCAGCATTTTAAGTTAATACCATCTCTAACTGATAGCACGATAGCCACAACGATGTAAATGAGGCTGAGTACAGTCGAAACACCAAGCCAAATCCCAAGAGCTGATAAATGAGGAATCCCAATAGCGAAAATCGCGCAAAATAAACCCGCGATGGCTATACAATGAGGTAGTTTCAAGACATGATCATCTCTAAAAAGCACATAAACAGCCTGCAGAAAAAGAAAAAAAAAAACCAAAAATATAACTAACTCTTGCTCATGAAATCAAGAATCAAGAAATGAAAATGTTACCTTTAAGGCGGAACCAGCGAGTATGATGAATCCACAATTAATCATGAAGAGATTGACATATTGTAATCCCCAAGTAAGACGATACGCCTTTTGACCGTAAATGAATCCAGCGAGGTCTCTATAACGAATATGTCTTTTGCCACCAAACTCATGAAGCTTTGCTATGAGAGTGTTTGCGTAAAGAGAGATTGCAGTAGCGAGAATAAGACCAACCACTCCACCAATCCAACCTAAAGGAACCATAATCGTTCCTGAATATCCCAATACATAGGCGCTGTTTATACCGGTTGTCAATACGAACGCCACCTGAAACCATGAATCTGTACACATTCCACACACACACACAAAAAAAAAGAAAATTTTTTAAGCTTCTTCTCTTTAAATGTTACAGAAAACAGAGTTTGGCCAAAGCAAAAACATTTTGGTTTGCTTTGGTTTGGCAAAAACAACATTTTGAAGAAAGGCTCATCGATAGAATCATTAAAAGAGCAACATTCAAACAAAGAAAACATTTCAGCACCTAAACGATAACTGATGTGATTCTTAGGTTTACTTTCATCTTCCTGGTAAATGTTTTTTACAGTTTTTTTTAAAAAAAAACGATTAAAGAAATTGGAAACTGGGCGTCAATCCCAATATAAGAAGCCGTTGATTAAGATAATATTTTAACACATCTAAGCAACAAATTCTCAGGGAAATCAGGTATTAGATTCACAATTGGATTCGGTGAAATTAAAATAAGAAGAAAGAGGGGGAAATCGAAATCGAATTAACAAACCGCTGCTAATCTGATGAGCGGTGTCAGGGATTTCGATATTAATATCGTCGTCTCCGACATGGATTTTGCGATTCTTGGCTTCGGTGTCGTTCATGATTTCTACGACAACCGGTTTGTTTGTCTCTGCCTCTAAGAGCCAAACCCTATCTTCTCCTTCCTCGGCCACATTGAGAAATTTTGAGAAAGCCAGCTTTTATAATTTTATAGAGAGATTCCTTTTTATAGCGAATTTTTCTCCTTCACTGTATTTATTGTTCGGCTAAAAAACGAACAAAGCTTTCGATTTCTTAGAGAAAGGAACAAAGAATCCAGCTAGATTCGCTATTGAAAAATATATATTCAGTCAAAGAAAGACAGAACAGAGAATCGAATCGAAGAAGGAAAGTTGGATCCTTTTTATTGGTGCTTCTTAATTACCACAGAAATTTTTTGAAAAATGGAGGTGGGTCTGAGCCTTTGAGGTATCTTGTCTCAGTTTTGTTTTGCATGAGGAGATACTTTCCTATAAGAATGAATGACCAAAGTTATAACTTTTGTTTGTCGTTTTTTTCCTTAAAAAATATATATATTTCAGCCTCATCAATGACTCTCCAATTATTTAATGTTTTTTTTGTCTAGTTGGGGTTGTTTTTCTTTTCCAAAGTTTTGCTATCCTTTACTGTAATGAATTCATCCTTTCAAGAAAATACGGTATGCCCACAAATAACCCATGTTCGAAAGTTGGCTAGATGTTAGTTGGATGACTGGGATGAACTTAGCCCCTAATGAAAAAAGTGGAGATCAGTCGGAAAGTACACGAGACCTAGTTTTAAATCTTTTATTGTAGTTTTAGGGTTATATTATTAAAGATAATAATAAAAATATAAGCTATTTTAGTGGTTTAAAAATTGTTTTAATGGTTTGAACCCGATTTGAATTTTTAATGTTGATTGTTATGTGTGTTTTTTTACTTTTTTTTAATGAAGGGTTACTAACCATTTTACAGAGTCGAATTACTGCGAAGTCTACAACCCTAAAACAGAGTCTCAACACGTTTTTCTCATCATATTCATCATTTTTCTTTAGTTTTTCTTTAAATTTTAATTCCAAATCAAGTGTATATCTTCAAAGAACACCGCTAATCGCTTCACTGCTAAGGAATCAACCGGCATTTAAAACAAGGACAATAACAAATAAAAGTTTGAATCTATGATTTTTAGTTACAACAAAAGTTACTATTTCTTTGTATAGAATTCTTTTTCTTAAAAAAAGAAACGAAAAATTGGATTAGTATGAGTGTTTGTAATAGCTATGTAATTTCCCAAGCCTAAACTAATAACTTAAAACATACACTTAAACAAAATTATAGATCAAGTGCATATTTTCAAAAGAACAAAATATTTCAATAAATCCGATTTTTTCAACGGTTTTGATGAATCGCGGTGGCCGAGCACCGCCAAACGCTTCACCGCTGATAAAGAAACCACCTCACTACTGTTTCTTTTGTATATAAAATTAGAATTAGTATGAGTTTTTGTAGTAGTTATGCAAATTGCTAAGCCGAAACTAATAACTTAGAACATTCGTGTTCATGTTATTTTATTTTTATTTTCTTTGTATCAATATTAAATTGTATTGATAAAAAAAAAAACCAGTTTAGTAACTTACGTGTAAAAGAAAAATCAAAAAACATCAAAGATAATTACATGAACTATCTAAGCAGCTTCATTCTTCAAACTTCATCTTGTGGAGAACCAAACCCGCAAAGAATCTTCAAGTTTGGATACGAAGTAGGCTAAGGACGAAAGTCAATTAAAACCAAGCGATCGACATTCTTATATCAGATGTTTTGAAGATATCGGGATTTCACCGTATCTTCTACAATTCCTCTCTATCCATAGATAATACAGAGTGTATTGGAAGACATAACTAGCGATAAACAAACATGAGTCAAATAGAGTGGTGTCCGATAATTAATTCTCAATATCATACCAATTTGACGAGAAATTTCCATCAAGAAACTTCCTTACCTATCGTTCCCAAATTTGCAGCGAGTAGGGACACTTAAAGAAGAAATGATCACGGGTCTTCATAGGACAACCACAAAAAACGCAACACACATTCGAGCCCGAACCCCAATAACTCATTCGATCTCCCGCCGAGAGGCGGTTTAACGTTATTTTTCTGATAAATAGCAACAATAATTTTCCTTATTTACGTTAATGAAGTGAATTTTTGAAAATGAACAAGTATTTATCCTTCAATTTAAAATTATTACTTTGTTATGTCACATTTTTTTTTTATATATAAGATCACATCTTTATTTCAATTACTTCTTTATCTTTTATGCTATAAATTCATATAAGCATCTTTGAACAAAGTAGAATAACAACTTTCGGTCACCACCACTACAAACCGTTCCTCCGTCTACAACCGGAATACTTTGGAACGTGGGTCATTTTGCATAGTCATCTATAACCTAAGAATTATGAAATCTGCAACCTGAAAACAGAGTCACCTCATCTTTTTTTTCACCGTATTCATCATTTTTCATCAGTTTTTTTTTATAAAAAATTTAACTCTAAAATTATGGTTTAAGTGTATATCTTAAAAAAAGAAAAAAAAAAAAAAGGTTTTCCAACAAGTCCGACTTTTTAACGATTTTTTTGAAATTGCAATGGCACCTCCAAATACGTCACTTGCGAGGAATAACAAATGAAAGTTTTGGTTGATAATCATTGTTTTCTTATACATCTCTCTCCAGTAGCCAATAAAATGTCAATCGTGTGAGATGGAAACGCAAAAAAAAAAAAAAAAACTTGCCGAAAAAGTTCATGTGAATCTCTAATAAACAAAAGGCCGAAAATCTATAAAAACATTGAAAAGAAATTTGTAAACAACAACAATTGTTGGTATTTTATGATATTGTTATTAAACATAAAAAAAATCATAAAATTCAAACAATTAATATTATATAGTTTGATAGATAGTATTGCTAAAACGACGAACTGTTCTGCTCTGTATCGTATTAGTTAAGAGATCATACTCGACCAGAATTTTTATGATCTTCTTTATACGTTACCTTAATTTGAATACATATTTGACAAATCTTACTTTTTTTTGTACATCACTAGTTTATTGAATACATATTTGTTTTCTTTATACGTTACCTAAATTTGATTTGTGCTGAAACATCAGATTTATATACATATGTACTTGAGTTTAGAGAAATTGTTTGGATAAGTTTGAGACCCTATGTGGAGAAAGGAACACGTTTCGTAAACTATCTATCAAAATGTTGATAGTGATTTGTTTAATAGTTTAGATAATATATATATTTTTTTGATAAAAATAGTTTAGATAAATGTTAGGCTGATATACATTGATTACAAACACTGATTAATATAGTAAAAGAAAGGTTACTGAAAACTAAAAAAGGACTTGCATATATTTTTGCTGGCAATATGTGTTATTTTGATTTTCATTTTTTGTTGGGTACTTCCACTTTAAAAAAATTATAAGAATTATGTATTATTAACGGTTCATAGTGACCAAGAACAAAAAAAAAAACAACAAAAATTAACGGTTCATAATATAAGAATATTGATTCCTATAAAGCAGAAATTATTCTGTAAATTTAAAAAGATTCTCTTGATTGAGATTGCTCAATAATTGAGGGTATATTGACTGACTTAAACCTAAGAACAAAAAACATTTATCATTAAAAGACTTTCATATTAATTTTTATTAAAAAAAGAATACGTCAATATTTAAATATTTGAATGGTAATAACGATTAAGACGGACTAAAACGTATACAAATTAGAATGTTCCGTTATACAAATTAGAATGTTCCGTTTTTTAAACGGATGAAAATCACTATGGATCATGTTCATTTTTTCCCAAAAATAATATACATTTAATCTGCAACAGAATTTTTTATTTTTTACTATCTGGATCAATGCAAATTAAATATTGTGAATGGTATATAATGCTAGTCTTATCACTTGTGAACTAATACATTCCAAACAACGTTACCATTCACACATCTTCTCTCGTTATTCTCTAATCAGCGCTCACCCATGCTTTTGGGCACCACTTGCGACGAGTATAAAATTGATTTTTTTTTTTTTTTTCATCAACGTAAGACAAAAAAAGACTTGAGTTTTTATCGAATTCATATTATATATAATAGACACACACATAAATATTGTCGAGAGCAAGTTGAATTGGGGTCATGCAATTTACAATCTATTGGATGAAGTTGATGGCAGAACGGCACAACTTCCTACAGATCTGAAGCCATTTGGAAGTAACCTTGATTTTGCCAACTAGATTTTATGCATTCTCCAACTGTTCAAATTAACTAGCGGACTCCATAAATTATTGAGTGCTATATTGTTTAAGAAGTTTATACTTAATTTTTGCACTTGTTTGCTGCCAAGGTAGCTGAATTTTGTCCTATTATTCACAATATATGTACATCAATGAGTCAGTATAGACATATTTTAAATTGAGATTAAGGATCTAAATAACAACGATTTAAAATATGGCTGAATATAACTGAAAATGAAAAATTTGATATGGGCAGATCTTGATGATGATTTCCAGCATAATATGGTGGATTAGTTTAAAATTTAAAATGTAATAGATAAGTTTGACAGATTAGTTGGAAAATGAACTAAACAAAATTTTGTATAGTTGAATAATAATGAAACGCTTCATTATCTTATGTGAGTTTAGCTCTAACTGCATAAGCAATGATAATTCGATGTGTCATGGAAAACGCTTTAGGATAAAGATGGACTAAATTGACCAACGCATTCGCCACCTCGAAGCATTGGACACTATCCAAAAATTGGTTGAGATATATGAAATCTTCCAAGACATTTATAGAATCCTCTAAAACATATGGACATTATTCAAAAACCTCAGTTGATATTCGCATGTTTAGTATTTTAAAATATAAATTTCTGATCTCGACTACAATTTACAAGTCAATTTACTTTTAATTTTAGAGCATTCTATACATTGTTTTTCACAAAGAAAAAATTCTTCTTTCAATATTATGGAAGCATGAATACTTTTTAGTGAAAATATCCTAATTCCACGAATTGAAGTTGTATGATATCATGTACTATGGAAAGTCGTGTCCATGTTTTAGATCGACATACGCGAGAACCATAGGTAGGAACCGAATATCCAAACATATATATACATTTATCCATATAGTATTAGGGTTATCGACATTTCGGATAGTTTCTTGGTATTTCAGATATTTTATTGGCATTTCAAGTAATTTATTGACATTTTAGACATTGGTTCTCGGTATTTTTTGTCATTTCGGATTTCTTATTTGCATTTCGAGTAATTTATTGATATTTCGGGTTTGGATTTTGGGTATTTTAGTGTTATTTTGGGTATTTTTCTAAATTCGGGTACAATTTTTTACTATTTCGGTTTCGGGTACTCGAAACCATTTGAGAACCGAATTTTTTTGGGTATTTTCGGTTCCTCAAATACTATACCCGAACTGACCCGGAACCGACAAAAACCGAACCAAAAATTTGTAAATACCCGATGGATCCTAAATTTATAGAACCGAAATACCCGGAACCGAACCGAATATCCGAATGCCCAAACCTAATAGATGCGTTGTAGTGCCTTAATAATGGACCATAAAAAAGCCTCAGTGTTGTGGCCGAAATTACATTAAGATCACTTCACTTCAAAACAACAAGATTTCTCTGTTATTCGAATAATATCTAAAGAGAAAGACAAAAAGAAAACATCTTTTGGAAAAGTATTTGTATTCGTTATATATTTTTAATTTTTTAATTTAAAATAGTATATTTTCAAAAATGTTTGTAGTTTTGTATTTTTGTATTGTACATGTAGCTGGAAAACTCCAATTTGCCGTTTTCGGTGGATAGCGAGTCAGTCATGTCAATTGGTGTATATGGATAATTAATCATGGACATATCTTTTTTTTTTTCCTTTTTTAATCATCTCTTCCTTCTCTCTCCTATTTCTCTTCTGTTTCCACCCTAGATGATTTCGAAGGCATCCAACATCACGGTGTTAGGGTTTTCGGCCACGAAGACTATCGTGATTAACCGGAGTTCAAAAAAAAATCCAAATCAGACTTATTTCGGAAAATCTAGATGGACAGTCTACACAAGGTCTCTGTTGATGGTACGGTTACCACCCCTTATCAATAGTTTGACGATAATTGAGGTTCGGTCCCTGCCGACCTCTACCTGATAATTTATCAGGTAATAAGTTTCTTCAACAGTATTAGAACCCTCGACCCAGATGACCGAGGGATACCTCAGTGTAGAATGATCGGATTTTAGTGTCCGAAGCGAGGGTGTAAACAACTTCGTCCCAAGCCGAAGTCTAAATCTCGAACAGAATAAGATCAAATCTTATCACAGATTCTCTGATCTTGGAAAAATGGAATATTTCCATTTTTCTGAGGTTAGCCCATGGGCTTACATGACCGACTACTAAGGATTTATAAATACACACCCCCTTCACTAATTTAATTCATTCATAATCGGGGAGAAGAATTACTAGATAACCTAGGTTTAATACTTCTCTTTGATAAAGTTAACACGGCATTCCGAGTTAACACATTTGTAACCGATATAATCAATAAAGTTCTCTTTTCCGAGGTTTCTCTTTTTTTCTTCTATTTAATTCATTCCCAAAAAAGAACCCCTCTAATTACAAGTAATTAGACGTTGAACCCAGTATCAACAGTCTCCACATGGAAAAAACAATTGTGGACACTAAACGATGGTTGTTGCCCACCGAAAACCCACATGGACCGTCAATTATGATTGTGCCCACCAATGTGGACATCTAAGATAGATGAACAATGTCCATGAACACAAGTCTATGAACACAACATGGATAGTACGACACTCATGTCACATGCTATTCATAGATACCACTGCGATCGTGTCATATGATAGTGTGTTTATGCGTACACATGGTCGAACTCATGGATAGTGCAGTTTTAGAAGAAGAAAAAAAAGAAAAATAGGAGAGAGCAGGGAGAAGGGAGAAATGATTTTTAAAAACGATTAGCTGTCCACGGTTAGCTATATGTAGACACCAATTAACACCACTGCGGATCACCCGCTATCCACCATAAATAACAAATCTTCATTAAGGGTAATTTCGACTTTGTCCACAGACCAAAAAGTAAAAAAGATACAAAAATGCATACACTTTTTGAAATATATATTTTTGCAACAAAAAGATAAAAAAAAAATATATCGAGTGCAAATGCCTCTCTTTCGGACCACTAATGAAATAGGAAATTGATAGTTTTAGCATTTAATTTCTACACATTTTGCTTTGATAAATCCATCTCTATTTCACCTTTTATGAACTTTAGGATATTTTTCATACATTACATCTTAGGAATCCTAGAAGTCGACATTTTCATGTTTCTTGTACATATTTGGATTTTTTTTCAGGTTTATTAAGGAAGCTAAGGAGCAATGGGAGAAAGCCAAGACAAGAGAAAGAGCCAAGGAGCAATTTCAAGAAGCCTATACGATCATATCGATCGATATGGGGGACATTGTAACGACCACTCAAATTGTTTGATACCAAGGTGGCAAGTTCGAGACAAAAGAACAAGATGCCCATGAACAACCTTGGTTCCTTATAAATACAACATATTCGATCCTAGGAGAGATAGCCCTTGGTTTACCACTTTTCTATTATAGTTTTAGTCATCTTTGACTCTTTTGTGGTAGTAACTTTAATATTTGTTTTATTAAGGAAAAATATCATTTTATCTTATTTTCATTTTCTTATTTATTTTAAATGTATTTTCCATTTTCTCTCACCATGTGTGAGTAAATATTTTGTGGGTTAAGTGGTAGAGATAGGTTAGAGAAGTAATTAGTCACTAATAAAATTAGGGTTAATTAATTGGTTAATTAAGAAACAAATTAGGTTTAGTTGTCTTCACTATGAGTCCATAGGGGTGAATTGAGATTAAGCTATTGACATCTTCTATCACTAAATCTTGTATATACTCTCTCTTGCACAATCCATGTGTATGATGAGACACAGAGACACCATCGCGTTAATCAAATAAAATAACTTGTAAAACAAACCCCTAAACAAGAACTTCAAACCCTAGCTCTAGTTAGTTACTTAAGAGCCAATGTCCCTTCCCACAAAACCTACACTTTTAATTATCGATTGATAATGTCTGGTTTTTAGGGTTTTATAACCCATGCTTTTGTTAGTTTTAGAGTCTTTTGCAGGTTTATATACTATATTTTAGGTGTTTTGAGCATTTGGGATGATTTGGAGAAAGTGGAGCAAAAAGGGGCAAAATCAGTAAATGGGAGATGCAGTCTCAAATTTGACTTTCAAAAGTTTGACATTGGTTGAAGGTATTCTCGGTACTCAAATTTGATCAAATCGGTTCCAAAAGAAATATATGGAAGTTAGCTTTCATCTCCAAATGGTTTGAAGTGATTCACATGTTTGTAGTTCAATATATGGTCGTTTTAGTGAAAACATGTCTGATCTGTCGTGAGCTGAAGAAGTCTGTGCATCTTCTGTGATTACATCGATCAATGCACTTCCCTGCACCGGTCGATGCAGCCCTCAAAAAAACAGGAAAATCTTTATTTTATGATTCTTTTGGGCCTGGTTATTTCCTTTTATTAGTCCAACTATTCTAGGTCGTCCCTAATGTTATAAAAGGGATTTTTCAGCCATTGTTTAGGCAATGCTTTATTTTTCTAGGGTTTTTAATAGAGAGATTGTTTCAGGGAGGCGGAGGAATCCCGAAGCCTTTTTGTTTCTCTTTTGATTTCTCTTTTGCAATCTATTCAAAACATGTTTGTGTTTAATCTCTTCATGTCTAAGTAGTTTGCTGGTAAGGTTTAGGGATTCAAGGGATTGATGAATCATAATTAGAGTTTTCTCAAACTAGGAATCGTTCATAGTTCTTCAATTAATCTGATCTTATTTACTTAGATTTATCATACGCAACTAGATATAAGTCATAGATTAGCTAAGGAAACGGAAGTGGACTTAGTTAGTTTGAACAAAGATTAATTGAACTAGTGAGACTAGTAGCAAAGGGATTTGGACTAGAGATCTAGTGAACTCAGCAAACCTGATTTATTACATGTCTTACTTGTTAGGTTACGCAAAGAAATTTGGTAATTTAGCTAACTAGACATAGTTAGTGATTCACAGCGGAAGCTGGTTTTTCTATAGAGTTGTGTTTGTGTTCAAGAACTTTGGTTAGAATTCCTAGTAGATTCCCGCCTTGATTCAAAAATTCCGAGAATATCCCTACGCCTAGCGCCTCAACCAATCAGTTTTACAACAACAGGTTTTTCGTGTTTTCTTAATTTCAGTCTTTTTAATTACTTATTTCCAACTTAGCTTAATTGAAACTAGAAGATAATTGTGTTCTATCGAGTCCATAAGGATACGATACCCTTTGTACTACAATTGTCTTCACTGTGCACTTGCAGTTTCATTAGAGAAAATTTTCTCTACATCATCGATTCTAGCATAAATTTAAATAGTACCTATTACAACTAAAACTCAAAACAATCAACAAACCCCCTTTAATTTTCGTGTCCGATTTATATTCGGTTTAACAACATTTTAATAAACTACTACGCTGCTTTGGATTCAATCCTCCAGTTACCACAATGTATATTGCTTATATTTACGCAATGATTGAGATGTATATATATTTTAAAACACAAAAACACCAACACATTAAACCACCTTTATTTGAATAAGAGGAATATCACTTTGGTTTAACACTTGACTGATAAAAGTTCCATTCTAAAAATAATTAAGTTATAAGAGACTGAGATACTATTTATTTCACTTCGATATCATGGTGTTAAAAAATATTGCATAAGTTTTGGATTATTTATCTTTGTACAACGGTTCAATCTGATTTATAATAAACCGAACCGTGATTTAACAACTGAAAAATAATCAATTGATTTTGACAGAATTATGACATCAACAAATTGTACGACAACAAACCAGAATGAATGTAATAAAAGAAATCACTTAAGAATTGCACATACAACTTTTTTATCAGTATTACACAACATTATTCATACAATTTGTCACTGTCCAATTCCTAACCTACCCACGCTTACCAATACATCATAAATTTCACAAAAAACATTTTTTCACTTAGAAGGAACCCATAACCCTCTTTAGTCCATGATCGTTACTCTCATGAATAATTTTCTTTATTCCATATCACTAAAAACGGCTAACTCTTATTCGTGTACCATTATTACATGAATTATTTTCCTTTATCTTTATTCTTTTGACTTCTACGTCAATGAATCTTTGTAAAACATATCTCATTGTGTTTCTAGAAGACAATGTTCGAAAAAAAAATTTATCCTTAGAGAATCAAACCTTGTTCTGAGTCATGTTCCAAGATCACTCAGCCCATCTCAGGAGGTATTAGCCTCCGGAGAATGCTAAACCTAGAACATGTAGTTAACAAAAAATTTTGTGGTCTCTAATTAACAAAAATAAGAAGTAATCTAAAACTTGTGGTATATAATCAATAGAGATAAACTTTCTTATCCATTCGTAACTATATAACATAACATCTCCATGAACACAAAACATATCGAAATACACACAAGAAAAAAAAAAAGTGTCTACCATGAAGAGGAAGAAAGTGAAACTTGCTTTCATTTCCCATGATTCATCAAGGAAAAAAACATTTAAACAAAAGAAAGAAGGACTTAATAAAAAAAAATAAAAAATAAATAAAACGCTTTCTAGTGTGCAAAGGGTTATTCCTCCAAAAAGAGAACCAAAGTCTCAACTAACGGACCAGCTAAACCCAACTCTCCTCACGGATTAGCACCCATGATTTCCTCCTGCAAACAATCATGGACAATTCTTCTTGGATCTTTCACTGTTCGGAGTCTAGATACTTCATCACGTGAGAGCGATGTTGATCCATCATAATCCATGAGAACATTTCCAACCGCCGATTTAGTTATTGTTGGGTTTTCTTTAATCGATCAATATCCTCTATTTCTCTAGCCATTCTCTAGCCATTGTTAACACAAGCACTATTATCCATTTTATGATTTGATATGTATTATTTTATTGTATCTTATTTTATCATTTAATATGTATTATTTTATTTATTTTTTTAAAATATTCAAAATATTTTAATTTATTTGAGTTAATCTAAGAGGCAAGTATCCATATCATAGTTGTTGATGTCGTTCAAGTTGGATTTTATTACACTTGTTTCATTTTATTAACCGGATTATTAGAAACCAAACAAATCAACATAAACTCTATGTTTTTTTATTTTAACCTAGATTAAACCAAGTTATGAAAAGTCGTGTACATGTTTTAGATCTCGGTAGTATTACTATTAATCAAAGTAAACCATTCCAACATATTCATATTGAAAAGTTGAAAAACTAGAATAATTATCAAAATACATGCAGAATATGTATATGTCGTTATATCCCTAGATGCTTTGTAGTGCTTTAATAGTGGACCATAGAGAAACCTCAGTGTTGTGGACGCAATTACATTAAGATCATTTCACTTCAAAACAACAAGATGATCTCTGTTATTCGAATAATGAAGAAAACTTTGAATTGATTATAATACCTAAAGAGAAAGACAAAAAGGAAAAAATCTTTGGAGAAGTATTTGCATTCGTTATATATTCTTAACATTTTAATTTAAAAATATATCTTTTCAAAAGTGTTTGTAGATTTTTTTATTGTACATATAGCTAAAAAATCTCAATTTTTTCTTAATGAAGAGAAGTTGCTTTTGGTTGCGAGTGGTGTGTAGTCATGTGAATTGGTGTACATGGATAATTAATTATAGACATCTAATTGTTTTTTATTTATTTTTGTAATCATTTCTCCTTCTCTCCTATTTTTCTTTTTTCCCACCGAGATGATTTCGAAGGCAGCCAGTGTTGCGGTGTTAGCTATTCATCCACGGAGATCATCGAAAAGGGGTTATAATCGACCAAGTAACCGGAGTTCAAAAAAAAATCATAATCAGACTTATTTTGGAAATCCTAGATGGGCAGTTTACACAAGGTCTCCACATGAACAAAAATTTTGTTGACACTAAACGATGGTTGTTGTCCACCGAAAGCCCATATGGACCACCAATTATGGTTTTTCCCACCAATGCAAACATCTAATATTGATGAACATTGTCCACGAACACAACGTGGATAGTACGACACTCATGTCATATGATATTCATAGATACCACCGCGACCGTTTCATATGATAGTGTGTTCATGCGTACACATGGTCAGAATTCATGGATAGTGCAGTTTTAGAAGAAAAAAAATAGGATAGAGAAGGGAGAAGGGAGAAATGTTTTTTTTAAAAGATTAGGTGTACACGATTAGCTATATGTAAACACCACTGCGGATCACCCGCTATCTGAAAATGTGGAATGGTAAAGATAACACTACCACACGGTGTGAGACACGAAATAACACACGACTATTTTTTCTACAAAGAATATACTTCGATTAGAAACTCTTATGATACACTTACAAGAAATATCAAATCGCTCTTCTTACAAAAGAACTCACTCTCTAATCTCCCCAAATGATCTAAGCCCTATGTTGTATTTCAAACCCTTGGCTATAGATCTTTCCTCAAATGATCTAAGCCCTATGTTGTATTTCAAACCCTTGGCTATAGATCTTTTCCCAAATGATTTAAGCCCTCAGCTCTAGATCTTTCCCTCACTATTACAACTTGTGGAGTGATAAATCTTTATGCACAGATCTTCGACTCCTTTTATAGTTAAGCAGATTTTCTATGTTTCTTTTTCTTGCACACTCGGAAATCTCTTAAATATTCTCTATGCTTGATCTCCAAGCTTTCCTTATTTGTAATATATGAAAATCCTTTCGCATTGATTGTCTTGATTCTGCTCCAAATCCTCGATTGCTGTCAATTTTTGATCTCCAGAATCTTCAGATTAAATCACCCTTGGTATCCGCATTCCAGAATCTTCTCCATTAATCTTGCACGCAGTCTCCGGTGTAGTACTTCGTGTGTCATCTCTCCAGCTGCCACACAGCTTAGCTCACCGGTTGACTTGCAATCTCAACTTCCACACAATCCTTGATTCCTTATAATCCTTGATTTGTGGTTTCTTGATTCTTCATTCGATCCTTGATTTCTCTCAATCATTGATCTCCCGAATCTTCGAATAACATCTGTTGAGATCCAACAATATTCTCTTCCTTACTTGAGTCACATTCTATTCATCATCTGACTCATGTTCTGCCTTAACACAGTTCTAAACTCTGTCAGCACATACACTCTCACTATCCACCCGAAAATACGCATCTTCATTAAGGGTAATTTAGACTTTTCTCCCAGACCAAAAAATACAAAAGATACAAAAGTGCATACACTTTTTGAAAGATATATTTTGCCAGAAAAAAGATAAAAAATATATATCAAGTGCAAATGCCCCTCTTTCGGACCACTGATGAGATGGAAAATTGATAGTTTTATCATAAAATTTCTACACATTTTGCGTTGATAAACCCATCTTTATTTCACCCTTTATGCATTTTAGGATATTTTTTCATACATTACATCTAGGAGTCCTAAAATTCGATATTTGCATGTTTTTAGTACATATTTGGACCTTTTTAAGGTTTATCAAGGAAGCTAATGAGCAATGGGATAAAGCCAAGACAAGGGCAAGAGTCAAAAAGCACTTTCAAGAAGCCTATACGATCATATCGAATGCATATCGATCGATACGGGAGACATTGTATCGACCACTCATATTGATTGATACCAAGGTGGCAAGTTCGAGATAAAAGACCAAAATACTCATGACCGACCTTGGTTCCCTATAAAGACAACAATGCTCGACCCTAGGAGAGATAGCCCTTGATTTACCACTTGCTATTGTATTTTTTAGTCTTCTTTTGCTTTCTAAGGGGAAGTTACTTTAATATTTGTTTTATAAAGTACAAAAAATATTATTTTATCTTATTTTTCTTTTTCTTATTTATTATTTTATCTTATGTTGATCATATAATTGTTTGATTGGTAATCCTCGGAGGTTTTCTGCTGAGATTCGTTAGATCCAGAAGAAGACGAAGTTGAATCGGTTTCGGAGTCGGAACCGAGAGAGTTTTATTTATCGGACGACATCTTAGGAGAATTGCGAGGAAAAGGGGGAGGACTTAGGAATCTTAGAAGCATTTCACGGGGGAATTTGAGAAATGAGAAGCTTGAGGATGCAATCTTTTTAATAGCTATTTAAAGGAATGCGGTTTTGCGGTCACGAAAGCTCAACCGACGTTCTTTGAGATATATTAAACCTAGATTGGGGGAAACATAGGTTTAATTAATGAATATTTTCTTTTCTTTTTCCCGCTAAAAGTCGCATCTGAGGCTTCGAAGGTGTATGAGCGACATGTCATGGGGAGTTTAAAGGTATTGTGATAATCAAGGAATTTGCGCGTGAAACGAATGAGGCTTTTCACTGTCTGCTCCTTTTCCCGCCATATTGAAGGACAAGATCGATTAAAAGGACGAGGATTCAAGAACTTTTGAAGATAAGGATCGACCAACACCGAGCTTCATTTATCGACAAGCTGTTTAATTTGGAAATTCGCCAACTCTGCACGAAGACATCTTCGGACGAATTGGGGGGGGGGGAGGAGGGGGACTTACTATTGATGGTGGGGTTACCACCCCTTATCAAATCTTATCATAGATTCCCTGATTTTGGAAAAATAGAATATTTCAAGTTTTCTGAGGTTAGCCCATGGGCTTAAATGACCGACTACTAAGGATATATAAATACACCCCCCCCCTTCACTAATTTAATTCATTCAGAATCGGGGAGAAGAATTACTAGAAAACCTAGGTTTAATAATTCTCTTTGGTAAAGTTAACTCGGCATTCCGAGTTAACACTCTTGTAACCGATATAATCAATAAAGTTCTCTTTTCCGAGGTTTCTCTTTTTGTCTTCTATTTAATTCATTCCAAAAAACGAACCTCTCTAATTATAAATAATTAGAAGTTGAACCTAGTATCAACACCTAACATTGTGTATCATTATCACATGGATTATGTTCCTTTATCTTTATTCTTTTGACTTGTACTTCGATGAATCTTTGGAAAACACATCCCATCGTGGTTTTGGAAAACTTCACGATTTCAATGTTTGATAGAAAATTTTCTCCCTAGAGGATCAAACCTCGCTCTGATTCATGTTCCGACATCACTCAGCACACCTCTGAATGTACCAGCCTCCGGACACAGCTAGACTTAGAGCATGTAAATTCACCCCAAACTGAACTCAAGAGCTGACCCATCTCAACTGGGCTAGAATTATCTTTCTAAGATAAAGTCTAGCAAAGAATCCATATCGGAACCTTAGGCTAAACTCTCAAAAAATGGCACTTATCGACCAGTTCTTATCGAAACAATATATTGTAGAGATAAAAATGAAGAAATTTTTTTTTTACAGTTGCTGATTGATTTCCAAGTCAATAACCTATACTCAAAGTCTCGAATAAGAATAATAAAAAAAAAAAATTATATCAACAAAGAAGACTTTGATCAATTTCTAAAAATACACATTAAAAGAGTTTATAAAAATATTCACAGTTATATGTTTTTAAATAACTGTGTTGTTGATTTTTACTTATGCAATATTATTTATACAACTTTATAGCCTGTAAAACACAAAGTATTTGACCATAACTATTATTTTATTTTTTTGACTAGTTATAATCTAAAATTTATGGTCTCTAATTAACAAAACTAAGAAGTAATTTAAAACTTGTGGTATATAATTAATAGAGATAAATTTTCTTATCTTTTTTTAACTATATAACATAACATATCCATCAACAAAAAACATATCATAATACACACAAGAAAAAAAAGTGTCTACCATGAAGAGGAAGAAAGTAAAACGTGCTTTCGTTTCCCATGATTCATCGAGGAAAGAAACACTTAAACAAAAGAAAGAATGATTTGATGAAAAAAGAAACATACACTTTCTGGTGTGCAAAGGGTAATTCCTCCAAAAAGAGAACCAAAGTCTAATTAACGGATCAGCTAAACCCAACTCTCCTCGCGTACTAGCACCCATAATTGCCTCCTGAACACAATCAAGGACAGTTCTTCTTGGATCTTTCACTTTTAGGAGTCCAGATACTTCATCACGTGAAAAAGAAGTTGATCCCTCTTAGTCCATGAGAGCATTTTCAACCGTTGATTGAGTTATTGTTGGATTTTCTTTAATCGATCAATATCCTCTATTTCTCTAGCCATTGTTAGCACAAGAACAATAATCCATTTTATGATTTGATATGTACTATTTTGTTGTATCTCATTTTATCATTTATTTATTTTTCAAAAGTATACAAAATATTTTTAATTTGATTGAGTTAATTGAAGAGTGATGAGGACATCGAACCACCAAGCCAAGCCATTCAAGCTCCCTATGTGTCAAGTGGACCATTGACCAGGAGCAAGAGCAAAGGCATAGAGAACAAGTTCAACATCTTCATGGAGCAGCTGAAACATGAAGAACTGATCCCATTTGATCAGTTTGAAGCCATCCGCCTAACTCCATCCGAGAGCTCCAAATTGAGTGCTGTCTTCCAGCAACTCTCCATAACGACTCAGAACGACCCAAGAGATGATATACCCACCAAATTAAAGCTCTCTGAGTCTAGTTTTCAAGACACCAAAGAACTCCCAGAGATAAGTTATAAATCTTGAGATACAAGCCGAACAGTGAAGACATGTCTAGTGGACCCTCTTATAATTGATAAGGTCAAATGGGCCATGTTCTTCCCCAAACATGAAGTCCATCTAAGCACGTGTTCTATAGCCCTATAAGATGCCTAAGAAGCCTCTGAATCAGCTGGAGGATCTCAAGATATGAAGAATCAAGTTTGAAGACTAAGAGATCAACTTTCCTTATTTTGTCTTTCAATTAGCTTTATGTTTAGAACGTCTCTTTCCTTTGATTTTGCTGTGTTTTTCCCTTTTTATTTGCAGGTTGATTGTGTGTTTCCTTTAATTTTGCTGCTTGAACCTGGCTATATAATGCATTGATCAATAAAATTGTTGTTTTTGTTTCAAAAAAAAACTGTCTCTTCTCTTTCAATTTGTGAGTGTTCCAAATTGGTAGAGTGTTCTTAGAAGTATCTATAGGCTTTCACACCTATAGTGGTTCTATTCGATCCACCTCTCACCATCCATCCTATCCAAGCTAAGTTGGAGAGATCCTTAGATCAGCCAACAGCTCAACCCTTATTTGGCTCAAGACTTTTAGCCAAAACTCATATCATTTTGGTATCAGAGCTTTAAAAGTCCTGGATCAAACAAGGTTGTTTGATTGCTTTACTTTTATTGCTTAGTTCTTCTTATTTTTCCTTGTTTTGTCTTTTGTTCTTGCAATTTTCCTTTCATTTAAAAAAAAAAAAAAAATCATAATAATATTTTTCCAGTAGCTTTCTATCTTATTTCATATTTTGATTCTAATAAAAGAAAAAAAAAAAAAAAAATTTGAACCAAGAATTTTGGGAGGTTTCCCTTGATTTGTATCGTTTCCTTAATCGGTCGCGGGTAACTTAAGGAAATTTGTAGGTCATCTCTTTCTCCTTTAGTTCAGCCCTTTAGCCACGAAATTTTGAGGATATTTCAAGGTTTTTTTGGATTTCTAAGAGTTCATTTAACTTATTAGAAGTCTAGGATCGGATCTCATAGGTTTTGTTTGCAAAAAAAATTGTTGTATGATTCATGGTGAAACTTGCTTGAAATTTGCTATCTCTTATTAAAAAGAAATTTGATACTCTTTCTTTGATTTGTTTCAGGAACCATGGGTGAGAATCCAGGTGAGGGAAACACAGCCATGATGGAAATCCTTCAAGCCATTCAACAACAACTCCGAACCATGGGTGAACGGTTAGATCGAGTGAAGCAACCTCGAGTAAACAACAACCAAAGACAAGAGAATGGTCGTAGGCAATTAGATGGTCAAGAGACTGATGTGAGTGATGAAGAACCACAACCTAATGATCGTAGAAGGAGGAGAGCTCCAAGGAATCAAGATTTGGAGGAAGAAGAAGAAGACCATCCGAGGTATAAGTCCACGGATATGAAGCTCAAGGCTCCTACCTTTGCTGGAAGAGTTGATCCTGAAGCTTATCTAGTGTGGGAGCAGAGAATGGAGCATATTTTTGCCTACTACAAGTACACCGAGCAAAAGAGGCTAACCTTAGCCGAAGCTCAACTCACTGATCATGCCTTATCTTGGTGTGATCGTGAGGTTAGTGATAGGAGAAGAAGTGATACTCCTCAAATGACCACATGGAGAGAGATGAAGCAGCTGATGAAGAATAGATATGTTCCCACTTACTACCATCGAGATCTTCAAAGGAAGTTCCGAAATTTGTCTCAAGGAACAAGGAGTGTGGAAGAATATTTTGAAGAATTTGAGCACTTAAGGAACCGACTAGAACTTGAAGATGATGTTGAGACAACCATGGCTCAGTTCCTTGATGGGTTACAAGAGAGGATTTGTCGCAAAGTAGAAAGGCTTCCTTACCACGATTTGAAGGATATTCTACATAATGCCATACAAGCGGAACAACATATCAAGAGGAAGACATATGGTAGGCCTAGAAACACTCAAGGTTGGGATCAAGGACGTGCCAAGACACAAGTTCAATCAACATCTCAAAACAAGCCTTTGGACAAAGGCAAATCCGTAGCTATCGACAATCGGTTTAAGTCTAAACCAAGTGAGCCTAACCAAGGTAAGTTTTCTAACCCTAATACTTCTAGAACTCGTGATATGACTTGTTTCAAGTGTAAGGGCAGGGGACATAAGGCTAAAGATTGCCCCAATCCAAGAGTGATGATTCTAACGGATGCGGGAGAATACGAGTCACAAGATGAAGAAGATTCGACCATAGATGATACTGAAGTTGAGGAGGTTGAATGTGAACCTGAATATGGAGAGTCCCTGGTCATAAGGAGAGTCTTGAACCTCACAGTTCATCCTGATGAGTTAGCTCAAAGGGAAAACATCTTCCATACCCGTTGCACCATCCAAGACAAGGTATGTAATCTTATCATTGATGGTGGGTCATGTGCTAATGTTGCTAGTGAGTATATGGTTTCAAAACTCAGCCTTGAAAGGACTAAACATCCTCATCCATATAAACTAAGATGGCTTAATAACAAGGCTGAGCTAAAAATCACGAATCAAGTACAAGTACCATTCAAAGTGGGAAAGTATATAGATCAAGTCTTGTGTGATGTGGTCCCTATGCAAGCTTGTCATCTTCTACTTGGTAGACCATGGCAATTTGATAAGGATACTATACACCATGGGCGTAGCAACATGTATTCTTTTGTCCATGACAAAAAGAAATACAACTTGACTCCTCTTACACCAACTCAAGTGCATGAAATTCAAGTTAAGATGCTTCAAGAGAAGATTTCTTCTTCTAAAAGTAATCTACTGATCAAGCCTAGCTATATAGCTAAGGCAATCACTTGTAAAGAACCGGTATTGCTAATGATCTTTAAGGAAGTTTTGAACGCAGGTTCTAACGCTTTGGAGCAAGATCTTCCTCAAGAAGTCAAGGACCTTTTGGACCGGTTTGCTGAGACATTCCTTGATGAAATACCTCCTGTACTACCTCTTATAAGAGGAATTGAGCATCAAATGGATCTGGTTCCTGGTGCACCATTGCCCAATAGAGCCGCTTATTGAGTTAACCCGGAGGAAGCGAAGGAATTGGAGAGACAAGTGAAGGATCTTTTGGACAAAGGATATGTGCGTGAGAGCCTTAGTCCTTGTTCTGTACCAGTCCTTTTGGTTCCAAAGAAAGATGGAACTTGGAGGATGTGTGTGGATTGTCGAGCTATTCAACAATATAACCATCAAATACCGACATCCCATACCAAGGTTAGATGATATGCTTGATGAACTATCTGGGTCTAATGTGTTTTCTAAGATTGATCTTAGGAGTGGATATCATCAAGTAAGGATGAAGGAAGGTGATGAGTGGAAGACAACTTTCAAGACCAAACAAGGTCTCTACGAGTGGCTAGTCATGCCATTTGGACTCACCAATGCACCAAGCACCTTCATGAGGCTTATGAAACAAGTTCTAAGGCCTTACATCAGTAAGTTTTTAGTGTTATACTTTGATGATATACTCATTTATAGCCCTACATTTTATGAGCATTTAGTTCATTTGGAAAATGTCATTAAAACACTTCAAAAAGAAGGTCTTTATGCCAACCTTAAGAAGTGCACTTTTTGCATTAATGAACTTGTCTTTTTAGGCTTTATAGTGAGTTCACAGGGCCTGAGAGTTTACCAAGGGAAGGTCAAAGCCATACAAGAATGGCCAACTCCAACTAACACTAGTCAAGTTAGAAGCTTCCATGGATTGGCTAGCTTTTATAGGAGATTTGTGAAAGATTTCAGCACCCTTGCTGCACCACTCACTGCTGTGATAAAAAAGGACGTAGGATTCAAGTGGGGAGAAGCTCAGGAGCACGCCTTCAAATCCCTAAAGGATCGGTTATCAAATGCACCTATTTTAGCTTTACCCGATTTTACTAAAACTTTTGAGATTGAGTGTGATGCATCAGGTATAGGTATTGGAGCTGTGCTCACTCAAGGAGGCAAACCAATAGCCTATTTTAGTGAGAAACTCAGTGGTGCAACCCTCAACTATCCCACATATGACAAGGAGTTGTATGCTTTAGTTCGCGCAATGGAGACTTGGCAACATTATCTCCTCGCTAAGGAGTGTGTGATCCACACGGATCATGAAGTCTTGAAACATCTAAGAGGTCAAACTAACCTGAAGAGAAGGCATGCAAAATGGCTTCAATTCATAGAAACATTTCCCTATGTCATCAAATACAAGAAAAGAAAAGACAATGTTGTAGCTGATGCACTATCAAGACGACATGCTCTAATCTCTACCATGGATGCTAAGGTTCTTGGTTTTGAATTAATTATTCCTCTATATGAATCTGATCCTGAATTTGCAGAGAGCTATAAGAGTCCAGGGAAGGGAGCTCACGTGTCCTTTTACATCCACAATGGCTATCTCTTCAAGGATAAATGACTATGCATTCCACAATGCTCTTTAAGGGATCTTATAGTTCGAGAGGCTCATGGAGGAGGATTGATGGGTCACTTTGGAGTGGAGAAGACTTTGGCAATGCCTAAGGAATATTTCTTTTGGCCTCACCTAAAGAAATCAGTGGAGACTTTCATTGCAAGGTGTATCACTTGCAAGCAAGCAAAGTCTAGAGTCCAACCCCACAGTTTGTATCTTCCTTTGCCAATTCCTACTTCTCCTTGGGTTGATATTTCCATGGATTTTGTGTTATGTTTGCCCAAGATCAGAAACAAGGATTCAATATTTGTGGTGGTAGATCGCTTTTCCAAGATGGCTCACTTCATCCCTTGTGCCAAGACAAACGATGCAACCCAAACCGCGGATCTCTTCTTCAAAGAAGTTGTTAGATTGCATGGAGTGCCAAGGACTATTGTATTGGATAGGGAGACCAAGTTTCTAAGCCATTTTTGGAGGACCTTATGGAAGAAACTAGGCACTAAACTACTGTTCTCAACCACGTGCCACCCACAAACTGATGGTCAAACCGAAGTGGTCAACCGCACTCTTGGAACACTTCTAAGAGCAACAATAGGGAGAAATCTTAAAACTTGGCTTGAGGCCTTACCTTTTGTTGAATTTGCTTACAATAGAGCTATCCATAGTGCAACACTAATGTCTCCTTTTCAGGTGGTTTATGGTTTCAATCCCAACACTGGATCTCGCACCACTTCCACAAAAAGACTTATTGGATTTGGATGGAGAGAATAAGGCCGAACAAATAAAGAAGCTCCATTTGAAAGTTAAGGAGAAGCTTGAGAAGACCAATGAGCAACGTGTTAAATCAGCCAACAAGGGCAGGAAACAAGTTACCTTTGAAGTTGGAGAATGGGTGTGGCTGCATATGAGGCCGGAGAGGTTTCCCAACCAAAGGAGCTCTAAGCTTTCACCACGTGGAGATGGACCATTCAAGATTTTGGAGAAAATCAATGACAATGCCTACAAGCTGGAACTTCCAGGTGAGTTTAAAGTATCTAATACCTTCAATGTCTGACTTGACTCGTTTTGATGCAGGAAATAAAGTTTTGGGGTCAAAACCTTATGAAGAGGGAGGGAGTGATGAGGACATCGAACCACCAAGCCAAGCCATTCAAGTTCCCTATGTGCCAAGTGGACCATTGACCAGGAGCAGGAGAAAAGGCATAGAGAACAAGTTCAACATCTTCATGGAGCAGCTGAAACATGAAGAACTGATCCCACTTGATCAGTTTGAAGCCATCCACCTAACTCCATCCGAGAGCTCCAAATTGAGTGCTGTCTTCCAGCAACTCTCCATAACGACTCAGAACGACCCAGGAGATGATCTACCCACCAAATTGAAGCTCTCTGAGTCTAGTTTTCAGGACACCAAAGAACTCCCAGAGATAAGTTATAAATCTTGAGATACAAGCCGAACAGTGAAGACATGTCTAGTGGACCCTCTTATAACCGATAAGGTCAAATGGGCCATGTTCTTCCCCAAACATGAAGTCCATCTAAGCACGTTTTCTATAGCCCTAGAAGATGCCTAAGAAGCCTCTGAATCAGCTGGAGGATCTCAAGATATGAAGAATCAAGTTTGAAGACTAAGAGATCAACTTTCCTTATTTTATCTTTCAATTCGTTTATGTTTAGAATGTCTCTTTCCTTTGATTTTGCTGTGTTTTTCCCTTTTTATTTTGCAGGTTGATTGTGTTTTTCCTTTAATTTTGCTGCTTGAACCTGGCTATATAATGCCTTGAGTTGTAGTCCTTATTTTTGACCTTTGATCAATAAAATTGATGTTTTTGTTTCAAAACAAAACTCTCTCTTCTCTTTCAATTTGTGAGTGTTCCAAATTGGTAGAGTGTTCTTAGAAGTATATAGGTTTTCACACCTATAGTGGTTTTATTCGATCCACCTCTCACCATCCATCATATCCAAGCTAAGTTGGAGAGATCCTTAGATCAGCCAACGGCTCAACCCTTATTTGGCTCAAGACTTTTAGCCAAAACTCATATCATTTTGGTATCAGAGCTTTAAAAGTCATGGATCAAACAAGGTTGTTTGATTGCTTTACTTTTATTGCTTAGTTCTTCTTATTTTTCCTTGTTTTGTCTTTTGTTCTTGCAATTTTCCTTTCATTTAAAAAAAAAAAAAAAAAATCATAACTTGGTTTAATCTAGGTTACTACAACAAGTTTCACCTACACTTGGGTGATTTGGAGGACTATTTATGTTAAACTTAGAAACTCAAAATCTTTTTTATCATTGTACTCGCTAATGCCGACCTTGGGATCAGAAACTTCATATTTCAGCTGAATCTCGAGGTTGGGAACGAGAGGTGACTCATCGAAATTTTCGTTAATCTTTGCCTTGGCATAAGGGGTCGGAAGATTGTCCAAATCAAAGTAGTATCTAAGAATTTTTTACAATGAATGGTCCATCTTACCCAGGGGTCGGCAATGCATGATAATGAGTAATAAGGAATTTTTTGAAGATTGATCGGAAACTTCAAAGAATCCTTAAACGGAATAAAATATGTTATCGGAAAAGTTTGCAGACGTTAAGAGTTTTGAATGAAAAATTTGAAATAGAGTAAGAGCGTTGAGAGTTA